>BPTQ01000004.1:183715487-184068141 GCA_019973895.1 Chrysanthemum seticuspe
TTTTTAAGTTGAGATAAAACTTTTGTAAGCAATCAATTTCAGTTTCAAGCTTTATATTAAGTTATGCATTTTTCTTATTATTCAAAAATTTCAATATGTTGAAATGATGTTAGAAGTTGTTAATTTGGACTGAGAAGCACATATAAGCTCCTTATAAAGCTTATGCAAGCTTTTAGTTACTCTTAAAAACAGTTTATTAGCAAAAATCAAAAATTCACAAAAATATCAAATAAATAGCATAAAAATAAAAATCCATGGTGATTATGATCAAGAAGTTGGAGCAGGGTATATTTTGGATTGCCTTGGGATTAGTGCTTCATGGGAAGCTTTAGGATGTGTTTTTATGCTTTGGTTCTCAGTTATCAGTTGAATCTCATTTGTAAGCCTTTTGATCAATTTTTGTATTTCTTTGTTTTAGTTGTTTAGAAAGAGTAATATCTGTTTCTTAGTAATCATTAATCATAATTAAGTATATTTAAGCTTTAAAACCAGTGGTTTGTTATTTTAAATCAGTAGTTATTGAAAATCTCATTTTAAACAGTTAAAATAGCATACTTTGTATTTCTTAATTTTATACTGTTAGTGTTGTTGTTTTATACTTATATAGTCCCCTTATATGATAATATTAGGTTTGAAATCATGTTCATGGTCTGAATCTTTGTTTCTCTTTGAAAAAGTTCCAAAACAGTTTCATTAAGAGTGTTTGGATTTGTGTATTTCTCTGTGTAACAGGTTGTGCAGACCCTTACTTTTGGTTGTTTTGTATCACTTCTAGTCTTAATAACTCAGTTTAACAAAGAAAACTTGTGCTCATTACAGCAAAAGTCAAATTCACCTTTTAATTAGCCAAATCAGTCCACTGTTTGGACTTTGAATTGAAAGAATCATCACAGTAGCCTAAAAGTAGTTAACATAGCTTAACATAACTTTATTATACCTTAATATATCATAATTAGTTCATAGGATCAAGTTAAAATTCAGTTTAGTCAACCTTTCATTTCAATCAAAAAGTCAAAATCTGTCCTGTGCATCAGTTTTGATACCCAAATCATAAGCTTCTAAAAAGCTTATTAGTTGACCAATATCTGTGATTTGTGTTTCTTTGGATAGCCAAGCTGGTCCTTTTCAAGCTCCAAGTTTTAAAATTCCATTTGCAGCTTATCTACTAGGGCTGCATGTGCTTATTAAGTTGTCCCAAGTCACTCAGCATACACTGAGTCTCAAATCAGTGGGTTCTCAGGTTTTGCAAAAGCTTCTCACAAGCTCATTTTAGCTTGTTTTGATCTCATCTTTTGTTTCTAGGTAACCAACCAGGTCTTTTACAAGTTCTAATCATTTCTTTTCAGTTTTAGCTTATTTTGTGATCTGTGCTTAAGCTTAAAGTAACCTACAAAATCTGTTTTGCTTATTCAAGCTCAAACATAAAATCTGTGTAAACTTGTAATCAATAGGTTCAAGCTTGTTGTTTTTGGTTGAAATAGAGTTGTTTTAGCTTAATATAGCTTCTGTATCAAGTTGGTAGCTTTTGGTTATCATTTAGCTTTTTCTAGTGCTTATTTATAAGCAGTCACAACTGCAGTTGCTTATTTCTCCACACAAGCCTATGTTTTTCTATTTTTCTTAGACTCAGTATATTAAAATAGACTTTTCCTGAAATTTTCATAATTTTCCATAACTGTTTGCTATTTTTCTTAATTAAAAACAGTTTTTAGGTATTTTTAAATAGCTTTTAATACAAATAAATTATAAAAAGTCCAAAAAAATGATTTTTCAATTTTCTTAGGTTAAGATAAATATAAAAGTAATAAAAAGTATTTTTCTATAATTTTCTTAGTTTAAAAAGTATTTTTTAGCATTTTAATTAGTTTTAAATAGTTTTAAATTAATAATAAATACATAATAAGTCTAAAAAATATAATTTTAGTTTTAAAATAAGTTTTATCATATTTTAGATTTTTCCAAGTTATAATTTCATTTTTCTAGGTTAATTTTGTATTTTCTTGTATTTTAGTGCAATTTAAATACTTAATAAATAGTTTTTAATTAATAATAATTAAATAAATAGTTGTAAAAATAATTTTCTTTTTCCAATAATTTTCTTTTATTATTAGGATTCCAAAAGTATAATTTTTATATTTTTAGGCCTTTTATTTCTTTAAAACTCACTTTTTATTTTATACGTAGACGTAAGTTTATTTTAAACGTAAGTTTTAAGTTGTAGTTTTTAAACGTTCATCGCCTTTAAAAATAGTGATAGCGTTTATTTAATAGATTTTAACTTTTTAATCTTTTTAATTTGCATTTAAGTCGCTTTAATTTGTAGATTTTCTCTTTAGGTAAAATTTTCCATCGAAAACCTTATCGATCACTATCCTTAGTGATCATTCTACCATCTGATTAAGTGTTTTAACACCAATTCATCCTCCGTGGGACTTAACGACCCAGGAATTCCCTATATTCCTCTGATCTTAATTGCATTTGTGTTTAAGCTGTTTTAAGTCTATTTGACTTGACTGTTTAGCACCAATCAGTACGCGTGCGGACTCATAAGACAAGAAAGTATTTTCTTGTGAGACTGATTCAGAAATCAGTAAGGATCAAGCATAATTAAATAAGACTACTCGGATAGGCATAAATTTTATGCAAGAAAAGATGAAATGTACATGCTAAAATGCTCAATTTAGATCAAATAAATTTGATAAACAGTCTAGTTCATAAATATGAAGATTTAAAATAGCGAAATTTTCCAGGTGGCTACACCCACTTTCCACATTTTTTTAAAAAACAACATATCTTTCAAACGGTAAATCTTCAAGCTACAAAAAATACATCATCGCGACGAGAAAAAAATCATCTTTCTTTTGATATGCACTTTTATATACTTTCGACGAATTTTTTTTTTTCAAAATTTCCGTCCAGAAAAATCCCACGGGATTCGTAAAAAAATCCCACGGGATTAGTAAAAAGACGAACTTTTTTTTCAAAATTTCCGTCCAGAAAAATCCCATGGGATTCATAAAAAAATCCCACGGGATTCGTAAAAAGACGAACTTTTTCTTTTTTTAAAAGTTTCCGTCCAGAAAAATCCCACGGGATTCGTAAAAAAATCCCACGGGATTCGTTATAAAATCCCACGGGATTTTAAGTAAATCATACTTAGTGAAACAAGAATCTCTGTAAGTATCAACATCTAACAACATACTTTTTATAACATCAAACCCATCGCTTTATCCCATTAATCACACTTTATCTCATTAATCACACTTTATCTCATTGACTACAAACTCGTCAGCAATATCAACAAGAATCTGTTCCATTTCAGGATATAATCTTTTAGATGGATGTCATCACAAGTTTAAAAAAATGGTCAACATTTTTAAAAGTTATACACAAAAATACACATTAATTGTTAACAAATAAAATTCTTATATAAGAAATAAAGTGTTTACATGAAACTATCTCCTGGATACTTCTCTTGCTTATAATTCTGTTACAAGTCTCGGTAGCCTCCACAACAGCTTATATATACCAGAATCAATATTTCAAAGCTTATTTTGATCGGAGAAACTGACAATGAAGACGATTGGGGCAAAGGATCACCTTTATATAGTGATATTTCATCTCGTATGTCCATTTTATAGCGTTAATTTTGATCAATTTGACATGAATAGCGGTTAGGGTTTGAATACGGTGGTTTTTGGGTGGTTAGTGTGTGAAAATAGTGTGTGTGTGTGTGTAACAGGTGAGAAGTGAAGAGACTCCTGACATTAAATTATTAATATAGTAGAATTACCAAAAGCCCCTCGTTAAATAAATAAATTAAAAAACCAATTAATCTTAACCACTCGATTAAAGTTGGATGGATAGTTGAGATCAATCGGTTTAATCTTTAGCAAAATATGGTTCTGCACCGAACTTTTGTCTATTAATCATATCCCATACAAAATGTTATGCAAATTGGTTAAGCTTAAAACGTGCTATTCACGTTATATAGTTTGGTCCAATCATAGAAGTTTTCTTTGATTTACTATTTATTTTTCACATGTTCAATAATTCAGATTGGACTATTGGAGTGATCTATACGTGTTTTGTTTATTGTGGCCAGCCTTCGATGCCTCAATTATCTATGTAACCGACACCTTTACAACTGCGTTGCGTAAAAGTACAACTTTCATATTAGATCTCTTACTAAAAAAAAGTTAAAAAAACGAAAAAAAAAGAATAATAATAAATAAATAAATTGAGCTAAAAAAAATCAAATTGAGTCGAAATTTTGTTTTTCTTAAATAACGGAAAAACTATGTATTTGAATATTTTACTTAACAACTAAATTAGTGATAACTAGACGATTATCCGCGTATAACGACAGTTTATAATAGTGTCAATTTGTAGTTTTTTTTTTTTTTTTTTTTTTTTTTTTTGTATACATATAAGTGTGGAGTAGGTGAGAGCGAAGAAAATTAATGGTGTAATTATATTTTAAGTACTTAAATACTTAATAAATTGCATTGACTTTTATAAATAAGATATTTTAATTTAACAACATTATTCGTATTTTAAGTTTTAAACAAATGTGTTTTCTCTTTATATACTTAGTATAGATAGATAAGCTCATTTCTACACACAATGTATGTTCTTTTAACATTGCGATGTGCAGATCCACAATGACCACTACATTCTGAGATGATTCTAACAAACAGATCTCAAGTTGCGGATTTTGATAACACCAAACTACAGGCCAAACTATGTTAAAAAAAAAAAAAAAAAAAAGAGGCCAAACTGATACGCGTATGTAATCAAAGATGATAATGAACTAAAGCGGTGAATTAATATGTGCCCGACTTCCGATAGTAGATGGGTGAATCCGCGAGACAAAAACAAACCCATAACTATTCATGTATACAAATTCAAGTGTCACCAGTTCATTTTGATACAAAAATCTTACTGATATGATTCATATATTTTTTCCTTTAGGGGGTGCTTGGGATTACTTGTTTCAAGCTGCTTACACATTACTATTTTCCAAACACTCACACAAGTCATTTTTATTCCTAAAGGGAATCAAATACCTTAAAATTGAGTAAGCATTAACTTATATGAAATCCAAGAATTGAATAATATCATCTGTTACACAATGTAAGAAAATTGTAAACATAAACTTCTTAAACAGATATAGCAACACTCGTTTTAACTACCAAATAGACAAAATCAAGTAAAACTGATCATCCAAATATAGTAAGTATTAAAGAATAAAACTGACTAATCCCCAGATGTTTAGGCAACAGCTGGCATGTCCTTAAGCCACGCGTCAAGCGGCTTACCAATCGAGTAAACAATAAACCCGATCTCCCTAAGTTTCTCAATGTCCACCACATTCCTTCCGTCAAAGATGAAGGCAGGTTTCTGCATGTTGTCGTAAATTCTCTTGTAGTCTAGAGTTTTGAACTCATCCCACTCGGTCAAAATGCAAACAGCATGAGCGTCCTTGGTGGCTTCATATGCATCCCACACACAAGTCACTTGCTTCTTGGCAGTTGGGCTCATTGGCTGGAGGTGAAGAGGATGGTCCCAGTCGAACTTGTTCAAGGTCAGGTCTCGTTGGATCTGATCCTCAGTCACTTGTGGGTCATAGATGCTCACACAAGCCTTGTCGCCCAACAGCCCCTTGCAAACATCAATGGCTGGGGTTTCACGGGTGTCACCGGTGTCTTTCTTAAATGCAAATCCAAGGATGGCGATCTTCTTGTTCGAAACTGTGTTGAACATAGAGGCTACAACACGGTTCACGAAACGGGATTTTTGGTAGTCGTTGATCTTGATGACTTGCTTCCAGTATTCCGCAACCTCGGGGAGACCATTGCACTCACAGATGTAAACCAAGTTCAAGATATCCTTCTGGAAGCAAGAACCACCAAAACCGACACTAGCGTTCAAAAACTTTGGACCGATTCTGGTATCCTTTCCAACAGCATAAGCGACCTCGGTAACGTTTGCACCTGTAGCCTCACACAGAGCCGACATTGCGTTAACCGAAGAGATTCTTTGTGCCAAAAATGCATTGGCAGCAAGCTTTGAGAGCTCTGCGGACCATAAGTTGGTTGTAATGATATTTTCTTCAGGCACCCAATGAGCGTAAACCGCTTTCAAAGCTTGAATTGCTTTCTGACCTCCTGGTGTTTCCCGACCACCAATGAGAACCCTGTCGGGTTTGAAAAGATCATCAATAGCAGTTCCTTCAGCAAGAAATTCCGGGTTGGAAAGAATCTGGAAGTTAATTCCTTTGCTGTTATGGGTCAAGATCTTTTCAATTGCTTCAGCTGTTTTCACAGGTACAGTTGATTTCTCAACAACTATCTTGTCGGATTTTGATACATCAGCAATCATACGTGCAGCACTTTCCCAGTAAGTCAGATCTGCAGCTTTGCCAGCACCTAGACCTCGTGTCTTGGTAGGTGTATTGACCGAAACAAACACTATGTCGGCTTCACAGACATGCTTCTCGACATCATTGCTAAAAAAGAGGTTCTTGCCTCGGCATTGCTTCACGACATCTTCAAGGCCTGGCTCGTAGATGGGGAGCTGGTCACTGTTCCAAGCAGTGATACGAGGTACATTAATATCAACCACAACCACCTGAATATCAGGGCACTTAAGTGCTATGACAGCCATGGTGGGACCACCGACATATCCCGCTCCAATACAGCAGATCTTCACCATTTCTGCGTGTTCCAATAGACCAGAAAGTTAAATGAACATCACCTCACATATTTAGTAATATATCTACATATAAAAGAAAGTTATTTTCTAGATCTTATGTTCTAAAGGAGACGATCCGATTCATGTTGTCCGCTAATGGTACTTAATGCTGGCCACATGATTACGTAACCTCATGTTACAAAGTTAGCTCACAAGTCAACTTATGGAAACTAGTGCAATGCAGTTTGCAACCGATTGATCCTACCAGATCCGCATTTAGGGTTATCACTGCAAACAATCTAGCCATTGTCTTAACCTTATCACCCTCTCCCAATTTGCTGATCTAGCTAGGCACCCGATATCAAACACTTTCCCTATATAATCAATCGGCTTAAGTCTTGAAAATTCATACCATTGAACTGCCTAAACATAACCAGCCTAAACAAAGAGCATTTGCTATTATTGTCTAAAACGAGTAAGGTAGCTAAATAAATACACAGTATTTATGAGCTTATTTGTTTTCGGCTTAAGCCCCATTTTTATTTTAAGAGTTTTGGGCTTATGTTAGTTATACTAAAATGATCACATTCGATAAATAAGTAATCAACACAATTACACCTAAAACTCCCAGATCTAACCTAAATTCACTTCACAAACAGCAAAAAATCAAAAGATCTTACATAAAAACTCAATTTTAATGGACCTAATCCGTAAAATGTAACAATTAACATGACTTAACAGTGATTTAACGGATAAGTTAAGCTAATGTAATTTAAATCATTAAATAACCAAAAGAAATGAAATGAAGAAAAATGATTTGATCCGAAATGTTACCTGTTTGGATCGAGAGATTGTGTTTATGATTCTATTACAAAAGAGGGAGAGATCTGTTCTGTTTGTGAATCAGTGGAAGCGGGGACTTGTTTATATTCTTCTCCAAACTCTATCATCTACCCCTCAGCTATCACAATATCACACTTAATTACCTTCTAGTGAACTTTTATATTTCCTCGCAAACAACACAATGAGAGGGACTCAATTTTGTTTTTTATTCCGATAAAATATTACCGATCATATTCAAATAAATTTGAGAGGATCTCAATCTTTTATCTTCTAAGCGTTTTTTCGATAGTCTACGAGAGCTTAAACATACAAAATATGGTTATGTGATATTTATGAAAACTTTTTAAGATTAGAATATAAGCTAAGACTCAAGCTTATTGTATAACCCGAGTTTAAGGTTTACAATTGGCAACATAAGCTAAAAATATGTTTATTATCTATGTTTATTTTGAACTTGTTTTATAATCTAATTTCGTATGTTTGATAATCTACACGCATCATTATTGTTGTAGTTTCTTACTTTTGTTTTATTGTACTAGTTTAAACCAACTAATGCATTAATAGAGAGCGGTTGAGTGCAATGCATATAACGTATAGATGAGACGATCTAGAGTGATTTTGTTATCTTCGGATCACAAATTAAACTAATCGGGGTGGATATGACATTTGTCAAGGATGCGTAAAACTTATATGGTATCTGAGATTCATAAGACATAAAATAAAATGTGAATAGGTATCGCTTCTAACACCAATTATGAACCGAAACAAGTTTAAGTATTTTAATTTGAATATTGTAAATTCAACTTAAATTGTTACATGTTTGAAAATAAAAAAGTTTGACTTAAAAAAGGCATAAGCGAGATTAAAACTAAAAGGTACTGTAAAATAAAAGTTTTAGACATTCATCATTATAAAGATAATGGAACAACAATTCTTATTTAGATTACTCGGAGAAAACGAGCATTTTTAGCTCTAGTAACAAGTACTTCTTGTACACTAGATCGAAATCGTTAGTCTTTGTTTTGTTTCATCACCATTCATTTATATAGTATTACACAATATTTTCCCATCCATGATCCACAATTAAAAAGAAAAGGCATTCAAACCTAGTGAACTTAGGAAGTCAAGTCGATATATTGTAGTTCGGTTCAAATCCACATCCGAACTAACTTTAAGTCTTTAAGTCTTTTAAGTATATAAGACGTCTACTTAAAGTATAGACTTGCAGGGTATTTGTGTGTTGTAGCGGCGGATACTCTGAAATAAAAAATTTTGATAAATCATGTATTTTACCTTTTTTTTTTTTTTTTTTTTGCCCGTTCGGGCTCGAGCCTGTTTGACCCGTTACCCGTTCAAACTTGAATATTTGTATAATGTATTTTATTATTTGTATTATTGACATTTAATAATTGTGTTTGAGTTGGTTGTACAATATGCTTGATAATTTGTATTTTATATGTAAGGTGTATTTTAATAACTGCATTAATTGTATTTATTGACCAGTTAATTAATTGACTACAAAATATCTTGACATCTTACTATAAAAGCAATGCTGAATTTTAAGTATTTTTAGTTTTAAAAAGCCTTTGTGCATTATAAGATAGTATGATAAGACCATATAGTTCGATTTTATGATTGTTGGAACACAAATTAAACTAATCATGTTGGCTACGGTATTTTTCACGAACAAACAAAACTTAGATATGATATCAGAGATTCGGAAGCCACGAAAACAAAAAGAAATGTAAATAGATATCGTCTTAACCTCAGTTTTGAACCAAACAACTTAAAGTGAATACTGTAAATAAAACTAACTAAATATGTTACATGTTTGAAAATGTAAAAATTGTTTAAAACCATAAATTTGAAAATCCACAATTGTGACTAAAGGTAAAATAGAAGTTTTTAAACATTCATGATTATAAAAATGACGGACAAGGTTATCCAGAAAATTCGAGCTTTTTTAACTTTGATGTAAGTGACCTAACTAATAGTCTCGTAAACTAGACCGAATTTGTTAATCTTTGTTTTGTTTCATCACCATTCAGTTATTTAGTATTACCATCTTTTTTCCATCCAAGATCCATAATAAAATAGGAATTCAAACCTAATGAACTTAGGAAGTCAAGTTGATATTATGTAGTTCGGTTCAAATCCACATCCTAATACATACACGTGAACTAACTTTAAGTACATAAGACGTCTACATAATATCGTAAGGGCAAATATGTAACTAGAAGAACCTTTGCGTCTAGGAAGTCAAGGCATTACATTAGTTTATATTTATTTGTGAATGGCAATATTACGAGCTGGAGGTTGTTGACATATTTTTTCGTGACGTGGAAAGCTCAACGCGTCACATTTGGCGGAGAAACACGTAGAGCATTCTTAGAGCACAAGGTATGGATTGTCATAGATGAGTCATTGGTGTGCCAACTTTACCGGCTAATATGTCAAATTTGTGCCAAATGCATCTTTTTGTGTTTTGAACCAGTGCACTGGCTCATGCCAAATGCAACTTGTGTGTGTGTGTGTGTTTTTTTTTTATGTATTGTGAGTGAGTGATACATTTGATGAGGTATTTTGCAGGACCTGATGTTAGTGGTGTGTTAGGGTGGTGGCAGTCATGATCTCATGCCTCATCACCCACCAATAATATCATTTCATCTCATTCATGCCTCTCTCATGCATCATCATACTTTTTTAGTGGCAATCATGATCCCATGCTTCACCTAATTTTATTTTTTTATTTTTTATTTTCTTAATTATATTAAACAATTTAATAAAAACATAATATTTCATTAATAATAAAAAAAAAATACATAATACTTAAACAAAATGGAAATCACTAATCATCGAGAATACATATCTAAAAATTGCAACTCTATCTATATTTCTCCGCGAGCTCACGTTTTTTAGCAAGAGTGAACTCTAGCATTTTCGGATCGGTTATGTGATCGTGCGGTTGGTTATAGAACTTCATCGCCCGAAACAAAGCCTTTTCTTCAACACTACAGAATTGTGCCGCCAACAAATTTTCGGCCAATTCATCCTTTGCAAGTTTTTTCTCCACCACCGTCTACAATAGTTATGTTTTCCTTGCTGATAGGATCGATGCTCGAGGTTGTTTAGACCTTATCTAGGATCACAATAACAATTAACAATAACACGCAGCGGAATACATCAAACATATTTGTTATTGCTAAAAGGTTTCTTCGTCATCATCTCCTACACTATTACAAACACAACCAACAGCCCCAATACTATCTTGATCAATGATAGTACGTGTTATCTATCTATAACAAGGAATCATGGATCCTTGAGGCTAAACACTAGTCGACTAACCAATACCCAAGGCGTCCCCTAACGCCTGTACACACACACACCTTTACTAATGGTGTTCACATCTTGACACACACTAAAACAAGAACCTGTATTCTCTTTATAAAGTAGAGAATTAGGTTTTGCAGGGAATTAATGACTAAATAAACTAAAGCATATAGAAGATTTTCCTGTAATCTTCTATAATTAGAAGATTGCTCCTTTGTCATATTTAGTCCTTCAAGTTCCATTCTTGTAACATTGTAGTTTATTAGTTTTGCCATTATCAACTCAAAATAACAAACCCAACAATCTTCCCCTAGTTGATAATTGCAAAACTACATGATGAATGAAACTTCCCCTTAAGCCATGCTATACTATCAAGGATCTTCAAGTTGCAAATCTTCAAGTAGACACTTCTTCCCCTTTTTGCCATTATCCACTAGGAGAAGCTAAGTAGTAGCAACTTTGATCTTCAAAACCATGAAGCAATATCATACGACTAATCCTTCCTTCTAATGCCTCAAGATACCCGCTATGAAGATCACCAAAAAGCTTGCGAAAAATGAAATTAAGGCAAAAGAAATCCGAACCAATAGTAAAATACCAACAAGTAGTAGCAAAAACGTTCACCTCGATGTAGCATATAAATTGTTAAACATTTAAACATTAAGCTTCCCCTGAAACCCATATGTTAACCATTTGAAGAATGTAGGCTCCATGTAATGATTACTGATGAAGAAAACCAAGTATAACCAACTTGATGCCGAAGTAGAACAATCTAAACCTGTGTCTTATATCTTGCACTAAAGATGACATCGAACGTATACTCAATAGTATAGTGAGACCGCAATCTCTTGACGAAAAACTTCATCTACTATTCGTCAATTCGTTTTCACATGAACGCACGAACAAGTTACCTCCTGCAAAAAGGTATGATAAAACACAAACCCGAATAATCCACTTCAAATCCAAATAGGTGATAAACGCCTTCCTTCGTAATCAATTATGCAAAAAGAACGAGCCATGAAACCTGTAAGGAACATGTAAAACAAAAACCAAAAATCCAAACAGTGTGTGTTGACAACTTCATACCAAACCAAGATTATCGACTTCCCCTAAAATCAATAACCATATTCTATCCGAGATCCAATCACCAAAAACCGATATGAGTTATGTCTGATATTGGACACGAATAGTAACTTCATAAATCTGATCCATTTAACCATATACCATCAGACTTGTATACACCATTTATCCCATGATACAATATTCTGAACGAGTGGATTTTATGAGTAGTACAAATGTTCCAATGATAAGCCCATATAAAAGGAATGTCGTGATCAGTACTAATTGTGAAATCAGTACTAACATTAAATCCCACTAATCAGTACTAATTGTGAAATCAGTACTAATCAATATTCACTACAACCAGAATTACCTCCACTGTCCCATGTGATCATGCATGTATATGCGAATTAATATATAATATGGTTGACCATATCACATGCTAGAATATCATAATACTTCTGCAAGGTATCTTGTGTGAACCAAAATGTTAGCCAATGACCCATGTGAGCAAAGTGTCAAACGAATGAGAAAGAGGGTCAAGTATATCAGGCCAAAAATGGGACCACAAAGCTGCTCAATCTTAAAACCGTAGCAGCAATACAATATATTTGGGACCAACAGTACAAACTGCTCATGCAAGAATATAAGGAGCAATATGAACCAACTTCAACAGTTAAGAACAAAACATATAAGCAGTACCTTTCAGCTCATGTAGCAGTGATAACATTTTTCCAACAGCATATATTAAGGTGAACAGCTTTTATGTGGATGAAAATTGTCCTTTCCAAGGGGCAATACAATGTTGAGCTTCATCTGCTGTTTTTGTGACTTCAAGGGCAAGCCACTAATTTCAAAATACAATACAACAATATTGTTCGTGTTTTTGTCTCACCAAAGTCCAATCAACCTCATACCTTTGTTGTTGTTACCCTAGACCCTCCTATTCGCAAAGGTCAAACTTGAAATAAGAGAAACCCTAAACACCAAACAATATAAACCCTAATCGTCTTGAGGAATTCAGAAAACTTTGTAGGGTTGTAGTATTTTCTGTGTACACCATAATTACGAGACCTTCTTCTGTAGCCATTTTCAACAGCCTATATCTTTCAATTGGGAGCTCAGATGGAAGATCCCTCCGGTAAAAATTTAGATTGTTATATAGAGAACGTCCACCCAAAATTTCGTCACGATCCAACGGTTAACGAAAACGTTATACCTGTTTGCAAAACTGACCTGCAGAAGCATTACGAAAATTTTCCAGATTCGAATTTTTCTTCTTCTTCAAGAAACCTTGCGAAATCTCAGATATCAAAAGCAACCTGCTTTGATACCACTTGATAGGATCGATGCTCGAGGTTGTTTAGACCTTATCTAGGATCATAATAACAATTAACAATAACACGCAGCGGAATACATCAAACATATTTGTTATTGCTACAAGGTTTCTTCGTCATCATCTCCTACACTATTACAAACACAACCAACAGCCCCAATACTATCTTGATCAATGATAGTACGTGTTATCTATCTATAACAAGGAATCATGGATCCTTGAGGCTAAACACTAGTCGACTAACCAATACCCAAGGCGTCCCCTAACGCATGTACACACACACACCTTTACTAATGGTGTTCACATCTTGACACACACTAAAACAAGAACCTGTATTCTCTTTATAAAGTAGAGAATTAGGTTTTACAGGGAATTAATGACTAAATAAACTAAAGCATATAGAAGATTTTCCTGTAATCTTCTATAATGAGAAGATTGCTCCTTTGTCATATTTAGTCCTTCAAGTTCCATTCTTGTAACATTGTAGTTTATTAGTTTTGCCATTATCAACTCAAAATAACGAACCCAACAATCTTCCCCTAGTTGATAATTGCAAAACTACATGATGAATGAAACTTCCCCTTAAGCCATGCTATACTATCAAGGATCTTCAAGTTGCAAATCTTCAAGTAGACTCTTCTTCCCCTTTTTGCCATTATCCACTAGGAGAAGCTAAGTAGTAGCAACTTTGATCTTCAAAACCATGAAGCAATATCATACGACTAATCCTTCCTTCTAATGCCTCAAGATACCCGCTATGAAGATCACCAAAAAGCTTGCGAAAAATGAAATTAAGGCAAAAGAAATCCGAACCAATAGTAAAATACCAACAAGTAGTAGCAAAAACGTTCACCTCGATGTAGCATATAAATTGTTAAACATTTAAACATTAAGCTTCCCCTGAAACCCATATGTTAACCATTTGAAGAATGTAGGCTCCATGTAATGATTACTGATGAAGAAAACCAAGTATAACCAACTTGATGCCGAAGTAGAACAATCTAAACCTGTGTCTTATATCTTGCACTAAAGATGACATCGAACGTATACTCAATAGTATAGTGAGACCGCAATCTCTTGACGAAAAACTTCATCTACTATTCGTCAATTCGTTGTCACATGAACGCACGAACAAGTTACCTCCTGCAAAAAGGTATGATAAAACACAAACCCGAATAATCCACTTCAAATCCAAATAGGTGATAAACGCCTTCCTTCGTAATCAATTATGCAAAAAGAACGAGCCATGAAACCTGTAAGGAACATGTAAAACAAAAACCAAAAATCCAAACAGTGTGTGTTGACAACTTCATACCAAACCAAGATTATCGACTTCCCCTAAAATCAATAACCATATTCTATCCGAGATCCAATCACCAAAAACCGATATGAGTTATGTCTGATATTGGACACGAATAGTAACTTCATAAATCTGATCCATTTAACCATATACCATCAGACTTGTATACACCATTTATCCCATGATACAATATTCTGAACGAGTGGATTTTATGAGTAGTACAAATGTTCCAATGATAAGCCCATATAAAAGGAATGTCGTGATCAGTACTAATTGTGAAATCAGTACTAACATTAAATCCCACTAATCAGTACTAATTGTGAAATCAGTACTAATCAATATTCACTACAACCAGAATTACCTCCACTGTCCCATGTGATCATGCATGTATATGCGAATTAATATATAATATGGTTGACCATATCACATGCTAGAATATCATAATACTTCTGCAAGGTATCTTGTGTGAACCAAAATGTTAGCCAATGACCCATGTGAGCAAAGTGTCAAACGAATGAGAAAGAGGGTCAAGTATATCAGGCCAAAAATGGGACCACAAAGCTGCTCAATCTTAAAACCGTAGCAGCAATACAATATATTTGGGACCAACAGTACAAACTGCTCATGCAAGAATATAAGGAGCAATATGAACCAACTTCAGCAGTTAAGAACAAAACATATAAGCAGTACCTTTCAGCTCATGTAGCAGTGATAACATTTTTCCAACAGCATATATTAAAGCCGCACCATATGAAGCACTCTATGGTCGGAAGTGTAGATCACCTGTGGGTTGGGCCGAAGTTGGAGAAAGTCAACTTACTGGTCCGGAGTTAATCCAAGAAACTACTGAGAAGATTGTACAAATCAAAAACCGACTGCAAGCAGCTCGTGACCGTCAAAAGAGCTACGCGGATAGAAGGAGGAAACCACTTGAGTTTCAAGTGGGAGATAAAGTTATGCTCAAAGTTGCGCCACGGAAGGGCGTAATCCATTTCGGAAAACGTGGAAAGTTAAATCCTCGTTACATTGGACCTTTCAAAATTCTCGCTAGAATCGGACCGGTAGCATACCGACTCGAATTACCACAAGAACTCAGCTCTGTACACAACGTGTTTCACGTATGCAACTTGAAGAAATGTCTTCCTGACGAAACTCTTGCTATTCCCTTGGAAGAAATCCAAGTTGACGAAAGATTAAATTTTGTCGAGGAACCCATTGAAATTATGGATAGAGAGATCAAACGGCTTAAGCAAAGCCGCATCCCGATCGTCAAAGTCCGTTGGAACTCTCAAAGAGGTCCAGAATACACGTGGGAACGTGAAGACCAATTCAAGCGCAAATACCCACACCTTTTCTCTACTTCAACAAGTAATCCTAACTGAAAACCGAGGACGGTTTTCTCTTCCAAGGCGGGGAGGATGTGACACACGGTAAATTTTTACTAAAATTTAACTGATAATTAGTAAGTTATTATTACTAAGCATGAGTCATGAAGCATGCATAAGCTTTGCCTAATCATTTGAGTAGATAACTCGCCTACAGTAAAAATTTCACCACTCTTGCATTCATATTATTTTATGAATATTTCATTTTGTCTTATGATTTAAATTGTAAGACGAGAGGTTATCTCGTTTTCCCCAGTGACCGACACTACACGCGTACCGACACTATGATAAGGGCTTGATAAAACAAATGACAAATGTCTGTGATATGGAATATTACCAAAATAAAAATATTTCAGACACGTAAAAATAAGACACTACGTTATAAAAATTATCAAACAATGATACTTTGGTCACAATATAATTTCGCGGGACACAAAAATAATAAACACACTATCACTTAAACAATAACTTTTATGAAACTCAAATACAATTGATACATAAGTATAATGTATATACATACATTTTCACAATTAATACCATGTGTATAATACATATATACATATACAATTGATGTAAAAGAAAACATTTATTAAATTTTGGAGAGATATCTCTTTGTCCTCTCCTCTTACCCACGTCAAAAGCAAAACAAGAACCAGGAAAGAAGATATCCAAATATTCTTCTTCAACCTATATCCCTGCGCCTCTCATAGGCCGAATCTCCCAAAGAAGGAAAGCCCAACATGTTTTTCCATCATCTTCTCCTCTCTCATACCAAATCCATGAAAGATTGCTTCTCAAATCCATCCTTGATGCGCCTGCTATTGTTTGTACGAATCCAAGGGGAATCAGAATAAAATCATTCAAGAAAAACGTATCTTTACACCAATCTATCTTGAGCCAATATACAAGATTAGTCTATCCTTGGAAGCTAACCAAATTCGGCTTCAATCCAAACACCAAGAAGAGAGAGAGGTCAAACTCCTTCCCAAAATACTTCTATATCTCTAGTGGAGATGCAAAAACCCCAAACTCAGTTTCAATTTCAATTTTACCCAAAAAAACTAGGGTTTGTGAAAGTTAGGGTTTTCTAAAATTGATTTGGGGGTTTTGAAATTGGAGGTATTTTGGTGCTAATTCAAGTCTTATTTGGTCCGAATCCAAGAAACAACCCTTCGTTCATCACCTACCATTTTCGGATTTAAGGTTATCATCTTTCTTGATGTAATGTTTTATGTTCTTTTCATGATATGATGTTGGGAAATTTTTATCAATAAGATTGTTATATTGTTTTGGTCATGTCGATTTGTATTTGTACTTGGATGCCATGTCGAATTTGTGAGTATGGTTATTTGAGATTGAGCTTTGCATTTGTTTTGTTAGTCAGGTCTTCCTGTCGAGTGGTATAAAACAAAAGAAAGAGAAGAAGTTAAGTTTTATAAAAATATTGCTAATAACAAGCTAGTACAAAAATCTATGTTAGCCATGATGTCTTTGAGTAGTACTCAAGGTGGTGTATAAATCTTGGTAACTTGAAGTCTTTAGAAAATGATTTGGGTGTTGGAATTTAATTTGGTCTTGTACTTTGTTGGTTATTTTTCTGTCGAGATGTAAGAAACAAGATGATATAGATGGGTCAAACCATGTCTAAGCCTCGCCTAAACCTAAGAAACATGCGTGTTACCTTAGAGTTGTGAGACTCGAATTTCAATTGTAAACATTGTGTCTATATTGTCATGTTTATCTAGGGAGAAATCCATGACAATTGTACTCTTTGCTAATAAACATTGCGAGTGGCTTATACTCGCCAAGTTCCGTAGGAGTAAGATAATGGACGTGATGAGACCGAGTTGGGTAGTACTCAACTACCATGTGGTTGCGTCACACCTTGCTTTTACTAGCCATCAATGGATTAGTCAAGTCTCGTTTGAGACAATTCACATTCATAGCCGATTTCTTTTCGTTAACTCTTTTCTTTCATAAGTACAACTTGCCATCGAAAATAAAAGTGTTTCGGAAATGTATGGGTCGACAACTCCCTTCTTGGTAATACCATAGTAACGAAGTCATAATCCCTAGTCGAGAGTTTCGGCTTCATAAGTTGAAGCATGAACAAACAAGTGCATCTCAAGCCATGTAGTCTATGCAAACTTCTATAACTTAAATCGGATCCTTTTGCAACCAAAAATCTGGAAATGAGATCTGTACACTGAAACACAAGCAGTGGAAATACATGTTGGTCAAGCTTTGTGTTCTCTTTCTTTTTTTTTTTTATTTCGTGTAAAGCACAAAAGAGCCCAAGGCCCAAGACATAAGACTTGATCTTATGGAAGGAATTGTTAGTTAGTTTGGGCCCAGGCCCAAACCGAGTACCTAACTGCTGCCACGAATGATACCGGGCCACATCCCACGAGTCTTAGAGCGTCCGGTTAAGTAAGATAAACTAACTCACGAATAAGGATTGAACGTAAAACAATTGTCCAACGATAAATGAAATTATTTACGCATATACAAAATATATTACATAAGTTTAGTTAAGCTTACGCGAGTTGTCAAACAAACAAGTGCAAAAACTATATTCCTATATACATGAGACGACAATTTCCTAAGAACATGATGTACATAATGTTGTTTACGTCTAACGTCAATATGTCAAGTAAACTTTCCGTCTAGAACTTTATATATTAAGAACAAGTTTGATAAATAACTAAAGACCACCACGTCATTTTATCATATATTAAAAGTGAAAGTATTCAAATTTAACTTAAATACTTTCTAAACACAATTAGAAAATAAATCAATTATATATATATATATACAAGTTTGACAATACCATTTTGTGTCAACTTAAATAAGTATATACACATTTATATACTTACTAATGGAATGTTATAATTATTTTTCATATCAAACTTTGGATATTAAAACCATATTAATGTCAACATGAAGAGTATATATATTTCGTATACTTACTAGTAAGATCATTTTTATAACTTTTACAAACTAAAGTTTAGTTTTAATACCATTAAACTATTTTGATCAAGCAATACTTAAAACAATGAACTAAAACATTGCCCTCCTTATCTAGGTCGCGTGTCGGTGCCGTTTCACAACAAACACTAAATCCCGCTCTCGGATTTGCACATTTGCTAAGGTGAGTTTTCATAGCCCCTCTTTTACTTGATAAACTGTTTTAAACACTTTGGGGTGAGAAATATGCAAAACCTCTTTATGGACCAAAACTATCACATGTTTACTATTACGTGGTGTAGCCTAAGCCCTTATGTCCCTAGAGAATGCCCTTTTTCATGAACCGTCAATTCCCCATTGGGAAACGCGAATGTTATAAATAGATCTATTGAGGGTGACTCCTCCGTTCGGTTGGCCATGCTTAGGCCAAGGCGAAACGTATACCATGTCGGAATCAAGTGTTGAGGGACAAAACACTTGCTATGGGCCACTATATTGTATGACATCTTTTAGCATACATAAACTGTCGTAGTATCGGTTGCATGAACTTAGAGCTAACGTAATAGACATTCATACATATATCATTATATTCGTTGTAATGATTATATGACTTTGCTTATGGTCCAACTTTCTATTTTAACTTAAACCTATGAACTCACCAGCTTTTAGCTGACCTTTTTTAGCATATTTTCTCAGGTGTTTAAGTTATGTTCATGAAGGCAAGGCAAGAAGCGGGTAAATGGTCGTAGTAGTATTAAAGAAGTGTTTTTACACAGAAACGATGTTTTACATTGGGACCACTAAAAATTATGGGATGTGCCCATCTATCTAAAACAATATTGTAAGATAATGGTTTAAAGTATTTTATGAAGTTAAACGGAGTATGTATTCCGTTCTTTATTACTTGTGTTATGATCCACCAATCCCGTAACGCTCCCGAATGACACGTATGCTTCCGCTAAACAAAATTTGGGGGTGTTACAGCAATCCACTGATTTCAAAATACAATACAACAGTATTGTTCGTGTTTTTGTCTCACCAAAGTCCAATCAACCTCATACCTTTGTTTTTGTTACCCTGGACCCTCCTATTCGCAAAGGTCAAACTTAAAATAAGAGAAACCCTAAAGACCAAACAATACAAACCCTAATCGTCTTGAGGAATTCAGAAAACTTTGTAGGGTTGTAGTATTTTCTGTGTACACTATAATTACGAGACCTTCTTCTGCAGCCATTTTCGACAGCCTATATCTTTCAATTGGAAGCTCAGATGGAAGATCCCTCCAGTGAAAAGTTAGATTGTTATATAGAGAACGTCCACCCAAAATTTCGTCCCGATCCAACGGTTAACGAAAAAGTTATACCTTTGGAAACTGACCTGCAGAAGCATTACGAAAGTTTTCCAGATTCGAATTTTTCTTCTTCTTCAAGAAACCTTGCGAAATCCCAGATATCAAGAGCAACCTGCTTTGATACCACTTGATAAGATCGATGCTCGAGGTTGTTTAGACCTTATCTAGGATCACAATAACAATTAACAATAACACGCAGCGGAATACATCAAACATATTTGTTATTGCTACAAGGTTTCTTCGTCATCCTCTCCTACACTATTACAAACACAACCAACAGCCCCAATACTATCTTGATCAATGATAGTACGTGTTATCTATCTATAACAAGGAATCATGGATCCTTGAGGCTAAACACTAGTCGACTAACCAATACCCAAGGCGTCCCCTAACGCCTGTACACACACACACCTTTACTCAGGGCGGAGGCAATGGGGGGACTAGTGGATGCTAGGCCTCCCCCAACTAGCCCAATAAGTCCACTATAATATAGCCCAAAAGCCTAATATTTTAAGAATAGGAATAATCGGCCCCTACCAATACTACCGATTTAATATTGCGTTTCTTTTATAAAAACATTGTAACTGCTGAAGCTCAAGAATCAAGAGGAAGAGGAGTGTAACAAGTGAATAAACCGATCAAAAAAATTATTTTTTCTGATAAGGATTGAATGCTTTTATTGGTTTAGTCTTTCATTAGTGATAACTATTACTTATTCACTCTTATTTATCATTAACATAAAGTTTGTGTTTTAAGATCTTGAATATATATAATTTTTTTGCAATGTTAGTTCATGAGACAAATGATTTGAAGATGGTGATACGACGTTGAGGAAAACTTGTTCGTCTACAGACTTTATTTGGTCAATTGCCCCTAGATGTTCTAGGTATTGTTACATCCATAGCCTTCACATATGACACTTGTTTGGCAATCAAGAATCATAAATTAACTACGAAAGAGGTACTGTATTTTTCCTTTTTTTAGCAACTTAGATATTCTAGGTATTGTTACATCAATAGCCTTCACATTTTACAATTGTTTGGCAATCAAGAATCATAAATTAACTACGAAAGAGGTACTATATTTTTCCCTTTTTTATTAGTAGTAAGGAGGCCAAATGCTAATCGCTAAGTTGCTAACGGTCATTGAAATTCTTACGAAGATTGATTAAGGCATTGTATTAGTGCAAAACGCGTGTTTCTTTAATTTATTAGACATTTGGCTCTTTGTTTACTTTTCCAGATTTTCATGCTTTGATATGCTAGAATTATATCGTTATCACTCTAAAATTTTATATCGGCCCCCCTCAACTTGAAATCCTGGCTCCGCCCCTGCCTTTACTAATGGTGTTCACATCTTGACACACACTAAAACAAGAACATGTATTCTCTTTATAAAGTAGAGAATTAGGTTTTACAGGGAATTAATGACTAAATAAACTAAAGCATATAGAAGATTTTCCTGTAATCTCCTATAATTAGAAGATTGCTCCTTTGTCATATTTAGTCCTTCAAGTTCCATTCTTGTAACATTGTAGTTTATTAGTTTTGCCATTATCAACTCAAAATAACGAACCCAACACTTGCCGTGTAGGTGTCGAAGCTCGCAACAACACTTTCCTTTGTCGACGACTCGCTATCGGTCTTCTTGCCTTTTCTTTTCCGTGTAGGAGTTGTGTCGTCATTCAGATCCGGAATAACAGTCTCAACATTGTCATTGCTTCCCGTCTCGTAGTAGCTAGATTCCGACAACTTTCTTCGTTTGTCGGAATTCGACGAAGATGCTTGACCTACACATGGTTGTTCCAACCATTTGTTTTCTAGCTAACAACCTCCCATGCTTCAATATGACTAAAAGACTTGCCCTTTATTTTCTTATCATAATCGGCCAAGGCATTTTTCATGATGTTAACATCGCTACACCCACTCTCACGAAGACGTTTTTACAATTATAAAAGTAAGAGTATATAAATTAATACAAGCATATAAATTAATACAAATATATAGAGTTTAAAAATTACTTGTTGGATGAATAGCCCGTTAAAGACACTCATGGCGGTATTCATATTTTGCCACTTTGTGTTCAAGCTATGATGACTTCGAGTAGTATCTTTCACGTTTTCCTTGAAATGCTCTAGAATTCTTTCCAAAAACTATATCTACTTTGTTCATTCCCGACTTTTGGACATGTCGAGATATGAACCCACGCTTTTGCCAAAGCCACCTCTTCGGCCGACGTCCAATTTTTTTTTCCGCTTTAGTTGATTGTTTTCTTTTTTGGACATTGTAGTTTTCTTGAACATCTTCATCATTTTGAGCTTGGCCTAATACATAGTATAACAAATAAATTATAACAAATAAAATTATAACAAGTAAAGCAAATAATATTATAACAAATAAATTATAACAAATAAAATTATAACAAGTATAGCAAATAATAATATAACAAATAAATTATAACAAATAAAATTATAACAAGTAAAGCAAATAATATTATAACAAATAAAATTATAACAAGTATAGCAAATAATAATATAACAAGTATAGCAAATAATAATATAACAAACACATTAAAAAAAAAAAAAAAGAAAAAAAAAAAGAGTATACTGATTGGATTTTGTTGTTGCGTTTCGGGAACAAAATCAATTTCATCATCCTCGTAATCATATAGCGGTAGTTCTCGTTCGACACTTGGTTCACGCCGCGAATGACCGTCACGGAAGTCATTGAACGGGTCGAATTCACTTGTCATTGACATCGTGTATTGGCTTGGATTCATCGGTGGAGGTTGGGGATAATATTGGCGTTGATATGATGGTGGATTCACCGGTGGAAGTTGGGATAATAGTGAGCGGGTTGAGGACTCATTTGGGGATAGTAGGGAGGGGGTTGTGATTGAACTTGCGGACGAACTGGTTGTGATTGAACTTGCAAACAAACGGGTTGTGATCGAGAGCTCCGTCCACGACCTTTAGATGAGGTTGAAACACCTTTTGATTTTTTTGCATCTATTTTTTTTAAAAGAATCAGAGTTGGAAGTGGAAGAAGTGAATAAAATATGATTTGAAAATGGTTATTAAAGTGTATATTGAAAGGGATTTTTTTTAAACCACCAACGGTCACAACATTAAATCACCAACGGCTAGTTTTTGCAACTCCAACGTCTATAATTCTTCGGTATACAATGCCCGCACCAGTGGCAACGGTGTTGCCGAGCGGTATGGTCCATGCCGAAGGTTCATACCGAGCCACTGCCACCACCCATATGAGGGAGGGTTGTTTGAGTTGTTGGTGTGTTATTAGGAAGTGTATGATGTGGCGCTGAGATGACATATCGATAACGTGTTATTGGATCCTTGTGCTCTTAATTACAGCCGACCCGATACCCAAGTGACTCGGATCCAAATCGCAATGGAAAAAAATAAACAATCCCTCGAAACGACACCGTTGAATGATAATAAACTTTTATAAAATCGAAAACATAGCCGTTACAAAGAGCGTCAGTCATTTCCATTTTCATTTTCATAAATCAAAACAATCATCATCCAATTAACAAAATCACACAAACCCTAACGCTATTTTTATTTTCCGATGGAAACCACAAAATCAACTGAAAACACAAACCCCAATATTTCAAGCCCTAATTTCAAACCAAAACCCTCTAATTCACCTTTTACCAAATCAGCAACTAAAACATTGAAATCGATCGTTTCGCCGAAGAATAAGATCCGCGAAAGGAAGTTCGTTGTCGCGAAACGGAGTTCGAAGAATAAAGCGGGGAAATCGGTGGATTGTAGGTGTGGTAAAGGTAGTGATGGAGTTAATAGGTGTTTGTGTGTTGCTTATGAGAGCCTTCGAGCTTCTCAGGAGGAGTTTTTTAAGAATAAGCCAGAAGTTGATGTCGAAAATGAGGATGTAAATGTCGAGGAATCGGAGGAAATTGGAGAAGCTGAGGAAGTTGTGGAGACGTCAGGGGATAAGAGGCGAAGGGAGAAAGTAGTTGAGGTGACGAGAAGGAGTATTCCGGAGCCTGGATCGGGGAAAGTGATGGATTTGGTGAAGGCGTTTGAAAATAAGCTTAATTTACCGAAATCAGATGATGAGGAGGGAACGAGGAAAAGTGATCAATTTTCTATGACGTCATTTGGTGAGGCGGATTTGTTACTGACTGCTGAGAATTTAGGGTTGGGTGCACGTGTTTCGTCTTCTTTGGATAGTAACCATGGGAGGTTAGTTTATTGATGATTGAATAGTTGATGTTTATGTTTACATTTGTGATTAATTTGTGTTGTTTGGTTTTGTGTGGTTTAGTGTTTTGAACAGGAATCCAAATGATGGCAGGCGAAGTAGACGAAATGTATGTTGTTGTTGTTGTTGTTTATGGTTTTAATAGAATTTAGATTGTTCGGTTTTAATGTTGGTTTTGTGATTGAGATTTAAACTTTGTCCGTGCAGAGCTCTGAATCGTCTGCAAGCTTTGGTGGTAGAAGATGGAAGAGGAGAGTTCGAGCTACTTCTCAGCAACCATTCAAGCTAAGAACCGAGGTTAGCATTTAGTCATTTACAGTTACTTTTTATGCAATTATAATTATAGCTGTTTAAACGCCTTGAGCTGTGAAGAGAGGGTCAAATTCAGTTGTTAATTAGTAAATAACTAGTTAAGAACTCGTGTAATACACGGGCAGTATAATTTAATTTGTTTTATGAATGTTATGTCATATGCAAGGGCAACATTACTAATTAAAATGTATTTTTAAACAGCAAAATTGATTATAACGTGTTTCCAATCATACCGCAAAGAAAAAACAAAAGAAATACTTAAAATCGATTATAACATACAAAAGAAAAGCTTAGAAAAACAGTTGAGCTAATATCCTTTTCTATAAAATTTAACCAAGTTAAAATCTGCATAGTGGTGTTGCTTAATAAGGTGTTTGTTTTAGCCTTTTTGGGTTTATGAGCTTATTAGTCAAAATAAATTCACTGAAGTGTTTCTTGTAAGTTTGAGCTTATATAAATGGGTTTTCTTGGCCCATTGCATGCTATACAAACATACAATTATATATTCTTAACTCAAAGATACTTTCAAATATACTTGCATGTCTTTTTTAGTCATTTTTACATCATAAGTTAGTATGAACACTTGAGTTTATTAATTTATTTTTAAGCTAATACATAAGCCATAAGCCATAAGCTACAAATAAAACATAAGCTTGAAACCAAAATATAATCTTAAACAAACACCATTAAACAAATTGCATTCACGACCTACTTAAAAAACAAAAGTTCTCCTTAAATATATAAGAACATGTAAATCAAGCTGCAAAGAAGTATATTAAAGTTATCATATTTGATAATCATGCCTTTTAAAAAACTTTACAAAAGTTCGTAAATAGACATCTGCAGAAACAACAATGTGAATATATCTATCTAGATGTAGTTATTGTTTCCTTCATTTCCATCTATTTCTCATAGGAAGCATGCTTACTCACGTAACCAATTATCTAATAAGGCCCGTCTAAAACACGGTTAGCATAACCACAAATTTGCAATGTGTTTTGCTTATAACATACGCATTTATGGATTGAAGAACAAAGTGACTGGCTAAGCAAATTAGTTCACCAAATAAGCAATTTGGAGAATATCCTTATATCCATCAGAAAATGGAAAACTCGATTACCTACTTGCTTCAGTTTCGCCTTTATTAGACCAGCAAACTTAAGTTTAAGAACATTTACACAACACCTCTTGATTGGTTATGAGAGCTTTTTTCAAGTGATTCCTCTTACAATGACTTCGACAAAATACATCTCAAGCACCACACTTACCAAAATATTAATTAATGTATGTACTAAGTACCAAGGTTGCAAATATCGCTAGGCGGTAGCTGGGCTGACGGGTACCGCCTAGCGATTAATCGGTTAGGCGGGGATTAATCGGATTGGACTTTTTATATATAAAATTATAAAATTTTAGAAATTATATGCCCGATTTGGCCGATCTAGCCGATTTTTTACCGATTTGGCCGATTTATGCCTCATTTGTCCGATTTCTATACGTAACCAATTTGGCCGATTTACGCCCGATTTGGCCGATTTTTAGCCGATTAATCGTTTTGTTGACCGATTTTTGACCAAACCGATTAATAAGGCCGATTAATGAAAATCAGCCTAGGCCGATTTTTGCAACACTTACTAACCATGACTCCCATCATCACTTCTGCGCCAACACCGCACATAATAAAGGACACTTGAACATTCAACCTGTAACATTGGTATAATTTTAGCTGACTTATCCAAAATTGTTCACAGATAACACTCGAAGCAAAATTATAAAATTTTAGAAATTATATGCCCGATTTGGCCGATCTAGCCGATTTTTTACCGATTTGGCCGATTTATGCCTCATTTGTCCGATTTCTATACGTAACCAATTTGGCCGATTTACGCCCGATTTGGCCGATTTTTAGCCGATTAATCGTTTTGTTGACCGATTTTTGACCAAACCGATTAATAAGGCCGATTAATGAAAATCAGCCTAGGCCGATTTTTGCAACACTTACTAACCATGACTCCCATCATCACTTCTGCGCCAACACCGCACATAATAAAGGACACTTGAACATTCAACCTGTAACATTGGTATAATTTTAGCTGACTTATCCAAAATTGTTCACAGATAACACTCGAAGCAAAATAATAATAATAATAATAAAAATAAAAAAAAAATAAATAAATAAAAATAGCAGTGATGAGAAAAGAAAACTCGATTACCTACTTGCTTCAGTTTCTCCTTTATTACACCAGCAAACTTAAGTTCTAGAACATTCACACAACACCTCTTGATTGGTTATGAGAGCTTTTTTCAAGTGATTCCTCTTACAATGACTTCGACAAAATACATCTCAAGCACCACACTTACCAAAATATTAATGTATGTACTAACCATGACTCCCATCATCACTTCTGCGCCAACACCGCACATAATAAAGGACACTTGAACATTCAACCTGTAACATTGGTATAATTTAAGCTGACTTATCCAAAATTCTTCACAGATAACACTCGAAGCAAAATAATAATAATAATAATAATAAAGATAAAAATAAAAAAAATAAAATAAAAATAGCATTGATGAGAAAAGAAAAAGAGAAAGGAAATGTGGTATAAAACAACATACAGCAGGCATTTAAATGTTAGAAAGTTTGCACCTTAAATGTCCTTATTGAAAGACCTCATCCCAACTTGTAATTTGGTCAGGTTTTCATGCTCAAAATATTAATGTATGTACTAACCATGACTCCCATCATCACTTCTGCGCCAACACCGCACATAATAAAGGACACTTGAACATTCAACCTGTAACATTGGTATAATTTAAGCTGACTTATCCAAAATTCTTCACAGATAACACTCGAAGCAAAATAATAATAATAATAATAATAAAGATAAAAATAAAAAAAATAAAATAAAAATAGCATTGATGAGAAAAGAAAAAGAGAAAGGAAATGTGGTATAAAACAACATACAGCAGGCATTTAAATGTTAGAAAGTTTGCACCTTAAATGTCCTTATTGAAAGACATCATCCCAACTTGTAATTTGGTCAGGTTTTCATGCTCATATTTATGGAAAAAACATGGCAGCGAATTTTAGCCAAAATTAATAAGAAATAAGTTTATGCATAATTATTTGAAGGACAGTACATAAAAACTTAAAAAGTAATCAAGCAAATAAGCATATGTACTATTTGTTGGAGTACAAACATGCTTATTTTTCTAAAGCGACGAAATCAACAAATCATCTGAATGAAATACCACGAAAGAGTAGGTTGGATCCAGAGGAATCTGAAGCAGTTTATTCAGGTGATCTAGGCATACTTGCGTTGTAACTTGCACCATAAAGAGGAGAACAATTACCGACTTATGAAGCTATGAATAGACCCATGAAAATCAGAGAGTGGTGAGAAAAGCAAAAGAAAATCGGCATACGTCTTCTAACTATAAATAGTTGGATAACTAAGGAATAATAAATTAGATATCTAAACATGTAGATGTATAATTCACGTCCATAAAGATGTTTAATATCTTACATGTCACGTGTATCATGCACGCTAAGCTCAGAGTCCAAAACAAATTATGTCACAAAGATTAAAGATAATAAACGCTTGACCACAATGTTTTTAGCTAGAAAATAATGGGCCAGTAGCTTTAGGTGATCTAGTTCTAATAATACCGACACAATGAGCTTTCAAAAAGTACATTAATCTTGCTAACAATAATAGAACCTGTTTATAGAACTCATATGAATTATTAGTGAATCATTCTCCCAATGCCACTAATACCATTAGGCCCAATGGAAGTAATAACAAAACATCTTATTATTAGGTTAAAATCAATCAGACTTGCTTCTCACAAACTAAATGTTTATAACTAATTACTGTAGTATTTTTCTAAACCAATCTGCCCTTATTCACTCGTCAACGTTTTGGCTATATAATTGCTCCATTGCATTTGAAAAGCTTTAAATTTCAGTTTTACTAATGTGATCGAACATGCAGTAATGTAATATGTTTATCTAAAAGTCTACCTGTACCACTAATTACACAATGCTAATCTACTTAAGAACTCAAAATAAGAAATCATACCAACAACTTTAGCGCAACCAAAAGTACATAGCTATACAGAAATCAAATAAGAAAAAAAAAATATAAGAATTCTTAATTTGTGTGGCAAAGGTGACTGTAAAATTTGACCTATATTAAAAATTAACAAACGAAAGCAAAGACATAGTAAAATGAATTATTGTGTTTACTCATTTCATTGAGCACTTGGTGGGCATTCAGAAACAACCAATTTAAGGAAAACCAAAGTAAGGATCAATGATACATACCTTCTGTGACGTTCAGATAACTAAAATGAAGATGAAACGATTGATTCTGGAGTACAAAACCATCCCGTTGTTGCCCGGTACCTGTAAATTGTTCATCCAAAGTCAAAAAGGTTCTTCATCCTATCTGTTAAAAAAAAAAATATTTATAAAAAATCTGAGATGATGTAAATCTAAAGGTTCTTCATCAAACACAAAAATAAAGGCCATCCAAGCATGAAACTGAAAAGAAAAATAAATTAAGAAAGTAGAAGCAAATGACAATTTAAAAAGGAGATATAGAGTTGCATGATACTGATAGTGCTTCTTGAAAAACTCAGAATACGTATACGGGAAGCTTTTAATTTAGAATTGGGTCTTTTAATTCTTTTTAAATGGTCCTATATATGCAGAATACGTGGCATCAAATGTGCAGGAACTATCTAATTCCATGAGTTCTAATATGTATTTTGAATATGCTTAAAATGACATCATCCACTTTCATAATTGTCCAATTAAATCAATTAATTTTAGCATTGTCCAATCAAAATAGCCTAAGTGACCTCACCCAAAACTCTCTTTTAATAGTATAGATAGATGTTTTATGATGTAGAGGTAAGTCACCATGTAGAGCATACAATAAGAGTTCTGTACACTTGAGCAATTAATTATACTAGGATTTTCACTATAATGACGCGAGTGGCATTTGTGAAAATGTCATAAACATTACCGTTCTACAGGAACAGTGGTTATAGAGTGGTTTTCTAGCTTTGTGTTAAATTATACCATAATTTTTCTATAATCACTTGCACCTGAAAACTATGTCTTTTGGCCCCTTGACAAACATGTACAAAGTAGATTTTAGTTTGTGACGAAAAGTGGAGTTATTCTATCAAGGTTCAATATCATTTTTCAATGATTCTGATGTTGAAATGGACAGTTATGGGCTATATAATGGTATAGGCACCCAGATAGCCAGTTATGAACATAACATTACTTTTTTGATGCCTCAATTGTCTACGTTAGCATAAATAACACTAAAAAGTCATACTGGTTCCTGATAGAGTGAATTCGCTTTCGATTGCAAATTAACTTTACTTTTTGTCAATAATATGTTCAGACACATGTAAGAAAATTGGATTGAGTAACAAGGAATCACTCTCTGTCGTAGCATCAGAAACATTGAAATTCCATTTTGTTGGTTGACAGTGACTTCAGTTTTTTGTAGCAAATTAACTGGTGCAAAAGCGATTTTTGAGAATTTAAGAAAAATAGAAATACTTAACAGGAGAACAATGTTATTTGATCCTATCTATCCATAATCACCTATTCTTGTAGTAGTGTGGCTTTAGTTAATACTTAACACTGGTTATATGCTGGAGAATCTGTTAGTGTTTTGACTTGGTCAAATACCAGGTAATGTCGTCTCTTACAAATCTCATCCATACTGTTAAGGAGGATAATGGATGAGCATGTACTTTAACTTGGATAGTTGCCAAAAAAGTAAATGATATCGATTTAATATCTCAAGAATCAAATCGATGAACTTTAATAAAAGTGAGAATAGTTAGGATTCACTAGAGGGAAGTCGGTCTCATATAAGAATACTTATAAGCAGTAGTTGATTTCCAACGTTTCTGATGCTAAACCGAGAGTGATCCTTTGTTACACAGTTCACTATGTGTTTGAACATATGTTATTGACGATAACAATAGTAGTTCGCAATCAAAAGCGAACTTACTCTATCAGAAACCAGTATGAACCTATTAGTGTTTTAGATGATGATATTGACAGATCACAGATGTGATGTGTTTGGACATGTTATTGACAAACACAATAGTAGTTTGCAATATGAAAGTGAATTCACTCTATCAAGAACCAGTAAGAACTTCCAGTGTTTCCCCTTTATGGAGTAACGTTTAAATGCTAAGATTGATTAATGCATTATCATCCTTATTGATGGTATTGGTTGGGGTTTACAAGATTCCTTGGTTTAATCTTTAAGAGTATTTAAGTATTTGACAAAGAGTCAAATCACTTATGGGAGGTTATTTCAGATTTTTAGCGAAGAGTTTAAAAACATTAACTAGAGTAAACAAAAGACAAATATGGTAGCCTGGTCAGAGAAAATAATACTAATAATTAGTTAAAATAACGCAAGAGGTCCATTTTATAAGTTGTATTTTAAAGTTATTACTGCTTCCAGTTAATTATTACCTTTGTGTTGATACTGTTGCGTTTATTTTCCGAGTAACTAAACAATAACTTATGTATTTTTGCTTGTAACAACTCACTAAACTGTTGTATTATTTGTTTGCAGCAAAGAGGACAGTCAAAACAAGAAGAGTTCATGAAAAAAGTCCACGAGATGATGGTTGAGCAAGAAAAGCGAAGGATTCCCATCGCACAAGCCCTCCCATTGACTACAGATGAACCAGAGGTGAGAAAATTCACAGCAGCAGTAAAAAATACAGAATTTTCTATTATCTTGCAAATTTGTTATAGTGGTTGTTTAAATAATTACAGTGCCTAGTGAAACCGCCTGTTAAAGAAAGTACTAGACCTGTTGATTTGGTCTTGCATAGTGACGTGCGGGCTGTGGAGCGAGCGGAGTTCGACCAGCAGGTATATATTTATTTCACTTCAAATATTGATCCTACTTGCAACTAGTTATTTGTACCCAGGGACGGAACTAGATATTTGTGTCGTAATGTTAATTTTGTTAAAAAACACCAATTTTTTTTTAAATGCACCCGGGTCTCTAAAAATTGTTTTTGCAATATTGTTTAGTTTATTCCAAGTGCACCTGGTCACATCACGTCCTGCTTCTACCACCCTTGATTGAGTAGAAATTTAACAAAATGAATAATATCAGGGAATTTACTTCTGACTATGATTTAAATTTTAAAACCAGGTTCAAGAGAAGCTATCGTACATTGAACAATACAAATTGGAAAGAGAAAAAGAGCAGAAGGTACAAAACGTGGCATGGTTTTCAATACAGTTTGGTGTATTTATGCTTCAATATAAACCCCGTTTGATGCATCTTTCTTTTTTGCTTTAGCTGGAAGAAGAGGAAGAACTAAAGAGGTTAAGGAAGGAGCTTATACCGAAAGCTCAACCTATGCCTTACTTTGACAGACCGTTCATCCCTAGAAGGTAAGAGAACATATTAATGTCACTGCATAAAATATTTTTAAATACATGTGAATGGTATTATAGACACGCATTTTAAGTGTTTTGGATAACTGTTTTGGATTTCAGCCCAGTATAATTTTGTACCTGTGAATGAATATTCTTCTTATGGACCTGAAGGAATACATGGTTATGGTTTGTCTTATTTACACATGTTATTAATATGTTTTTGTCAGGTCGGAAAAGCAACCAACCATTCCCAAAGAGCCAAAGTTTCACAACCCACAGCATAAGAAGATTAAGTGTTGCATGTCTTGGAATGACGTGTACGCTCAATGCCAGCAACAGCATTAATAAGCACTCTTTTCTTGTTGGGATTTTTGGGGATTGATAGGATATAAGGATATCTCGTCAAAAATAATATTTTTTACTTCTCAATTTGTGTATATGATGCAATTAAACTGGTTGCAGTTCTCAGTGAACGATATTTGATCTGTTACACAGGTACACGGCTGTGTCAAATTCTAATGAATTCATTGTTTCTCTTGTATGTTCAAAGTCATTATTTCACTCATCTATGTACCAAAACTGAATATCATCTGTACGTGATATGGGCTCATTTGTATCTGTTTATAGTCGCTCACTTAAATCTGTATCAAAAGTGCATTTTTTGTATATGATGATCTTTGCTGTTACCTAAGTCCATCATTAAGACACAGACTAAGATGAGTGAGCCATAATGGGTTATTGGACTTAAGATCTGATACCACTCGAGAAAGAAATGATTGTTAGAGCCATCTAGTGATGGTTGTTCAGGGAGTAGCCTCCAATGATGGAAGTAGATTTAATGGTATGGTCAGAGATTGGTTCTAATGTGTACTTAAAACAGAGCAAATTATTCAAGCCCTCCTTTTGGCGTGGCACGATGGATAAATAAAATAGTGTCGCGAGTGTCTATCATACTCAATGCGTCACATATTAGGGTTATTACGTCAGTCTCTTGGTTCACCTGTTGATGAAGCTACTTGCTGAAAGTCGACATAAATGGCGTGCATGCACACAACATGGACATATAGCCCTTGATGTGAAGAAGTGGATTTGTGAATCACGGGGCAACCGGTTTGTGAGCCAGTTCATCTGACGATCTAAGCAAACCAAAATTTAGTATATGTTGCCAAAGCTTAGTATATGGTTGGTCCTTTTTAGTTCTTTCTTTGGACGGAAAGCATACTTTAATAAATCAAAAGCTGCAACATAGTTGCAGATATGGAAGAACAAGAAACTTGGAATAAGAACACGCATCGACCACAAGTACGTCTCAGTTGACAGCGATCTATTATTGAGTCGATAAAAACGTTCCAATAGTATATGATCCTTGATGAACGTTAAAGTGAAGCACGTAAATTTAAAGATACAAATAATCCTATGCAACAAAAGTTTATAAAGTACTCTTAAGGTTAAAGTGAAGCACTCTTAAGGTTGTTGCAGACTTGCAGCCAGCCACATGATACGCAAGTGAAGCACAGTCCACTCAAGATTTGAACTTAATATTTGATAGTATCAACAGCCAACATGTAAATTTCTCATTGATAGCTTGGTTGTAAGCTGAACTCCAAATTTAGTACATGGCCTCGACTCTTGACAGCTAGATACCAACCCCACGTAAGTACGTAATCTGATACAGGTCTAAATGTAAATCTGGGTCAAATACTGCTGGTCCGAAAACCATCTCTACACTACCGTAATTTAAAGATACAAATAATCCTATGCAACAAAAGTTTATAAAGTATATGTAACAATGAGGCTTAGATAATATAACTGTATATGTTTCGTGTGGACTTATATGCAAGCCTAGCAGAAGCAGGCTATTTACAGTCCCTCAGCTAGCTCGACATTCTGCAAAAGTGTTGAGTTTTCTTTAGACCTATCTGCCCAACGAATTGAATTGAATGACCGAGTCTGGTTTAATCTTTATGGCTCAATTGTATGTATGTACTTCTGTATACGGCTAGATCAATGTGCTCATGAAGAATCCTCGTAGTCTTGTTTGAAAGTCTGATGATATGTTTGAGTTAGCCACATAGAGCATCAGATGGTTCGTTTATTTCTGGGACACGATCCAGCACACGGTTCATTTCCTCAGGAAACTCGACCTTTGCTCTGTTAGTCTTCCCTCCAACGACCACTGTTGTTCCATCTTGTAACGCCCATATCTGTAAAACAATACGCGTATTTGTTAAAACGGATAAATATCAGTAATGGGGTGGCACAATAGTGCGTCGCGCAGATTATGTAACAAGTAACAAGGTTTTGGGTTGAAATGAGTTATGTTGGTACACGTCGAGCAACACAGTTTTTATCACTTTTTACGTGTAATGTGTTAAATGTTGGTTACTAAGACTATATGATGTTACAACTTACAGCTATAATAGCTTCTTTATATATATAAACTGGTTAAGGGGCTAAAAAGTAAAAACTTCTAGACAATTAAAATACACTTTGGGCAGCGTTCACCCGTCTTTCCCGGTTGGTCGATTTGGCATGTTTCCTATTATAGTTAAACAATTTATTTGACCCCTTATGGGATAAAACATAAGCCAAATCGACCCATTCCTAAGTAAATGAGTCAGAATAGCCACGCCATTTACCCTATCTATATACCACAATTTTCTTCAATAGAAGTTTGGCCTTCAGAAGTCAAAACTGAAATGTGTATAGTTTGGCCTATTTTCTGATTCTTACCTGTGTGTGAGATAGATAACTAATGCATGTTGTAAGCATTAACGCACCAAAGCCAGCATAAACAATGTGCACGCCAGGATCAGTCTGCGGAGATAAAACTTGGCTCATTAGGATCAAGAAACAGTGACAGTCAACAAGTATGCAAGCTAAAATTGCACTACTACCTTCATATCAAGGCCACTACTGCCAATTGCATCTACTATCTCAATTTTTGTACCGTCGATTTCAATTGGAAGCTTAGAGTTAGGCCTGCGAACTCCAACAAATTTCCCATCTTGATCATATAAAACAACCGATTGAAGATCACGAAGAAGCATTGATCTGGTTTAACAAACAAGAAAACAAGAACCAACTTAGTCACTCCCAATAGAAAAATGGAGTATAAACTATAATGTATAGGCGGTAATTTCAGCCATTTATATGAAATCGGGTAACTCGGATTATATTCAGTGATAACTCGTCGAATGGACTAAGGGTTAAACATGTCAAAATTGGCCTAAAGGTGTACTCAAATGCTTGCAGTTTACATAATCATGTATAAAATTGTCACATCATGCTAGTAATACATATTATTTTGACCCCAACCCATTTTGACTCGAATCATTTTGGTCCGTAACCCGAAAAGCCCGTTTTGGCACCTTAAACTTTTAAGTATAAACTTTACTTCATTTGATAGGATATAAAAGGGTGAATCTTACATTCCCTTGACATTTGTAGAATCGGTATTTCCAATGGGAAGGAAGCTTCCATAGAGCTTCTTATCTCCATTGACAGTCAAAGGTGCAACAGCTAAGTTAAAAGGGCCTTCACCGTCTTTAAGTACTTGAAGTGCGGAAATGCTCCAATCTGTTTGGTATAGCGTAACTCCTTCGTATCTTAAGGGATCATTTACACTTATTGTTTTCCTCATCACTTCCTTCCCATCAATATCAAACAAAGAAAGATCGGTGTGGAACTGTGAAACCTATGCAACAATAAAAACAAATGAAACGCGATTAAATGAAGGGCCTCTTTTGCTAATTGACTAGAGGTGGCAACTTCAACCCATTTACTCATGAATGGGTCGATTAAGGTCATGCCTAATTTCTAACAGATCATAACTTTTGTAGTAATATTAGACACACTAGTTATCAATACAAAAATCAGAACAAAACGTGTTTCCGGCGAACCAAGCCCGACCTTGCACCAAAAATAACATGTTTTGACTATAACCATTTTGACTTTTGACTATTACGCAACCAACCGTTACCCTTTTCGTTCGTGACCTTAAAGCTCTCTAACATGACTGAATTCCTCAACTAATGTAAACAACTATACTCACCTCTCCACTATCATTGTAGTTCATGTAGAAGCGGTTGACATGAACCTCGGTGTTGAAAGCTTCAGTAGGAGTAGAAAGAAATCCATTTGGTCCTAATACATCTCCCATAACAAAATTCAAGCCTTGTGGAACCGTTACAGAACCTCTAAAACTTCCGGTAGCAGTATAGGTGCCGCCACCCATTATCAAGAGCAAAGCTAAGTGCACGCCAATTGGAGCAAACCGGCCAGCCATACCTTTGAAGGCATATAAAGATGGTCCTTTCAAGAAAACCTGAGGAAACATGTTCAGTTAATACCAAACGTCTTAACTCTTTAATACTCTATGATAATAATAAGAATGGGGAAACATGGTAGACCGTAATAAGTATTATAAGTAGTTTTGGATGATGACAATAAGTGAGGATGTAAATTTTGGGTAAAAAAAACTAAAAATGGGAAGTTGAATATAGAATATCTCGAAAAGGAAATCGTTGCAACTTTCGCAGGTATGATGGAACAAGAAATGAGAGAAGAGCCGTTGCTCCCAACTTATCATGTTTCAATAAGTATTTCTTATATACAACTGTAGAGTTACATTATACGTTAGTCTTAGATTGGCAATTTCGACCCATTTGCTTATGAATGGGTCGAACATTCTCTAATAAATAGCTTATTCGACTTGGGTTATGCTTAATATTTTCCAACATGTTTTATGAGAGCTGATCAACCAAACTCTGCCACCCTCAAGGGGAAGCAAAAACTTATTATATACCTCATATCCAGCTCCTGATAAAACGAAACCTAGATCCTGAATAGAGGCTTTGGGCAGAGAATCTGAGAACTCCATCTTCCGGATTGAGTTAGCTGACATAGCATGATTTGTGAGATGTTCAGTTTTAAGATAACATTGGAGCTTATAACGATTTATACGTATTTTTTAGAACAAGACCATACAAGTTGAGCCAAGTTGTTCGGTAGGCATATAAATCCCAGTGATCACTCACTATCAAGTTAGAAATTAACAGGGTTACTTCACCTTTGCATTGAATGACTCGCACTGTAGGTCACTTGGTGCAAACTTAGACACCAAAACTCACAAGTCCCAAGTTCAAATTATACAAGTATTATTGTCATAATTGCTAAACTCATGTACTTGTGAGATTGTGTCAATGAACAAACAAGGTTTCACCATGTCTGGTTTTTGTAGGTGACAATGGTGTAATAACACCCGCACACGGCATATTTAATCCTTGACACGCAAATATATCAATGTTGTAGCACCAATAACACAATATCCTCATGTAGCAGCTTGAATAGATACATTATATAGCTTTATGCAATAATTCAAGACAAACTCAAAAAGTTCAAAAGTACCAAAAATCCTCAAACTTGTTACCAAGTAGATAACATTAAAAACAAAAACTGCCGCGCTAGGCTAAACTGAACTAATAAACTAAAGAACGAAACAAAACGCAAAACTGGCTCTATAGAAATATGTAGATCAATAGCTTACACAACATGTGAGCAGCATTTTAGGCGCTGTGAAGTTCCTTTACCAAAGATTCCTTCCAATCTACTCTACTTCAGCATCTTTCTTCTTTTTCTTCTTCTCCTTTTTCTTCGAGCTTTTACTTGCTTCATCATCACTCACAGCAGCTGAAGGAATAACAGGGGTATCACCGTTTTCCTTATCCTTCTTTTTCTTCTTCTTCTTTTCAGATTTATCCACATCGGATACAACAACTTCTTCGGCCTCTTTCTTCTTTTTCTTCTTCTTCTTCTCAGTACTCTCACCTTCCACCTTGTCCTCAACTTCTTCAACCTTCCGTTTTTTGGAAGCTACTGCCGTACCAGTAACATCCGCATCTTCAACATCCTTTTGCTTCTTTTTCTTTTTCTTATCGCCGACAACTTTCACGTCCTCAGTAGTCACAGTTTTTTCCACCACAGGTGCAGCTGCAAGACTTGCGACAACCGAGTCACCACCAGTAGGCAAAACCACATTCCTCAACCACTCAGCCGGAGTCTTCTCATTCGGTTTCCCATGCTTACTCAATTTCCCCTCACTAATCAACTTCTTCTTAGTCGAAGCAGTGGGACCCAACCCCCATTTCCTAGGATAAGTATCCCTATCCATCACAACCCTCTTAATCTTAGCAACAACCCCATGATCACAAGTAGCCATAACAGCAGTAGTCATCTCCGCTATCCCTAACGCAATCGCCTCCCCTTTAGTCGTCATCAATACCACCTCCTCACCATTTTCAATCCCGTTCTCAAACCTCAACAACCCAGGAATCATCAACTTAGCACCATAACAAACCGCATTCACTGCACTATCCTTCACAACCAACCTCTTATAACTCGTCAACAACACTTCCAATGGCATAACCACACGTCTCAAATAACTCTCATCCCTATAATTATCAAACACCCACTGCCCATCCATAACATCATGCATACTAACCATATTATCCTTCTCACCCATAATACCCGACCGCACCCTCCTCAACTCCTGCATATGCCCGCCCACCCCCAAAATCAACCCCAAATGAACACACAAAGTCCTAACATAAGTACCCGCCTCACACGATATCCAAAACACAACCAAATGCTTCTCAGCATCATACTCCAACAACTTACTCTCATAAATAGTCCTAATCCTCAACTGCCTTTTCACAGCGGAAATCAAAGGCGGACGCTGAAAAACCGCGCCCGTTAACGCTTCCAACGCCCTCGCCACTTTAGCAACATCCTTAACACCATCATGCAACCTAGCAACACAGACATATTCCTTACCAGCACCTTGCTGGGACTTAACCAACCTAGTAGCCCTATCAATACAAACTATTAAATTCCCAGTAACCTTAGGGTCTAAAGTACCAGAATGTCCGGTTTTTTCGACACGTAAGATGCGCTTAATCCAGGCGACAACTTCATGTGAACTGGGGTTAGCTGGTTTGTCTAAGTTGATGACACCATATCTAAGGTACTCAGTTAAGGGTCTTTTTAGAGGTGAGTAGCCTGATGGTAATGGGGTGTAGTGGCCTGTACGGATGTTAAGCTTGTCGTAGTTTTTTAAAAGGATGGGCCAGTCTGATGTGTTGATCGATGGTGTTAATGTTTGTGGTTTTATAAGGTAGTCAATGTCTTCTGTGGGTTTGGTTTTGCTTTTGGTTTTCTTGGTTGTGAGTTCTGACATGGTAGTTGTTAGGGTTTTGTGGGGAAGATGATGGTGGGTTTTTAGGGTTTTATGAAGGGGTTTTGATGTGGGTTAATAGTGTTTGACTAAAGATACGAATTAAAAGTAGCAAAAGTCAAATATAAAAGTGTTTGACTAGAGTGTTTGGATTAACACGAAACATGATCCCAGGGATTATTAAAAAAAAAAATTAGGGTTGAAAGTTATGTATAGTGTCATTTATAAAAAAAAATTGATTTGCACATTTTCCTTTTATTAAACAGTTATACCACATTTATATACTCCCTCCGTCTCAATTTAATTGTCCTATATTTCTATTTTTAAATGTCTAAAAAAGATTGTCCACTTTTCATTTTTAGTAAAAACTAAAAAGAGAATATTATATTCGTGTGGTTGAAAATTAAAGTGGCCCCACTTTTATTAAACTTTGTGATTTCTCTCTCCTGACAATTAAATTGAGACGGAGGGAGTACTATTCTAAATACTTGTAGAGTGAATGTGCAAATAAAAAAAATAGTGTGTAAATCACTTTCTTTTATCAAATGTGTCTATGTATTATGATATCTCATTGACTTTCAAAATATTTCATAGTGGTATGTACTTTTGCTAAATATTTATCGTGTTGCTCTAGAGGATTCTAGTGTTCACTTTTAAATATGTACTGTGTACTTTGGAATTCCAATTCGAGTTTTAAATGGGTCGACATGATTAACACATTTAATAAACGTATCCAAATTAGGATTGAATTTCTTGAAACGATTAACTAAACATGTCGAGTTAAGTGAGACTTATGAACCCATCAATCCGAACCCACCAACCCAGACCATACACGAATTGCCACTCATGTCTCGAGTTTATAAGTTTATTTAAAGGAATACAATGTATCTTTTTAAAATATGTTTTTACATATCTTTCATGTGATTTTGACATGTTGCACTTTCAAAGGTAGAGATGATGAGTGAGAACTTGTAAATTACGCATGCATTAAAATGTATTGTTTAGAAGATGAATAAGGAAGATTATGACTAGGGTTGTAAACAATTCAGGCTTTTATCGAGGAACTCGAGCTCGAGCTTTTATCGAGCTCGAGCCCAATAAACGAGCTTGAAACACATAACGAGCCGAGCTCGAGCTTTTCGAGCCTTCATGTACATATATATTTTTATCATACATATTTATATAAACAACCTAGCTGTTAATTTGAATATTGGTATAATAATCATATATTTATTATAGATTGACTTTTTAAACACTAATATACCTAGGGATGGCAAAAAAAACCCGAACTCGACGGGGAAACCCGAAACCCGAATTTTTTGGGGCGGGTCGGGGCGGGGCGTGCTTTCGGGTTTAAGGCGGGGATGGGGCACACAATCCCCGCCCCGGCTCGATAACTATATATACATATAAATATGTGTATATACATAAAATATTGTGTTAGTATTTGCATACTAAAAATGTAATTCGCTATATTTTGTTAGTTTTTATCTTTGTAATATTTCAATTTGTGGTGATAGAAGCTTGTTTTGTGTCATAATAATCTAAAAAAGTTTCAGCTAATTCCAATACCCAATTTATTATTAATAGAATTTCGATTCTTTAAGTTATTTTATAAAATTATATTGTTAATATTGTAAAAATAAGGGTAAACGGGGAACGACGCTAGTATATAGGAGCATCACGCTCAATAAAGACAACGTCATAAGACCCCCAATGGGGAATGAGGAGGGTTTGGGGGAGCATCTCGCCCCAACGGAGTGCCCCGAATAAGATCCCCAATAAAGATTGGGGCGGGTTTGGGGACGACTTTTGTAATCGGGTTTGAGGATGGGGATAGCCCCAAACCCACCCCATTACCATTCCTAAATATGCCAAATGTTTTTTCGTATAAGTTCTTTTCTCTGAGTTAATCGCGTATTTTTCTGACTTTATTGATGAGTTTGGCTATTGAATACAATGTTTATGTATAAACTTGAGCTTTTCGAGATGAGCTCGAGCCTTATTCGAATATTACTCGAGTTGGAGCCTACTTTATGATTTTCGAGCCGAGCTCAATCTCTGTCAAGCTCGAGCTCTACTTGACTCGATTACAACTCTTATGACTTATGACGATATAACATTACTCTTATTTAAGATTGACACAAAAAGTCAAGTATTATGAGTTAAACTTTATCAATTGAGTTTATATTGCCCATAAGCTCGGCTTCATACACTCAAAGCCCATGAAAAGGGAAAAAATGGTTTTTTAAACTCAATGAGTTGTAAAATTTTATGGTTTCGATGACCTATTTGTGTTGAATTTCAGGCTTTCAGATTGTGATTCTAAAGATTTAGAGGGGCTCTAAAATCGGTTAATGCGCTTGTGGACTAATTTGTATATCAATAGTGAAGATGATATGTTACATCACAATCATATCAAACATGCGTAGTCATCTAAACCTCACTCAATAAAAAGATATGAAGCCTTGAAATTTCTATTTGAACCATCACCTCTCCCATTCTCGTATACTGTCAATGTTAGAAAGCCTAACTTAATCTTTTTTGTCACACCGCTAAGCATCGATTAATGCTTAATAATAGAGGTGCAGCAGAGTCAAAGTTTTGTCCAGTAACTTGAGCTCGTTCAGGTCGATCTTTATCGAGTATTGAGCCCAAAAAAGAGCTTGAAATGTTTGATGAGTCGAGCTCAAACATATAATGGCGCGGCTCAAGTAATTAGTTATAATGATTTTTGTAACAACCCGTAAATTTCCAGATTATTATAATACTATTTATTACGTCAGAAAATACAAATCGGTTATTTTCTTACAGTTTTGATATTTAAAATTTAAAAACGAGAGGTTATCTCGTTTCTTTGAAAACACAACACCGCACACACGGAAATTATCCGCTAATAAATATAAATTTATTATTTTATGATTTATAAATTTAAGCATACGTAAGCTTAAACCATTGTTTTGAAAAGTTGATTAATCGCAATTTGAAACTTGAAACTATTTATTCAGAAAATCTTATCATAACTCGAGATAAGAGGTTTATATGCAATCCCAAACATCCCTTAAATCGTAGTATAATTTGGATGCAAGTTTGTTTGGTAAAATGTTGTGTTTATCGATATGGTGATTGTTGGACTGATTGTGTTTTACTTTGCTTGCAGTTTCACGGCCATAACGCAATTAACACATCATGGGATGATATTTGTACCTCGAGTTGGATCCAACGCAACCTGAGGCATATACGGTTCCGGAAAATCAACCCAGAAAAACATTTGCGATGTCTAAGGTAAGTTTACTTAACCATATTTAGTTGCTATAAATTTGGTGATTTTACAAACCTATGGTATCTTTACAGATATTAATCCTGGACAAGCGACAAGATAATGGATATCTATCAAAAGAGCTTTAGCTACGTTTTTTTAGTAAATATGGAGATCAACAGTAAGTAGCACTGCAACTGAGTATCATGTATCTATTTTTGTTACAAGTTTCATAATTTGCTTCCTAAAATATAATATGGGCAAATTGTCTGAAAAGGCATCAAAGTTGCCACATTTTCCTTTTTTTTTTTCTTTTCCTAAAGTAGCCCTAAACTTACCTAATTTTCCTTTTGTAACACAAAAACACACTAAAGCCATAATTAACCTTCCTAATCACAATTGACGCGTTTTAACCTTAGTTTGTTATTTTTGGGCGTGTTTTGAACAAAAGTTGTATCCTTAGGGGGGTCTTGTTAAAATTTTTACAAACCTTTTTTACTTCCCCCCACCCAATCCCAACCCTAAACCATTGCAGCAATATTTTCCCCAATCCTTTGTAATTCAAGAACCCTAATTATGAGTAGTTCTTCTTCAACACAATCACGTTTAGTTGGAGGTAAGATTGAACGTTTCTGTAAGTGTGATCGACAATTGAGAGTCCAAACATCAACCACAAGGACGAATCCAGGAAAGAGATTTGTAAAATGTGGTCAATGTCGCGTCTATGGGTTTCTGGATGAAGACCTTCCTAGTGAATACTACAAGGACTTGGTATATGGGTTCTTTCAAAGGCAGAGAGGTGTTGAAAATGCACCCATGATTGAAGCTCTAGCTTTGGATAAGGCAAGGTTGGAAGAGGAGTTGAAGGCTACAAAGACAAGATTGGAAAAGGAGGTGAAGGATGGAAAGTCTAAACTGGAATTGTATGATAGGTTGTTTATGATGATGTTAGGAGTGTTATGTTTCATTTGTGTTTGGTTTGGTATGAAACTATCCAACTGATGTAGTTCTTCTTCAGTTGTTAATGTAGTATTTTGAATTGTTAACTCTTAACTTTGGATAATGAATGTCAATGTTTTAGTTTGGTAAATTTTTTGAATTGTTAAGTGTTAGTATGGTATGCACACAGATATGATAGTCATATTACATAGGACTGCAACCATAGTCATAGGATTACATAGGACGACATTACATAGGATTATTCTAGGGCTTACTAAAGCCATACCACTAACATTACTTAAGCCATAAAACCACTCATGAGGCTGCTACCATTACCATTACTAACTTGTAGTGGTTCCAAACCACTCATTTCCTAGACCTTGTCCTCATCCCCTTCCCCTTCCCCTTAGTCTCAGCTTCATTCTTGATAGGCTTGGCAACCCAGTCTGTGATGCCCATCTCAGCACAAGTTGCCTTGTTTGGAAATCCCAGAACTTTGGGCCTAGCATCAAAAGCTAGCTTGGCAAGCTGCTTTGAGGTTAGTGGCACCTCCTCATCATCATTTTGTTCAACTTGCCTTGAGCTGGAACCAACTTTCCATTCAATAGGTAGTGGCTCTTCAATGTGCTGCAATGGTGGAAAATAAGATCCCCATGATATTTCTTCAGAACCACCTTGTTCAGTAGTCTCTTCTGTGGTGCTGGAAATGGTTATTATTTCTGAAATCAAAAAGCAATGTCAATAAATGCATAAAGGAAATGTGCATTAAAGTTGTTAGATTTCCTGGTTTATGGTTATTATTTATGGAAATGGTTATTATTAAGTTGTTACATACCTGGTGGTTGGTTGGAAACAATCCTCTTGCCTGAACTCATGTTTTCAAAAGTTTGTTTAGATACACAGATATGAGTAGAAGATGTGTGGGATATGGTATTGGTTCATTTGATTTTATAACAATTCTAAAAAACAGTTGGGTTGGGATTCTCAGTAAATTTACATTGACTGCAAATAGCCTATGTCTCATTGACTGCAAATAGCCTATGTCTCATTGACTGCAAATAGCTATGTTCATTTACTGCATAAAAAACAGATTTCATTGACTGCAAATAGCCTATGTTCATTTAATTTACATGACTGCCTTATCAATGTGTCTATAGGCTGCATAAATAAAGACTGCAGCCTATGGATGACAATGTCAAATTTATGTCAACTTTCTTCATATATATGTCTGCATAAAGGATGACAAGTGCATTTACTGCAAATAGTAATGCCTATAAACAATGTTAAAAACGGCATATTTCATAGTTAAAAACTGCATATTTCATAAGATGTAAAAAATTGGAAAGTAATAACAAAACATAGTTAAAAACAACATATTTCATTAATCTTAGTAGTTTACCAATGACCATCTTTTTACTGCCCACAAAAGATATACAAAAAGGGCACATGGAATTCCTTGTTGTTCAAGCATCATCTATTTCCAGTGCAGACTCTGTAGTGCTGCCCTGGCCATCCAACTGTTTAGCCAACTTCAATTTCATGATTCTTTCACTAGGCCTTCTTACTTTCAGTTTAGTCATCCTTTTTTGCAAATGGTGCTGTTGAGGTTGTTCTTGTACTTGTTCCTGAACTTGTTCTTGAGTCTGATCTAATTCAGCATGCATGTGTTCAACTTGAGTAGCAGTCATTTCAATATCTGTTTGAACTTCAGGTTGTTCTTTATTGTGATCTTGAGGGTTTTCTTCATGGTCAACTTGAGGTTGTTCCTCATGGTCAACTTGAGGGTCTTCTTCATGTTGAACTTCAGGTTGATCATCTGTTTGAGTTTGGTGTTGTTCCTCTGTTTGAACTTGAGGATGTTCTTCAGCTGCATCTTGGTCACCAAACCATCTTGCATAAGTTGATGTGCATCCTCTTTTCAAGCCCTTACACTTATACTTTTTCATCACTAGGTCAGCTATAGCATTCAACTTAATGTCAGGGTTAGCCCTAATCTTACTACCAAATACTGTTCCTATCCACTTATAGTTTACTAATGAACCAAATTGGAAGTTCCTAACACATGTGTGTTCATCAATTAAAGACTGTATCTGAAATGTTTCCTTATTATTCATCTACCTAGCATAACATCTCCAAGGACAGGCTGGTAATTCATCTGAACTAACACTAGGATATTTAATTTTCTTCCTCTATTTACCTTTGTCAGTATCAATCAACTTTGGTGGTCTCTGTCCACATTTTGCCACAACTTTCTTGCTGTTACTCCTCTCATACCACAAAGAAAAGCCATTTGCCAAAGCATAGTAGGTTAAACACTCTTTAAACTTTACAATACTGGCATACTTTTCACCAACATGCATTTACAAATAAAACAAATGTTTTTAACCAAAATTCATAAACAATATCTGTATTTGAAAAACAAAGTAGGATAATACCTTTGGATGCCTCAGTCTCCAATGACTAGTTTCATCATAGACTGGATATCTGTCAATAGGTTTCTCCACACAAATAAAAGGATCTTCATTTGAACTGCCTTCAGATGGCTGTAACCTTCTCATCAAGTTGTTCATGAACATATCATGTTCCATCATAGTCTCACTTCTATGGTTATTAGGAGGTACAGTGTTTGCTGGAGTTGGTTCACTCATTTCTGGCAATGGCTCACTTTCCTTCAATCTATTGGCTTTGATCCTTTTCCTAAGTTCTATAACCTCCTCTTCACCAGGACTTAGATAGTCAACTGATTTATCTGAACCATATCCACTGTCATTGTCACTATCAAAGTCATCATCAAACTCACCATCTGATTCATCCTCTATAACCTTCCCTTTGCCCTTATCCACACCTGATATAGACCTAGTATCATCGCCATCCATACTAGTCTGCAAATCCTCACCCTCTACACTAGGCCTACTATCATCACCATGTTCACTAGGCCTCCACAATCTAACTTGTACAACCTCATCTTGTAATTGCACCTCATGTGCAACAGTAGGATCTTCTGCATCAATGTTCTCAACTACACTAACCTTCCTTTTGCCCTTATACACACCTGATCTAGACCTAATATCATCACCATCTATACTAGTCTGCAAATCCTCACCCTCTACACTAGTCTGCAAATCATCACCCTCTACACTAGGCCTACTATCATCACCCTCTACACTAGTCCTAGTATTCTCACCCTCTGATTCATTAACCTTCCTAGTATGATCAACCTCCATCTCAGCCCAATTAACCAACTCATCTAATGAAAAGTCATTGCAATACCTCTTTTTGGGAGAGCCTTTTGCTTTAGCAATAGACTCATCCATAAAAGTGGTATCTAATTGGCCAAAATACTCTGACAGATTCATATCATTGTGATCAAGATATAGTTCAATCCTACCAAACAACTGAGCAACATCAAACATGTGTTCTATTTCCTTATCATTAGTTATTCTAACTAAACCTTTCTCTAACTCAGCATGAGGCACCTTATAATACAAACCTTGAAAGTAATTACCTACTTTTCTTCCATGAATTCAGCAAATCTAAGATAGGGCATCCCTGGAGCACACATGTTAAGAATCACCCCATCCGCGTAGTGTAGAGGCAAATGCCTAAAATATCCGTCATTGTGTACATCAAATTGGTGCAAATTCGTACATGGTATCATTCTGGCACATAATTGAGAAAAAACGAAATTAGGGTTTTCACCATGGTTAAAACTTTGATCAAAACAGATCATAATCAAAGAAATCATAAAATTGTTTACCTGAATTAACGAAACAAGCATCAAATATGGCAAAGCAAAACGGTCAATTTTTTGGGTATGTGAAATTAGGGCTTGGAAGTATTTACGGGTATGAGGTAATATGTGAAATTGGGGGAAGTTATTAAGGTTTGTAAAAATGTTTACAAGACACCCCTAAGGATACAACTTTTGTTAAAAACCTGCCAATGATTCACAAACTAAGGTTAAAACGCGTTAATTGTGATTAGGAAGGTTAATTATGGCTTTAGTGTGTTTTTGTGTTACAAAAGGAAAATTAGGCAAGTTTAGGGCTACTTTAGGAAAAAAAAAGTTTGATGCCTAGAAAAGGAAAAGGTGGCAACTTCGATGCCTTTTCAGACAATTTGATTTGTGTGTACCAAATTGCATTTTAACAAGACCATGATGTATAGCTTTCTCGAAAGGAAACATTTTTATTTTGATGGGTTCCAATTAACTAATCTTTATGTATGCAGATCGTGAGTGGGGTAGAAGTCCAAAAACCATGGATTGCAAAAGAGAAAATTGATAAGGTGAATTAATTTTGTTTCTCAAAAGTTTATGTCGTGCTCTTTCTATTTTCAAAATATTATGCTAAACGTTGATTCCATACTCATTTCCAAGTATAACGTGAGGCAGAGAGTCTTAAGAAATGGTTAGATGATAAATAGGCTTGTTGGGATCAGTTGTAACTACTATTTTAAGTGTCGGTCATTAATATGTAATAGGTTGTTTAATAACTTAATTAAGGCTTATATGTTTGTAATTAGTGCTAGGCTTATATAGTAAGCCCATAGGCCCAAACATACAAGGAAGGGACTAGATTTGTTGCCCTAACTCCCTTGCCTATAAATACCTTGTAAACTCTCATTTGAGAGTGTTGGTTCCTTTCATAATAAGCATAAACGTTTTCTATTACTTGTGTGTGAAAGAATTCATCCGTATCTCCTCTCTCTCACTCTAATCTATATCTAAACATACTTTTGTTCATATTATGGTGACCTAACAGTGGTATCAATCGCCATTTAGTTTTATGAAACGTTTTTGTTGAAGTTTTGTCACGTTACACGTAAGTTTCTCTCGTTACAAACTTTTTGATACGCGCAAACTTTGATTTTTGCACTTCAATCTTGAAGCTTGTAAAGTTTTAAGGTTAATATAGTGTTTAGAATCTTAGTTTTGGCAAAAAGTTTGGAACTTTACGTGTTATTCTACGTTTTTCACTCGTTTTCTACTTGTTCATCACTTTTACGCATAAGCTCAAATTTCAGTTTAGTTGTTAAAGTTCAAAACTTTCATGTTCTTTAAGAATTATTGAAGTTGTTTCATCATAAGAATCGAGTGTACAAAAGTGTTTTGATGCTTAAAAATTCGTTTTGGTCATTTTTGGTGCGTTTACGATTAAGCAATACCCTAAGTTTACGAGTAACTCAAAACCCTTATCTTACGCATAAGTAATACCCTAATCTTACGCATAACTGTTACGCACAAGCCAAGAGTTTACGACTAAGCAGTTTACGCATAAGGAATTTTTCTTCAGAATCTTCAAAGCTGTTTGTGACTCAGCGTTTTCCTTGCTTGGATAAGCGTGTGAAACACTTCGACTTGTGGATATCTTTCTAACTTGGACAAGCTTAAAAGATTTTGGTTTATAACCTATTCTTACGAATAATCTAAAACCTTATGAGTAATACCTTACGCCTAAGATATATATCTTACGAATAAGGTTCCTTACGAATAAGTCTTTAGTTACGACTAAGATTACGTTTAACCACTAAGTTTACTCGTAAGATATTCTTATGAGTAAGAGAAGGTTTACGCCTAAGGAAGTTTACGAGTAAGCCACATCAAGTTTACGCCTAAGGAATTTTTACGCCTAAGCACAACTTCAACAACAAACTCAAGTTTCATTCAACTACAAAGATCCATCATCAACACTAGTTTCAAGATGTCTCAACTACCATACTCCAACTACTTTCCTTATGAATATCTTCAGCAACAACAACAATATCCTCAACCATAATTTCAGCAACAACTACAACAAATTGGAAATTATCTTCCTCATCAATATTCACAACCACAACCACAACAACTCACTCCACAACAACATCAATATGCTAACTACTTTCAATATCATTTCCCAGCAAAGTATGTTATGCATGCATCAAATGTGACACAAAAGGAACCTACCTGGTTTGCAAAAATGTGTGAAGCTATAAGTAGCCAATAATCCATTCATGAAGCTGGTTCTCTTGATAGACCTCCAATGCTCACTCCCGGAAACTATGATCAATGGGTTATTCGATTCTTTAGGTTCTATGATCTTAAGAAACCTCATGGTAAATTCTTGAAGAAGATCATTCTTGAAGGTCCTTTTCAAATGCCAACTGTGACCATACCCAGAGATCCAACGACTAATCCACCAAGAGATGACACTACTTACACTCTCACTATAGATCAACTCACTACTGAACAGCTACTTCACTTTGAAGCTGGTGAATTCACAATGAAATACATCCTTCTGGGATTACCCAATCCGATTCTACGCAGTGTTGATGCTCAGAAAACTGCAAAAGACATGTGGGAACACATTCATCTCCTAATGGAAGGCACATAACTCAATCAAGAAGACATGGAATCAAAACTTTACCTTTCCTATGAAAAATTCATGATTGATCAGGGGAATCATTAGAGTCATAATATCATCGATTTACAAACATCATCAATGAGAGTCATACTATGAAAAATTCATGATCAGGGGAATCATTAGAGTCATACTATCATCATTTTGCCAAAAATTGCAATCAACACAAAGTTCCTAAGTTGTCTCGGTCCTGATTGGGAAAAGTATGTTACATTCATCCATCAAGCTAAGAACCTTCACAATGCAAATTACGGGATGTTGTATGATTACTTGAAGCACCATCAAAAGGAAGTGGACATAGATAGAGCTCTCCGTGGAATTTATGCACCTTTTCCTAATGCTAATTCACTTGCTTTGGTTGCTCAGTCTTGTGCACCACAATTTCCTCAATTCCCACAGCAGCAACAAGTCGTTACTCAGCAGACACCATCCGCTCAGATGACACCATATGATCCATCACAACAATCACATGATACTCAACTGGTTCCTTACAACAACAACTCCGATTCAGCACTCTATAGTGAAACACAAAATGCTGATGAAAAGGCATTCAATACGTTGAATCAAGGATTTGCACTAATTGCTCGTGCTTTCTGGAGATTTGCAAATATATCCAACAACCGTATTCGTACTTCATCCAACACAAGGAATCATGCAATTGTTCATAATGGACGGGTTGAAGTTCAGAACAGAAACAATGGTCGTCAGATGGGAGTTAGTAGCTATATGGGTAGTGGACAAGGTTTCAATGCTTCTGGAAGGATTAACATGGTTGCTCCTCAGCAAAGGGTTCAGATTGTTGATCAGGGAAATGTTCAGAATGGGAATATGGGTCTTAGATGCTATAAATGCAATGAGAAGGGTCATTTGGCCAATGCTTGTCCGAAATCGAGAACCAGAGGAAGTGCTTATCACAAGGAGCCTTTACTATTGGCTCTCAAAGATGAAGTTGGTGGAACACTTACCAACAAAGAACAAAGATTCATGGTCAATGCAGAATCCGATGATGATATAGAGGAATTGCAAGCTAACGCAACTGTAATGTTGATGGCCAACATGCAAGAACTTCACATGAGTGAAACATGCCTAGTTTATGACACTGATGGCTTGTCTCAGGTACCGAATCCTAATATATGTCTTATACATGATCTGATATCTTCGTCTGCATCTGCATCCGACAAAGGACAAAATGTTCATAATGAGCCATCTACATCTCATCAAGAAGATAAACAAATGGATCCCATAGTTACATTTGATGATCAAGATGACCTCTTGGTGACCTTTGATGATCAAGTTGACCTCGAGGTTACATTTGAGGATCTAAATGATGAATATGTTGATACTCAAGTTGAACAAAATGAACCTCTGTCTAATCCAGATCCAGAGCTCATGACCTTACTTTTGACCACCCAATCTCAAGTGGATAAATGCAATGAGATAAATGGAAATCTTCGTGAAAAAGTTGCACTATTGACTAAGGATCTTGAATGCTACAAGTTACAACTCAAAAACTTTGAAACTAAAGAGAAACGTGAATACATTTTTGAAATCACTTTTCAAAAGTCATATAAAAAAGAACAAGATTTAGAAAGACAGATACGTGATCTAGTTGTTTCCAAAAATGATTTGATTTCTCAAATAGATCAACAAAAATTTGAACACAAACAACACGTTGACACTCTTACTTCGGAAACTCAAAAAGCCAAGCTTGAGTTGTCTTTGTGTCAAAAAGAGTTTTCAGAATTCAAACAAATTTCAAGGAAGCGGTGATAAGGATTTAAAAGGTACACTTTTGAGGGGTCATTTAAGCCCTTAATTGATCACTTTTGTATCCGTTACTACTTAATTTCGTTCCTTTTCACTTTTTAGGTCTCTTGAAGGCAAATTGCTGGAATGACACTTATTCGGACGAAAAGGCGCGAATATACGAAGAAAATGGCCAAAGTCAAGAATCGAGACACTCAAGCTGCTGGAACTGAAGGGGACGACGTCAGCGTTTAACTGCGACGCCGTTGCGACATGTTTTGTGACGACTCAGTAGCCAAATTGCTTATTTACAAGTGACGGCATCAGGTTTTAAAAGAGTATGGCGTCGCAGCTCAGACGACCTAGATTTGATCCAGACGGCGTCAGAGACTGAAGGCGATGGCGTCACAGGCATAAGGTGACGCCGTCACAATGATAACGTGGCCAAGATGAAACCCTAATGACGGTGACCCGACGACGTCACAATTAAAGAGTGACGCCGTCGCAGTTTGTAACACTATATATAGAATCCGAATTTTTCAGTTTTTAGAGAGGTAGTTTTGTGGAGTAAAAACCTAAACCGAACTAAGGCTGTCTTGGGCAGTATCTTAGGGTTCCATACCCTATTTTACAATAAGATAAGTGTTTTACTTCATTGATTCAATCATGTCTTCAATTGTTTGTGTGTATGCTTGCATGTTCCCCATGTCCGGCTAATTTACTTATGTGTTTGCTTAGATATATGAAACCTAGTTATTGAATATTGATTGGTTGTCTCTTATCTTAATTGTGATTGACCTAGTATTGTGATAGGTCATCCGTTGTGTTATTAATGCTTGATTAATCATTGTTGAACCTTAGCTTATAGTTACTAGTGGAATTGTAGGCTAAACATCCAAAGATCACCTTAGTGTTAAGTTTATGAATCTTAGAGACTTCGTAGTCATTAACCTTAGGTAACTTCAAAGAGTTAGGGATAAACGCATACCCTACGACCTTAGAAACACAACGCGTTAAGAATAAGGACGTGACAATTCAACCATCAATAGGAGATAACTAGGGAGTAATAACATTTAAGCAAATACATTTTTAACTATCATAAGAGCACACATCAATTAGACATAGACTACACTCACCTTAGGTTAGATAATTAGATAAGTAGAAGTAATCGGTAGAAATACCAAACCCCCAAATCTAATACCCCGAGATTCATAATTTCTATTTCCTAAAAAACATAAAAAAGATAAAAAAAATAATCTTCCTCAACCCCAACCTTAGCGTAGTAATTTCTCACTAGCATTCTATTCCCCTAGAGAACGATATCAATACCCGTGGCTTACCCTAATACTACATTACAACGATTAGGTTCACTGCCTAGGGTGTTATAAAACTTGCTCGACGAAAAGGAAGTTCCTTTGACCCCGAACGCGCTGCGTAAGCGTATCAAGTTTTTGGCGCCGCTGCCGGGGAATATAATAGCTAGTTAGATTTTTACCTCGTTTAGGTTTCCTTGCTTGATTCCTATCAAGTAAGCTTTTTTCTCATTTTTAGCTTCCTTGTTGTCTATCCCCCTTCTTTGTGTTTGTGTTCGTAAAACCCTTTTCATTTGTCGCTATGGCAAGTGAAGTTGCATTTGAATCATTAACAAATGAGGAACAATTGAATTTCGCAGATTGGATTGCTTTTTATTGTTCTAATGAATTTGTGAGTGATCTTAGAGATATCCAAAAGGAGACGGGTGTAAGGTTGGATGGATTTGATAAATTTTGTGCTTGTGTGGCTTCTATTCAACGATCGTTTTTAGAATCAACTCCTTTGAGTGAGACCCTCTGGAAATTTTTTGAGAAAAGCCTCCTAAGCATAAACCATCAGTTGTCACAACTTGAGGAAATGGATAAGGAGGATTTATCCAACCTTAGGCATCATGATCAAAAAGACCTAGTTTTTAAGAACATGGAACCTAAACCCGAACAAGATTGTGAGTACCTTTTTATGCGATTTGCCATTTATTTTAACAAAGCCCAATTAAACCCATCTACTTTTATAACAAAACCCAAATTGACCCAAATTTAACCAATGGGTAAAAAATTGCCACCTCTAGTTTATACTCCCTCCGTCCCAATTTATATGTCCAGTTTTGACTTTTAAAGTCTTTTTTGTCATCTTTGACCAAAAATATGTTTATTTGTGTTATTTAATATTTGATACAAAATATATGAATGGATTGAGTTTTATACGTTTTTTTCATTGGTATAATTTTTATCAAATATTATATAACAAAAATTAATTAATTTAAGGTCAAAGTTGACAAAGAAAGACTCAAAAAGTCAAAACTGGACAAATAAATTGGGACGGAGGGAGTATCTAACATCACATATTGTATTAAGGGCAACTAAAAACACCAACACCTTGGGCGGGTTATTAACGGGACAAAAATGAATTCGACTTAACATGCATGATATTCAATACAAGGCAAAACCATTACATAAATGTGCACTTATAGTCGTGTGTAAGTATTTTTTAGCTGTAAAGGTAAACTAGTAATTTTATTGATTTAATGTTCTTGATTATGTTAGGATGATTTTTATATTACGCGGCAAGATTATTAATTTTCAAGTATTCAGGATATTTACTTGAACATGATGTAAGAATAAATTAGTAGTTCTACTTTATTTAGTTTTTAATCAAATGTTTTATGCGTAAATGTTTTTATATGTAGTTAATATAAGATTAGATAAGCTTATAAGCAAATTTAAATAAATTCAAATGATCAAAAAATAAACTAATTCACACAACGTAGGAGATGAATGTGCAAGTCTTCTGTTTGATGTACTTGGCTTAGCCTAAATATTTTTGTAATTATTATAGATTTTTTTCCTAACCACCTCAATGTGTTTTTAGTAAGATCTAAATCCGAAATATGTTAATAAGAGCAAAGATAACTAGCCATATGACGATCCTCATCGATCGGTGTCACACCCAACATGAGATAAGTGATCTTGTAATACAATGATTAAAGTAAACGGGGCTGAATCCACACGTAATGCGGGACCTCAACCTTCTGTTCCTAAGTTTTTTAAATGAAAGAAAAGAAGAGAAGAGTTAAAATTGGGCTGAAAAGAAGATGAGATGAATGAAATTAATTTTTTTTATATCATGTTCTCGAGTTAGGAGAGAAAAGAAGAAATAACAGATGATTTTACAATTATACCTTTGGTTATATATAAAAGTTATGTTTTATATTAGGTCATTTAAGTAACTTTATTCGTTTAAAGCTTCATAATATAACTATTCTCTAAATCATCCTATTTTTGAAGAGAAAGTTTTGGAGAGAAGTTTGGCCAAAATTACTCTCCACTTTTTTTCTTTTCTCTCCTAAAAAAACTCAAGAACATAAATTTATTTTGTTTTCTACCCAATTCTTTTCTCTTTTGTTAAAAATAAAACTCGAGAACGCAGGAGTAAGAGGTCTGACAAGGCGAGGTGGTTAAAAACATCATAACAAACGTGTCAATATAATATTTTTTTAAATACATTATGTAGTTAGGCCCAAATGTATACATCCAACCAAATGAATCCGCCAAAAGGCCCAATAAAGCCCATAATCTACACCTATAAAATATAGTTAAAGCACACTGTTAGCAATGTACAAGCATGTAACACATATAATAAATTGTCTTAATCAAAAGTATGAATGTGCAAATCATTTCTCTATATAGTAGTTATTAATAGCAAATAAAAGTTGAATACTTAAATTTGGAAATTTGTGAAAGTATAGAAGTAAGAGGGAGAATTTGAACTCTTTTAACATGTGAAAATCAAATAATAATAATAATAATAATCTTACATAACATATACTCAGAATAAATCTTACTTTATTTTTTAAATTTTACCAGCCAATAAAACCTGTGCTGTGAACAAATTTTGTTATTATTTTCTTTCTTATAGCACTTTAAGCCAAAACGGTTTATATCTAACATCACATATTGTATTAAGGGCAACTAAAAACACCAACACCTTGGGCGGGTTATTAACGGGACAAAAATGAATTCGACTTAACATGCATGATATTCAATACAAGGCAAAACCATTACATAAATGTGCACTTATAGTCGTGTGTAAGTATTTTTTAGCTGTAAAGGTAAACTAGTAATTTTATTGATTTAATGTTCTTGATTATGTTAGGATGATTTTTATATTACTTTGCAAGATTATTAATTTTCAAGTATTCAGGATATTTACTTGAACATGATGTAAGAATAAATTAGTAGTTCTACTTTATTTAGTTTTTAATCAAATGTTTTATGCGTAAATGTTTTTATATGTAGTTAATATAAGATTAGATAAGCTTATAAGCAAATTTAAATAAATTCACAAGATCAAAAAATAAACTAATTCACACAACGTAGGAGATGAATGTGCAAGTCTTCTGTTTGATGTACTTGGCTTAGCCGAAATATTTTTGTAATTATTATAGATTTTTTTCCTAACCACCTCAATGTGTTTTTAGTAAGATCTAAATCCGAAATATGTTAATAAGAGCAAAGATAACTAGCCATATGACGATCCTCATCGACCGGTGTCACACCAAACATGAGAGAAGTGATCCTGTAATACAATGATTAAAGTAAACGGGGCTGAATCCACACGTAATGCGGGACCTCAACCTTCTGTTCTTAAGTTTTTTAAATGAAAGAAAAGAAGAGAAGAGTTAAAATTGGGCTGAAAAGAAGATGAGATGAATGAAATTAAATTTTTTATATCATGTTCTCGAGTTAGGAGAGAAAAGAAGAGATAACAGATGATTTTACAATTATACCCTTGGTTATATGTAAAAGTTATTTTTTATATTAGGTCATTTAAATAACTTTATTCGTTTAAAGCTTCATAATATAACTACTCTCTAAATCATCCCACTTTTGGAGAGAAGTTTAGCCAAAATTACTCTCATTTTTTTTTTTTTTTTTTTTTCTTTTCTCTCCTAAAAAAACTCAAGAACATAAATTTATTTTGTTTTCTACCCACTTTTTTTCTCTTTTGTTAAAAATAAAACTCGAGAACGCAAGAATAAGAGGTCTGACAAGGCGAGGTGGTTAAAAACATCATAACAAACGTGTCAATATAATATTTTTTTAAATACATTATGTAGTTAGGCCCAAATGTATACATCCAACCAAATGAATCCGCCAAAAGGCCCAATAAAGCCCATAATCTACACCTATAAAATGATAAAGATAACACAAATGAAGAAACCCTAGAAGCCTTAGCCAGCAGCAGCCAGTACCTTCCTGAAGGCATAATCAGCAGCAGCAGCTAAAAATGGCGACAGCAAGAACTGTGAAGGATGTTTCACCTCATGAATTCGTTACCGGTTACGCAGCTCATCTCAAAAGATCTGGCAAGGTATAACTAATATATTTCTTTTTCTTAGTTGATATCACTAGTTATTATTCATGTCTATTGTTATTTATAGTTTATTGTATTTCATATTTAAGGGGTTTATTTTTTACGTTTACATCAGTTTTTTTTTGTGGGTGATTTGTTTGTGATTGTTTAAGGATAGTTTTAGTTGGTTTAATTTTATATATTGAAATGAATTTGCCTTTTGAATGTAAGGAGTTGTTTTTGGTGTTTTTAAGATATGAAACTATGTTTGTTGTTAACTTGGCTTGATATTTTAATTAGTTTAAAGAAATTATGTTGATAACAAATGAGATAGTGTGTTTGTTTAGAACGATTAAAATTGTTAAGTAGACTAGAGAATGTTATATAAAATGTTACAAGCATTTGATAGGTGTTGCTATGCACGTTTTTGTTAGTTGTCGCAGTAAAAATATTTTCGCGTATCAGATTTTGTTATACTACGAATCACAAAAATGTGCATATTGTAACATTTTTGGTGACATTTTGTTGTTCATGTATTATACTTGGAACGCTTGTAGTTATTGTGCACACTAAGACTAGATAGCGATTTTGCTTGGCATTTGGAAGTCTAAAACTTTGATAGTCATGATATGATCATTGTTCTTTTCTTTAAGTTGTGTGGTTAGTTGTTTGTCAGTGGGAATTGGAATCCACATTGTTAACTTTTAACTTTTTCTGGCATCCTAAACCCTTATGAGTGGTATTATAATTTTCTTTATTGAAGCTTGTTGTGTCTGTTATAACCTATAATGGTTTGATCCTAACTGGTTTTCGTTACAAATGTTTGTGATTGCTATTGTATTTAATTTTTTTTGTGATACATAGCATTTCAAATATCAGCTGTTGAAGTAAGTGTTTAACTTTTTGTTTTTATCAAGTTCACATCATTCATCTAGATAGTTGTGTTTTGCACAGATGGAGCTTCCTGAGTGGACTGACATCGTCAAGACTGCTACTTTCAAGGAACTCGCTCCCTATGATCCTGACTGGTATTACATCAGGGCTGGTATGTTCTTTCTATATCATTTAAACTGTTTGTATACGTCACTGGCAGAATGATTAAAAGTAAAACATTGAGTTTCAATTTTTTTTACAGCTTCAATTGCAAGGAAAATTTACTTGAGGGGTGGTCTTGGTGTTGGTGCATTCCAGAGAATTTACGGTGGAAGTAAGAGGAACGGAAGTGCTCCACCACATTTCTGCAAAGCCAGTGGTGGTATTGTTCGTCACATCCTTCAGCAGTTGGAAACCATGAAGATCATTGATATGGACCCCAAGGGGTGAGTCATTGTCATCATCTGTTTATGCGCTATATGTTACTTGAATACTTGCTTTTTGTTTAATATTGTTGTATTGTGTTACAGAGGAAGAAGGATCACATCCAGTGGCCGAAGAGACCTTGACCAAGTTGCTGGCCGTATCGCAGTTGTTGCACCTTGAAGAGCTCCCAAGCTTTGGATTTTGGTCTTCTGTTATGTAGCTTCTTATATGTTTAGCAAGAATGAATTTTGGTGGTTTTTTATTTTGAGTCGAATGTGTTTTGTTGGTATTTCTGCGAATTTGTGGATCTGACTTGAGTTTGGAATATCATTACTAGTAATCTATGAATTAATCTTTACTTTTGATGATAATTGCCTATGAAGTAGACTTTGTCTTATGTTGTGTCTCAAATCTTTTCGAAGCTGCTTAGAACTGCCAAACTTGAAAGACAAAACATGTCTTTAATAAGGTTTTATTATCATTTGCAGGATGTTGTTTTTATATAAGTAATAAGCTAACCTGTTATACCTTAAAGCCTTATGCAATGTCCAGAATTGTTTGAAGTGTATATGGTTAAAAGGGAAAAAAATAATGTTTGAGAGGAAAATATATGAAACAGATGATGCTAATCATCCTTTATACTACGTAACTTTCAAACGCTTCATATATGATATGGGAGGTGATTTGTAAACCATTTTTTTTTCATCTGCCACTAAATCATGCATAGCAGTGCTGTACTATGTGCATCAATGGTGTAATTTAGTGGTGGATGGCAAAAAAAATTAGTGTACAAATCACCTCACATTTGAAATACTATGTTAACATAAGTCTTATTTAGCTTTAAGAGATCATTTACTCACTGTATTCATTGATGATAAGGTAGAAATGTTGATAGCTGCAAAGTTCAAAAGATACACTCTCTCATGTTTACAAGTGTATATTACTAGAACTAGAATACTGGGTCGTCCTCGGCATTCTCTTCATCAAGACCTATGGATAGACTTTGCATTAACCCTCCTTACGGTGGTTGTCTATTCAGCAACGTTCTTGAATTGAAATGCGTGATAAACACATACGAACAGATAGATGTTTAACATTTTTTTACCATTTACATCGGGAGAATACTTGACAATTGTGTGAACTTTTAACTTATGTATTCCACTGGTTATTCCACCTGAGGAATAGAATCAAGACGCTATGACCGCGAATTAAAGTACATGAATGATAAATCAAATTGTTAGAAGTAGGTGTTTTAAAACACAAGACTATGAAATACTAATGAGCGAACCAAACATAAAAATTATAATAACCAATTAACCATTATAAGACCCAATAAACATTTGCATATAACACTAAACATACAACACTAATTCAAACACGAAACATACTTTATTTCCAATCAAGCATATCCAACAGCCAAAGCACCTCTTCCTCAGAGTTAGCAGCATCACAAAAGTCCATTTCGATTCCAAACACATCAATGTCACCATCATTACCATCATCCAGAAACAACAAAGCAATCCAAGCACGAATGCCCGACACAAAAGGGTATTCAGGGGAAAACACAAGGTAATCAAACGCAAGTGCTCTGCTAGTAGACCGTTCAAAATAATCAAACATAGCGTCATTGATTACACACGCAACTTTATTAGTATCTTTTCGTGCCACAAGCACGGAAACACTAACAGTTTGTGTATACTGAACTGAAATCTGAGGTTTTACAGGCAATGTTAGTTTGTATTCGGGACCTTCTAAATGATCCTTCATCACTAAGCTAATCCCATCTGGTGGGGCCCAATTGCCCTTTTGGAGGACTGGGCCTGGGACTACTTCTGAGAAGAGTAAGGTCCCGTCTGCCCAGAAGTCAATGTAGAACTCGAGGTCATTTAAGGAGATCTTTGGAGGAAGGAGGGTTCTATTGTTTTCACGTCTGTAAAATGTTTTGAAGAGTTTGTAGTAAGTTACAGGAGGGGATGGATTTTTACAAGTTGATGGCCATTTTATTGCACAGAGACATTTCCAGAAGTAATCGTCTTGAGCTATGTTTTGCCATTGCTTACATACTGCCATACAAGCAGCTAAATCGGCGCCTTCAAGTAGAGGGAAGACGGCTTTTAGTATCTCATCGGACGACATTTCTGCTGGATTTTCAAAAGTTCAGCTTCTACCTGCAAACATATACAAAAGCATGAGAAGTTTGTCACTATGAAAATCACCCGCGGAAACAAATTCCTATGTTTATCTTGGCCATATTACCAAATTATTTACATAAAAAATGATGAAACCTTACAATTTGCAGAATTGTAAGCTAAGGCTAACACATAAGACAGACTTTCTGTTCTCAAGTTTATTTATGGAAAGAAAGTGAAAGGAAAGTAAGGAAAGTTAAAATATTATGTGTTCTTTAGATTTTTTGGAGGAAGGAAAGGTGAAGGGAAGGAATGAAAGTGAGAGGGGGTTTGAGGGTTTTTTTGGGAAAAATATCCCGCCCACTTTTGGGAGGGTTGGGAAGGGAACCAAATGTTAACCGCTTAAATGACCAAAATGTCCATTATTTCATCTAGTTATATCATCATTTTCTCATGAAATCATATCCACATCTTTACTTTCTGAAGCTTCAAGCTCCAAGTTATTTTATCTTTGTGTATATACCACAATCTCCAACGATCTTAGATTCTAACTTTTCTTGTGATAACCCAAAACTGTACTATAAATGGGTCAACTATGATCCACCCATTCTTGTTGCATGAAGTTGTATTTGATTATAAAACGTGAGTAAATTGAGACAATAGTGGATCGGAGGTTTGTTGGGTTATGATAGCTAGAGCCATTGCAATTTGATGTTTTTTTAAACAAATGAATTAGATGAAAATGGTTCATACATCTTGGTAAGTATTAATGGGTTACATTTTTTTTTTCTTCTTTTATACATATGGGCAAATAAATCATTGGCTACTATTTAAAATAATTAAACCTCATTTCCAGTAGTTGAAGAAAAACAAAATTTTTATATATGTAATATGTTTTTGCGCAAGTTATGCATATATGGGTATGTTTGTAAAATTTTTTAGGTTACTACTTCATTTTCTTTTCTGTTTGTATTGACTCAAGAACATGAAAGGTAATTATAAGTTTCTTTCCACTCCTCCCCACTCCTCTCTTTCACTTTACTTTTCTTTCCATTCCTCCCCTAATTTTAACTTGAGAACAGAGTGTTTAAGGTCATATGCATGTGAAAGAGACAAAACAAGATGAGCAGATGACAGTTTTTGTTTCTTATACTTTTAAAATTTAATTACTATACACTAGGCAAAGTATGATAAAACGTATGTTCTCATAATCAATTATCTTTGCATATTTGATATACGATGAAATACATTATTTCTTTTATTATTTCAGTTTTAATTTTCAATAGGTAGATACACTAAGGCATTACTATATCCTCAAAAAGTTTTTAAAGCAAACACACGTCACAAACCCATATGCTTGAAATATAGACACTACTAGGTGATACTTGGACACAAAGTTTGTTGCAGATGAGCTGCTTTTAGATCTCACAAACATATCATCGTTAAAAGTTAAAACATTTATAGAGCAGGTACTGGAAATAGCCATATACAAATAAACAAAAGATCACCTAAAGATCAACTGACACACTATCAAAGACCAAGCACAAAAAGGAGTTTGCTGTCGGAATTCAAAACAAATGAAAAGTATAGTGTTTCAAACAGTTATGCGATTAAATAGACTGAAACTATCACAAAGATCATATACGGTAGTATTCAACAATAGGATGGTTAACTGGGAACCATAAAAAAAATGTAAAGTATACACTTTTCCTAGAACATAGGGATGTTGTCTTTCGAAAGCTTAAAACTAGGTATGGAAAAAAGAATACGCTAAACTTATCCTATAACCAGGAAGTTTTCAGTAAATTGGTTCACTCAACCCAGATTTAGTTAAAGCGATAAGCTACACAAGACATCAATTAGTCGCTGTCATGAACAACTATGGGCTATGCAATCATCATCAGTTTTCGTAACAAAAAAATGCTCCTAAAAGGGTGTTTGAATTGCTCGATTATTCTCCTTATCTGCTTATTTTTAAGCAGTTTGGATAATCCAAACTGCTTATGCTTATTAAATATGATTTTCCCCTCATATCTAACTTACAACCCTTAAAAAAAGGCACACAACAGTTTAACGTTCTTCCCTATACTTTTCAGAAATTATGAGCTCAAATTGATAAGCTCATAAGGCTAAAATGAACTTACAATCTTATCAAAATTTCAATAAGCCCATTAAATAAGAAAAATAAGCAGATCATAAAACTATTTCCTGAACTGCTTATAACCAATCCCAAACACCCTCTAAGCATATACTAATTAATCAATCAATTGTGCAACTTTTTATAATTAAATAACACAAATTAGCAAAATGAGAAGATCATGATCTGCATAACAAATTAATAATTACATTTGAAACTATCAAACCAATTCATTTTGGATATATTTTAACATTAACATTAGCATATAAAATAAAGCCATAGAATTAAATATCAATGGAATAACTATGCAATTAATAAGTGTTTGATAGAATAAAACAATACCTCAGAGATTATTTCATGATTAAAAATGAGAGATGAAAATTATGATTTTATTTGGTATGAAAAGTGAAGGATGAAGAATAAATTTTTGGTTGTTGGGAAGAAAAGCAGACAAGAAGTAAAACAAAAACGTCGTCTAATAAAGCTCAAGGATAAAAGGGTAATTACCATAAATTACAGATTTAATTAAAATTTCTTATTTTTTTTGGTTTTAAATTACACCGATCGTCCATGAACTATACCCCGTTTTTGGTCTCCCGTTTTGACTTTGTTGCAAACGGTGGTACCTATTTTGCCAAACGGTTACCCGTTTAGTATCTCGAGCCCCGTTATAGCTAACACTCGTTATTTTTTCGTTCGTTGACTTTTCAACGAGGGTATTTCCGTCTTTTTAGGTCGTATCAATTGCACCGTTAGTCCTTTAAACAGAAACACCCACACACACGATCATTTGCACCCGATCATTCCTCATTCCTCACAACCCGTCACAACCCTACATATTTTGTTGTCAAGAAACACAATCAATGGCAGATTCTTCTTCAAACGATAGGGATAATAGTAAAATGGTCGTAACCGATGATATGGTTGACTATGCTTGGCTAAATATGTGAATAAGAGGGATCTAGACAATGCAATGGCTAAGGTGATACTGTAAGACTTGTGGCAAAGGGAGTAACATGAGGTTGCGAAAGGTTAGTGTATTTTGTTGCTTGTTTGCTTTGTTATGTATATGTGTGGAGACTTAATGTTTTTGTATTATGTTAGTTTTGCCCATGATGTGATTTAGGCCCTTTGTCAAACACCATAAGTAGTTTTACCTATGGTGCTAGTTTTGCCTTAGTCAATTATCATAAGCATCTTAATTGCCCTAGGTTCATGTACTTAATGTAGTATAAGGTTCATGTGCTTAATGTGAGGGAAATGTAGTCTAAGTTGATGTACTTAATGTGATTTGGTGGTTAACTAACTGTCAACACATATTTATAGATAAGGGAATGGGAAAGCTTGAAGATCTTGACAAGAAGATATATCGAATCTTAAAGTTGTGTTTGGTAGGGTAAAGCAGACAAAGGAGGCAGATCAGCAAAAGAAGGTGCATAAATGTATGCATTTTGTTGTATTTCAAGCTCTTGTCTTATAGATTCCTAAATGTTGAAGATGTGTTTAAAATGGCCAAAGTAAAAATAATAGGGAAGGGAAAGGGAAAAATGATTACATACGAGACTGTATAGGCATAGCAAATAACAAAGCTTGAAGATGTGTTTGGTAGGGCAAAGGAGGCAGAGCAACAAAAGAAGGTGAATAAAGGTATGCATTTTGTTGTATTCAAGATCTTGTCTTATATATTCCTAAATGTTAAAGATATGTTTAACATGGCAAAAGTAGAAATTATAGGGAAAGCAAAGGGAAAAATGATTGCATATGAGACCGTGGAGGCAGAGCAGATAACAAAGCTTAAAGATGTGTTCTCTGATTCAAGTTCTGATGCTAAATTACCTGTTCAAGCTAAAAAAGGTTCCAGCTGAAAGCATCTTCAAGCTAAAAGTGGTTCCAGCTCCAATCATCTTCAAGCTAAAAGAGGGTCTAGCTCCAAACATCTTCAGGTTCCATATCAAAAGGTTCCAACTCTTCAAGCTAAAAGAAGGTCCAACTCCAAACATCTTCAAGTTCAAGATCAAAAGGTTCCAACTCAAAAAAATTCTGCTACAAGACCCCCTCCAATAAAGAATTGCATTCTAAGCCTTGCAGCAGTTCATACTTGGGAATGTATTGGTAATAAGACTTTTGGAATAAGAAAACCTAAAGATGGTCTAGAAGCAAGGAAAATAGAAAAAAATGAAGATGGTCTAGGAGCAGTTTATGATGGTAGATGTTGTGTCTTTAGCTTTTGTGGATCCTTTGAACAGTTTATGATGGTAGTATATGTGGACAACTTATGATGGTAGTATTTTTTATGTATAGTTAATCTTTTAGATAGTTAAGCGTTTGGATGGTACTAGTTTATGTATAGGTAGTTATAACAATTAATATTTTGTACCCACACCCTATTAGTAACATGGTTGGGCCTTTATCTCAAGTCTTATATATTTCATCATGCTTTATATATTTGGGTTCTGCATATGGTAAATGTTTCTTCATATGCTTTATGGTTTTGCATATGTTCATGGTTATGAAGTTCTGCATATGTAATGGTTTTGGTTTATTGTTTGTGAAGAAGCAGACATATGGTTCTGCATATGTAGTAGATTTGGTTGACAGTTCTGCATATGTAATGAATTTGGCTGACAATTTGACTTACAAAAGTCAGCTCATGCAATGAGCATTTACAGTTTGTAGTTTATGGGTTGTTTGAAAATGCATTTGCAGACTGCATTTGAAATTAGAAACAAAGTTTGCAGACTACATTTGAACACTTAAACAACTTTTGTTACTAGCTTTAAACTTAGACATATAAGGTAGTAGTTTGACTTACAAAAGTCAACTAATGCAGTGAGCATTTACAGTTTGTAGTTTGACTTAGAAATGCTTTTGCAAAATGCATATCAATATGTACATACCAATATGTTAACCATACACCATTTTAGCTCTAACCTAAACATCATTTTGCATATTAGGAGGTGTTTGGTAATGCATTTGTAGTTTGCAGACTTCTTTTGGAAATAGAAAAAAAAAAAACATATAAAAAACCTATACATCATTGAATTAACAAGCAAATACAACAGTTTAGGATCCTAATACAATTGTAAGAGTCAAGTTACACATTACCCATCCAAATTAAATCAAGGCGAATGCTTTAGCCAGTCAAACTGGTCTTCATACTCTTGTTCTTGCCTTAATCTATCCTCCCACTCCTGATTATCCCTTGCTTCGTCTTGTAATGTATGTAGTAATGCTTCTTGTTCTTGCCTTAATCTATCCTCCCACTCCTGATCAGCCCATGGTTCTTCTTGTAATGTTTCCTCCCATTCTTGTTTAACCCTTTCTTCTTCTAACTGTAGGACCTTACTTTTACATGAACCTTACGCGTACACACCTTATCACAAGATGAACACGTTAAACCAAACACACTTATGCGTATAAGAAGATGAAATAAAGAAAGGAAAGATGGTGACTTGAATGATGATATAAGATATGCGTATGTATGAGAAGAGAGATGAAAAACAATAAGATGTTATATTGCTAAGAAAACACACACACACACACACACTCAAGCACACCCCTCAAATGACCATTTGAGGGGTATTTATAGTCTAAATACAAGATGCCCTAAAGGGCTTTCTATGGGCTTCGTGGGCTTGGACATGGGTTGGATTGGATATAAGGCAAGCTTAACTAAACTAATATCCATTTAGCTTAGTCCAATCCACGAGCCCGTTGACTATTCTAGCACGATATCTAACACACGTTACAAAGTTCCTAAACGTGAATGACCATCACTTCTAATAAAACTATTAAGGCTAACAATCTCCCCCTAAGGGGTGGTCATTCAAAAGATGCTCCACTTGGTTAGGTCTTTACTTTTCTCGAGCTTGAACTTTGTGCGTAGATATAGAATAGTCTTAATTCTTTGTTCCTTCATGCTTTGTGATCAGATAATGTGGTTGTCTGCCGTTGTCAACTTCGTTGGTTTGGTATCTCCACGTCTTTCTCCACCATGCTCACACTTCTATTTGTCTTTTGGTTACCAATGATGTAGTTCTCGAGTCTTTAAACTATGTAGATTCTTTGACATTGATGAAGAATCATCTTTAACTTTGTGTAGCCTTTGATTATGATGAGAACATTCATGTGTTGTTGGTATGAGCATGTGGAGAATCTGCACGATCAATCCGATCCGGAGCTTCCATAAGAAGAAAACATAAACAGGTTAGTAATAAGCGGATTCTGGCACTTACGAGTTTGAATTTGAGGGTGTTAACAACATAGTGTGAAAACACGTCTCTAATTCTCACAGAGGCCGTTCCTGAACTGGAGTCCCACAAGTGAGATAACGCGATGTACCGAAATACACCTACAGTTCAGATGAGTCGTTGAGGTACAACGAAGCATCACCCCACGACTGTAGACCGTTTGAGACACACTAAGCGTAATCCACGGGGAGTTACCGAAGTGACCTGCTGTCAGGGCTGCTTGATGTTGACCCTGACAGGAGTTTCCATTCAATCACTGAGGATCACAATTATGAAACCTCTCATAAATGTTCTGGCAGATTGCTAAGATCTGCGTAGGACTCTATAATATATCACTTGTTTCCTTATTGATGAACAACAAGCGATGTATGTCAAGTATTCCTATGAGATCTTTTGATGAATCTCGTGGATCTAGACTCAATTAGTGCATTTTGGTTTTCCTGAGCGGAGACTAGGGAGAGGGTCTCCTTCTTCAATATCAACTATCTCTAAGAGAAAGTCGATAGATTATGTAGGGTTTCCAGTGAGAATGAAACAAATCCCTTTTAAGAGGAATTGAGTGGCTAGAAGGTTAGGTGCAGTGCGTCACTGGGTCCATGACGTCTTTTTCTTCAATACCAGTGTCATCTAGTGACAACCAGTAGCAGATGAGTTGAACCCGGTTTCTGCCCTAAGGTTGAATATGGAGGGCTATTTCTTTTCACCTTTTCTTTTACTTTTCTTTTTAATTCTTCAACCCCTTCTTTCTCCTTTCTCACATTACTCCTTTTTTCAATCATTCCTAAGGACTTCTAATACTAACTATTTGTGATGTCCTTGGGTAGATCCCTCCGGCTCTGGCGGATCATAGGATGAATATTCCTATCCTTAGTCACCTTATAACTCCATGACTGTCCTATTGTTGCCATAAAACCATTTTTCATGAAAATCTCTCAGAATGTTTATGATAGAAAACATGTTTGGAACACTCCGAGAGTTTTATATTTTCAGAAACACTCCCCCTTCACATGTGCTTATAAGTTTTGACAGAAATCAGCACAGTGAGAGTAGAGTTCGCACTTTTTGAATTGATCGGCTCATGATAGAAAATTCCCCACGAGACACGGTTACGTTGCCTGGTTAAAGAGTTCCATTGTCAGTTTTTAGGTGACAACTAGCTCTAGTAACTAACTTGAAGTTGTAAACACTCCTTGAAAAGGAGGTTAGACCCATGAAGGTGCATATCCATCACAAGTTTCTTGAGATGGTACATTTACTGACTTTGATTCCCGTCAATTCATTGGTTCCGTCTGAGTCGAGCTCATTTTGAGATTCAAACACTGATCATTAAACATTTTTGATCACATTTTAATCACGTCTCCTCCCCCTCAAAAATAGCATAATTGTGATATTTTTGATATCCACGGATTAAAAATCATTTTTAGAATCTTTTAGGGAGACAAACGGATATGATTTAAGCATGAATTTGGAACATTTTGTTTTATACTCCCCCTTTAATAAAGCATAATCAATTAAAGGGTTTTAGAGGGAGTTATCTTGAGCACAAAATATTTTGAAAGATTTTGAAAAAACTTTTTGAACAATCTTGAAAAGGTGCTCAAGATGATGATGATTTCTCACCATTTTTAAATGTAGTGCACTGAAGCGTACACTTGTGATTTTCATTAAAAAGCACGAGTTTTTATTTGAAAATAATCAAACATCATCATTTCGGTCCGGGTTTCGTACTGATGTATACGAAAGCCCTTTTATGAAGAAATTTTGAGAAACGACATGTTTTAGAAAACAATTAAAGAACTCTCGCTCAAGCATCTGTACATGCCCGTATCATTGTTGAATGACATTTCTAGAAACGTACAGAATAACGATTATACGAGAGACATGTCGTGAGAAGAATATTTTTGGATTTTTGATTTTATATTGTTTTTGTATTTTTGAAAATTTTATATTTTTATATTTTGCTTTTGTTGGTTTTTCAAAAATATTTACAGCGAAGCTTTTTGGAAAATCATTTTCAAGAAGATTCGAGAAGACGTTCTAACTCCTCAGGGGTTAGGCTTCGCATTCCAATTCGTCGAACTAAATAGTCAAACCTTTCTTTTGGAAGGGCTTTAGTTAATAGATCGGCGAGTTGGTAATCAGTCTTCACGAAGAATAATTCAACAGTACCTTCTTCCACATGTTCTTTTATGAAGTGATAGCGGACTCTGATATGCTTAGTCTTTGAGTGATGAACAGGATTGCATGATATGGCTATGGCACTTTTTGAGTCACAATACATAGGTATTTTATCGAAAGTAAAGCCATAATCTGTGAGTTGTGTTCTCATCCATAGAACTTGAGCACAACACGCAGATAGAGACACATACTCAGCTTCAGCGGTTGAAAGTGCAGTGCAATCTTGTTTCTTTGAAGACAAGCTTACTAACTTTTCACCCAAAAATTGTGCTCCTCCGGATGTACTTTTTGCTGTAACTTGATCACCTGCGTGGTCCGCATCTGAAAAGGCAATTAGATCAAATCCGGATTCCTTCGGATACCAAAGTCCCATGTGAATGGATGTCTTCAGGTACCGAAAGATCCGTTTAACCTCTTTGAGGTGCAGTTCGGTAGGCTTAGCCTGAAACCGTGCTAATAAGCAAACAGCAAAATGAATATCGGGTTGACTAGCAGTAAGATACATGAGAGAACCAATCATGCTCCGATATTGCATCGTTATGGTTTTGGTTTTGCTCATCAACTGCTGGTAGAACGGGTGCAATAACTGTAGTAGATGTAGATGATGTAGATGGAGTTGGTGCATTGGTTTCGACCGTTGTAGATGCATCTTCTGTTGGTGGTGGAGGATGATTTTGAGCTGGTGCAGCGGAATGATGGTTTGATGCATTTGTCGAAGTTCCACCATAGTATTCATCGAACATTAACTCGAAGAAATTCTCCCATTCTTGTTCTTTAGGATTGTCAAACGAAGTTGATTGAGCTCTTTGAGGTACGAGTCCTGAAATGATGTGTCCAGAAGTCTGCGGGTTTAGTGCGGGTTCTAGAGCGAGTCTCTCAGAAGCCATTTGGGAAAGTTCATCAAATTTCACATTCATCGTCTCCATGATCCTCCTAGTTCTTCTGTTATACACCCTGAATGCCCTCGAGTTATCTGAATATCCAATGAAGATTCCAATATCACCTTTAGCTTTCAGTTTCCCTAGATCTTCTCTGTCGTTTGTCGGATAGCACAAAGCGCCAAACACGTGAAGGTAAGAGATATCAGGTTTTCTGTTGTTCACTATTTCATATGGGGTTTTGTTGAATCTTGGATGGATTAGGGATCGGTTCTGACTTCTGAGTGAAACAAGCAGTGGCAACAGCATCAACCCATAGAAATAACGGTGCACTAGAATAGATTAGCATTGTGCTAGCAGCTTCCACAAGAGTTCTATTTCTTCTTTCAACTACCCCATTTTGCTGTGGAGTTCTAACAACTGATGTCTGATGTGTGATTCCAACATCTTCAAAATAAGTTCTTAACTCCTAATTAGTGAATTCAGTGCCGTTGTCTGTTCTTACAACCCTTAATGGAGTTTGAAGAAGTACTTGAATACGTTTCAGAAAGGTGATGATGATGCCTGGTGCTTCGTCTTTTGATCTCAGAAACTTAACCCATGTATATCTCGAATAATCATCGACGATGACAAGAATATACTTTTTCCGATTAAAGCTTTCAACTCTCATTGGGCCACATAAGTCCATGTGCAACATATGCAACTTTGCTTCCGAACTAGGTACGGATTTGGGTTTATATGATGCTCTTTTGCTTTTTCCTTGTTCGCATGATGGACATAAGTGATCCTTGGTGTATTTGAACTTTGGAAGTCCGTTGACGATGTTGTCTTTGGCAAGATTGTTGATGGTGTCAAAATTGAGATGGGATAACCTTCTATGCCACAACCAGGACTGTGTTCCAGATGCTCGTGTCATAAGACATATTGGTGATGAAGAGGCCATTTGATTGATGTCGATAGCATACAAGTTTGTATCACGATTCCCAGTTAAGAGATCAGTGCCATCCAAGTTTCTAACGAAGCAAGCATTTTTCCTAAAAGCAACCTCTAAATCTGCATCACAGAACTGCCCGACTGAAAACAAATTGTGTCCCAACCCTTCGACATAGTAAACCCGAGTGATCAAATAATTTCCAAAAGGTAGATCTCCATAACCCATGATAGCTGCTACATGATCATTTCCAAAACGTACGGTTCCCATGAATTGACAAACGAAATTGATCAGCAGCTTCAGATTTCCGGTCATGTGCTTGGAGCAACCCGAGTCGACGATCCATAGACATATTTCGATAACATGCCAATAACAGAAGAAGAAGATTTTGGAAACCGTTTTGATTTTGGTTCCTTTGGGTTAGAGGTAAAATCCTGATCACACTCATAGAAGTCATCTATTGGTAAGACAGGTTCATCAATCATTCTACCATTATGGAGTGTGAAAGTTCTACCCGTGGGTTTCCAAATGTCATCCCTAAAGTAAACATTATGCTCCCTATCAGTAGTGTAAAGCCTAAGTCTCGCAACTAGTCTTCCTATTCTTTTAGCATAAGTTCTTTTGGGAACATTCTTCTTAACAGGCTTAACAATCTCATTCTTAGAAACACAATCATCATGAACATTAGTTAAAGATTTCTTGCAAGTTAAACAAACAGATTCAACAGATTCATTAAGCTTAGCAGATTTCATAGGTTCATTACATTCAGATGAAATGTCTTTCTTATTACAAAGCGGTAAATTCCTAGGGTGTTCTTCTACTTTCTTCTCTTTATTCAAGCGACTACTCTTAGAGGCAAGCGAGACTCTATTGTTCCTTGTATTGCTCTTAGGCTTTAGTCTGCTGCTCCTAGAGGTGCTTCTTAGTCCTGTAGAAGGTAAGGCACACTCATTAGGATTCACATTTTTATCTAGAGAAGTGGTTTCGGCTTTCCTAGTCTCTTTAGAGTGCTTTTCTAAACTTATGTCGTTTGTTCCATATGTTTTAGATGTGGAGGCAGACGCATTAGTGGTACTCATCTTAAAAAGGCCAGGAGCTAAAACTTTTGGTTTCTCGATAACCGCTTTTCCTTTATCAACATTTTGTTTAGGCAAGGCAGGTGTAGTGACTGGTTTTGATAAATCATTTTTCTCATTGACTTTTGGAGGAGGCATAGAAACAGACATTTTTGGTTTTAAAACTGGTTTGGGAACATTTGCTTTCTCCGCAGTCAATGGTTTTTTAATCACAGTATCCACTGCCTTTCCTTTTTGACTTTCCAGCTGAGCCCTCAAAAGATCATTTTTCGCTTTCATGTCATTGTAGGCACGCTCATACGACAGTTTGTCATACTTGCATTCCTCAGTTTTTCGATCAAGTTGTTTAAAATAAGAGACATTTTATTTTTCAAGTTTTTCAAGAGGTTTTTCATATTTTGAAACAATTTCGGAGGTCTCAGACTGGAGTCTTTCATGATCTTCAACAGAATATGTTTGCAAAATGATGGACATAATGTCAGTAGTCAGAACATCTTCGAAGAGAGAGTCATTTAAATTTTCCACAACTTTGATTTGTTCAGCACAGTCATTAGCTTGCTTTACCAGGGATTTATGGTCCTTGACAAAGTCAACTGTTTCTTTCAAAAACGCTTGTTCAAAATGAATTACCCTTGCACTGATGGCATTCAGCTGAGGGGCAATTTGAGTTTCAAAAAACTTTCTTTGTTCGATGTAAAAACTAGAGAACCAGTTGTTAGGTGTAATAATGGTTTTAGTTTTAACAGTGTCTTGAAGATCCACAATTCTAGTTTTCACATTTTCTAAAATACTTCTCGCATCACTTGTGTTAAAAGGATTGTTTGAAGACATTTGTTCAATGTTCGAAAGAGAATTTGAGACAACAACTGGTTTTGAAACAGATTTTGAAACAGGTGTTGACTCTTTGCGTGAAACACTTGGTGTGATGGAGAACTTTGACTTTTCTTTTTGATTAACAAAAGTAATTCCGTTAATTTTGTTCCATTTGTTATAATCAATTGGTTTGATTTCCGAATTCTTTTGTTTCATTTTTGATCTACTATTCTCAGATAGTTCTAACGTTTCAAGAGAATCACGAACAATAATGGGTTCAGGTAAAACATTTCCATTGTTTAACACATTCTGAGATTTCTGAGCTTTCTTGAGGAACGAAGAAGGGTCGTTACCAAGTGCCATTCTATGATTAGTATGAAAACGCGGATTTACTTGATTAGAAAGCATCTTGATTGTTTGAGCAGAATGACCCGTTTTAAGAAGCAAAGTTTCCAAAGTTTGAATTTTTTCATTTTTATCAAGAATTTCATCAAGAAGAGAATCTTCTCGTTTTGAAAAATCAGTAATCAACTGCTTCTTCTCTTTTTCAAGATTAGAAAACATTTCTTTTTGTTTAGAAAGTTGGTTATTTAAATCAGAAATTTCCTTGTTTAAAGATTTAATTTTCAAGTTCAAATTCACATCGAGTGTGTTATACTTGATTTGCAACAGTTAGACAATTCCTTGCCATGTGACCCAATCCTTGACAGTTATAACACGTAACCTGATTACCCTGATTCACATTTCCATAATTCCCAACGACTGGAGCTGCAACATTCCCATTCTGATTACCCACTGCTCTATTCCCAACATTCTGACCCAACTGATTACCCTGATTCGGAACCGCCTGATTACCCATGCGAAATCCAGTAGCATATCCCTGCTGATTCCCATTAACTCCAACCATTTGTCCTTGATGACCCATATTCACACCCGGCTGTGCAATTTGCCTGTTGCGAGTGTTTGATGAAATCCTTTGGTTGTTGTTAGTTGGTGTGGAATAGCGACCTCTGAATGCTTTACCCAAGAATGCAAATGCTTGTGACAAAGCTTCTTCTGGTTCCATTTCAAGATCAGTGATTCCTTGTTCCTGGTAATGTTGTTGTTCAGGTGGATAGTTTTGTTGTTGAGGGATGTATTGCTGCAAGTTGTTGTTAGTGGAAGATGATGAAGCTTGTTGTGGTGTATTCACTGGAGTTTGAGTCTTTGCAATGAGTGCCAATGGATCATGATTCTTTGCTAATCTTTCTTGCCTGACTTCATTCACTTCATTTTGGTTTTGTTTCAGAAAATCGTTGAGTTGATCAAAGTTCACTTGATGTAAGTCTTTTGTTTGGTTGACAATAGTGACATATCGTCCCCATTCTTCTGGTAGATTGTTCAGGAACTTGATGTTGCTCACGATAGTTCTGGGTGTCAACTTGTTTCTGATCAGCTCATTCATTAAAGTGCAAAACCTTCCATAGTAGGATTCAATGGATTATCCTGAAGTAGATGTAAACTTCTCCCAAGCAGTTAGCAGCTTGTTCTCCGTATCTTGTTGACCAATTTCAGTTCCATGACAAAGCCGTCTAACACGTTCCCACATATCGAAAGCAGTTTCACAAATGTCTACAGCAGCAAAGATGTCTCTTGGTAAACCCAGTTGGACAATATGAATTGCCATGTCATCTGCTTCGACTTGTTTCTGATCCTCTTCAGAGTATTCCGATTCTTTTTTAAGACGAAAAAATGGTGGGACGGGAGGTGTTGCATCAGCATTTCCAGGGTCTTAGACTTGTCGAGGTATGAAGGGTCCATCCTGAATGGATTTGATCATCAATTTCCCATTAGGTTTTGTCTTGATGTAACGAAGCATACGACTTGTCCATTGAAGATAACCACCTTTTTCCAACATAGGAGGACGGTTTTTGGCACCGGCTGCATGAATGTCTTGTTGAGTTGCCATTGATGAAGGTATGATATGATAAAGTTGATGTAGGATCGATTCAACGATAAAGGAGTTGTGTTTAATAAGATATTGCCGTTTGAAGTATTTCTGAAAGTCGTACTCGTGAACTTGGTTCTTAGGCCTAAAAAAAATTTTCTCCCAAAAATTTGAAATTCACTATAAAAATCAATTCTAAGGTCGTATGAAAAATTTGAGTTATGACAATTTTGACGCCAAATTTGACCGAAAAAATTTGAATTTGGATCCAAAAATTTGAATTTTTGACCAAAATTTTCCAAGTTAAACCAAAATTTGAATTTCGCGTAAAAATTGAACGTTTAGTCTCCTCAAAAATTTAAATTTCGTATGAGAAATCACTGTCAAATTTTTTTTTTTAAAATTGAAGAGCTTAGGCGTAGACAAAAGAAGTTACGAGTAGACGATGCTTAGGCGTAGAGATTGTGCTTAGGCGTAGAGATAACTTACGCGTAATACCCAAGTTACACGTAACAATAGAGTTATGCGTAGACTAAAAACTTAAACGTAGAATCCTTATGCGTAGGATTTACTTATGCGTAAGACAAGCTTAGGCGTAAGAAAATACTTATGCGTAAGAAATTATACGCGTAAGATTTAGCTTATGCGTAAATCTAGGGTTTAGCCCAAAGATCCTTTACACTATCACAGTGTAAAAGATATCCAAAATTCGAAGTGTTCCACAAACTTATCCAAGTGAGGGAAGCACTGAGTCACCGTTATAGCTCGAAGAACCTACACAAAACTCTTATGCGTAGAAACTTATGCGTAGAAATAGGGTGTTGACTTTTCTTACGCGTAGAACTAGGGTTATGACCTACGAGTAAAAAATTTCCAGTGATTCAAACAATTTCTCTTGCACAAACAACCTTAAAAACACTCGAATAACACAAAAATGTTGACCTTTTTCACCCAAAGTGCTTAGATAGCTTATGCGTAGAAATGACCTACCCAATTCGTACGAGTTTAAAACTGAAGAAGAACACGTAAAGCTTCGAACTTTTTGCAAAAAACTGAAACTTTAGCACCAAATAAACCTTAAACCACAAGAATCTTGAATTTTTAAGTGCAAAAATTAACGTTTTATGCGTGTCAAAGATGTATAACGAGAGCTTTTACGCGTACAGTACCAAGCTTCAAAACAAACACAAACACTCCTAAACCATTGTTAGGCGATTGATACCAATTGTAGGACCTTACTTTTACATCAACCTTACGCGTACACACCTTATCACAAGATGAACACGTTAAACCAAACACACTTATGCGTATAAGAAGAAATAAAGAAAGGAAAGATGGTGACTTGAATGATGATATAAGATATGTGTATGTATGAGAAGCGAGATGAAAAACAATAAGATGTTATATTGCTAAGAAAACACACACACACACTCAAGCACACCCCTCAAATGACCATTTGAGGGGTATTTATAGTCTAAATACAAGATGCCCTAAAGGGCTTTCTATGGGCTTCGTGGGCTTGGACATGGGTTGGATTGGATATAAGGCAAGCTTAACTAAACTAATACCCATTTAGCTTAGTCCAATCCACGAGCCCGTTGACTATTCTAGCACGATATCTAACACACGTTACAAAGTTCCTAAACGTGAATGACCATCACTTCTAATAAAACTATTAAGGCTAACACTAACAATTTAATTATTTCTTATAGGTCTACCATTCCACTACCATCTGCACCACTGCTATTTCCATGAACTGTATCCTTGTGGAAAACCTTAACCAATTTTCTCAATGTAATGTTAAGATAATGGGATAATGATTTAGGGGAAAACACAAAAACATTATTAAGGATCAAAATAGCTCCTACAGTAATAGCCTTTTCATAACCCCCATCTATAAGGACTTTGTGATTAATTGCACCATAAATTGTACCCGGAGGATCTTTGAGTGTTACTTGTAGCTCACCCAACGCATTCGGTGTAAGAGACTTGATTATTGCAACAACCTTGTCAAGTTTCCCTTTCTTGCCAAATTTCTTGATATCGCCAAAACAATCACTCACGATCTCCCCATTAGCATTCATAAACTCAAACGCACTAACCAAGGCCCATCCGAAAAATCCTCATCCTCACCCACATCCTCAACAACTTTCCTGATATATTCTTGTGTCGACATTATAGACTCCTCCCTACGTTCCCGAGTAACGGCTATATTACATAATGAACAATTAGATACAACCTGTGTGCATCACACGGGTCCTGATTTCCTCCCTATATGACATGAAACTTCTTTTTGAAAGAGCCGTATGCGTTTAACCTTCCTTTAACTCAACTTACTTTATAACTATTCACTTAAACATGACGCGGCAGGTTTCAATTAGATGCACCATCATACTTACAACTAAACAATTTACACAAACATTATGCAATGAACAATACATACAACTTGTGTGCATCGCACGGGTAGCTAAAGTTGTATGAACAGCGTGACAATCTAGATACTAATTAAAAAACAAATTACACCCATGAGCGAAAAGCAAGAGTTTCTCCCATGACAAAAATTAGTGATGAACATTAAAAAATGAATGATCAAACACGTGACCGACGCTTTAACTCAACATCTCGATTTTAATATTTCCAAAAAATTAGTGCCTCAAATTACGATAACAACAACTAGATCAAACCGATGAGCGTAGAATGGGTCAGAAATGCATAACATTAACTCAGTTATTAACACCACGTGAAAATATAAACGTTCGAACATATGATCGATGCTTTTACTCAACATCCCAATTTTAACATTTTCATAAAAAGTAGTGCAGCAAATTACGAGAACAACAATTAGATCAAAACAGATGTGCGTAACACGGGTCTGAATGACTAGTACTTTGGAGAAATTTGCTTATGGACAATTAAATCAAGATGGTAGGAGTAATTGATAACACTACGCTTATAAAAATCACCCAACCAAACAAATAGTATGGATCAAACGAGAAATTAAATTAAAATAAAAAGAGTTACAAGAATCTATATATATATATATATATATATATATATATATATATAGGGAAGGGTTATTTTCAGAACCAAATAAATTGCGAGAACTGCGAGAACCAGCATCAACCAATCAGATTTTTTTGGACATTTATTTTTGTTATTTAATTCAAAAGGGCATAATAGTAAAAATACATTTTTTATTTTCTTTTTGATTTTTTTAATAAAAAACGTTTTTTGAATTCCTAAATTTTAGGATTTTTTTTTTTTTTTTTTGGAAAAAATAATTTCTTTTTCATTATTTCAAAAGGTAAGATGCATATGTGTTTTTCTCATATATGTAAAGGTGCACATGTGTTTCTTTTAAATAATTAATTTTACATGTGTTTTTTTTCTATAATGTAAATTTTCATATATTTTTAGTGCTCAATTTCTTCTAATTGCACATGTATATATTTACAAGTAAATTTCTATAAGCATTTTTTTAAACACATATACATTTACATTCTTTTAACAAAAATAGATAATACAAACTTTAGCCAAAATCCCAAAAATCTACACTCCTATATTACATTTCTTTTTAATTGCAAATAGAAAAAAGAGAATGTATAGATGAGATTCAACTATGCATTCGTGTACATGGTGTATTTTTCTGTTGTGCACATGTATTTTCTTATTGAGCAAATGTATCTTCGTCTACATGTCTTGTGCTAGTTCGTCAGAGTTGTTCTCCAATAGACAATGTTCTTCGTAAGGGTGCATGTTCACATTTTTTTTCAGGCGTGCACAAGTACTTTCGTGTACATGTGTTTTGTTGTCGACGTCATTTTTCTTCTCTACTAGACAAGTTTTCTTCAGTTTTTTATGCAATATAAATATAGGTACAATCTGTTGTTAGACACATCTAATGGCATGATCTTGATAAATGATAAATAGTATATATGTTTGACTACATATAAATATGTTCAAGGCATTGGTCATTTATTATAAACCATAATAACATCTGAAATTAAAAACGAAACAAATTCCAGTACAGCCATTACCACAAAATAATACAATTGTATCACATTAGAAAGCATATTTTAAAAACTGAAACCAGCAAGTAAATTGAATACCTCAACCTATGCTTTGTGCACATGTATTCTCAACCATTGCACATGTATTTTCATTAAATTTATACCCATCATAAAACAAGTATGCATCCCCCTTTAAAACAAATATGCATTCCTCCTTAAAACACATGTGCAAACCAATTTAATTGAATTTATACCAACCATAAAACAAATATGCATCCCTCTTAAAACACATATGCACACCTCATGAAACACATACAAACAATTATAATACATATGCACACCTCATTTCTTGACGTATTATTTAAACGCTAAACACATGCGATGTCATGGCAAACTTATTTAAAAAAACCTTCCAATTAAACACAAATGAAGAACAAGATACATCATTATTTGGCAAAATGACTTACCCATTAATTATTTGGCAGCGAGATGACCATCGTTATACTGTGTCACAAACACAAATGAACCAATATATTCAATTAAGTTTGCCATGACACCGCATGTGTTTATACTGTGTCCACCGTTTCCTTTTTAACAACCTCAGTAATTTAATCTTTTAGCATAACAAGTATACACACATGTATTTACCAACAAAAACTTACGAAAAATGTAACCTATTAACATCCTACATGGATGAAAGCAAACCAAACACAAAGCATGGTGATATTACATTTATCAAAAACATCTTTTAAGCACTTGACATCAACCAAAACACATTATAAGCATTCAAAGATTACTAAATAATCATTCTATAACTCACAGTAGCTTTAAACTTCTAAAACTATACTAGTGTTATGACTTATCACATACATTTAAAATTACATAAAAAAAAAGTATTGGTTACTCATCTTACATAAGATAATTATATCATTATTAACTACGGGTGTGATAGGTTAAAAACACAATGACATTTTTATTTTATTTTCAAATCATAACAATAATCTTTGAAACAAAAATGATGGCTTGATTTCTTCAAATCGATTCTTTTATCAAGTCGAAATCCATGTTTTGTTCTTCAAATCGAAAAACAAATATCCAGTTTTAGATCAAAAGTTTAACCATTTCAAAAACACATCAATTAGATCGTAACCAAATCTTAAAGATCATACTTTTCGTTCATATTAAATCCAAAAAATCGAATTACAGTGAAAATTGAAGACAGTGGAGATAAAACAATGTTATTAATACTTTTTAATGGTTGTTAATGTGTGATATTGATACATACCTGTGAACACGTTTCTTTCTTTCATCCATATGGTTACTTAAATACCCAAAATTAATGATCCTCCTTGATTAATATATAATAAACTACAAATTAATGACATTAAAGCCATATTCAATACTAATGTCTATCGGATTCGAAGAGGAATACAGAAACTGAATTTATTTGTTTTTATGTTGAGAGAATATGAATAGATGGAGATGGAGGCTTTTAGCTTTTAGGGCGACATATTTTGTTTTATGGAAGAGTCAGTTATCCTTTAAAATAGGATCTGCGAATACCCTTTATTATAAATGAATTATGAAATGCCTACAATACCCTTTATTTGGTTACCATTATTTTCATCTAATTACCAAACTGCCATTAACATTTATAACCCTTGATTAAATGATCCAATGGCTCAAAACGGTTCTAGCAGTTCTCGCATTTTTTTTTAGTTCTGACAATAACCTCACACTATATATATATATAATATATGATATATATATATATATATATAATATATATATATATATTATATATATAGGGAGAGATGAGAGAGAGATTGGATCATTTAAAAAAAATTGATCTCAAAGAAAGTGAGAGATTAATCTCACCATTAGATTAAACCAGCCATCCCCTCCTTTTTTTTCTCATAGTCTAAGGGGCTTGTTTTGTTCACGTTTTTTTATTTCTAGGTCAGTGTTTGGGAGTGAGAGAGAGAGATTGGATCATTTAAAAAATTGATCTCAAGAGAAAAGTGAGAGAAGTAATCTCAACCATTAGATTAAACCACCATCCCCTCCTTTTTTTTCCTCCTAAGTCAAGGGGCTTGTTTGTCACTTTTTTTATTTTCTAGGGTCAGTTTTGTAACTTTTTCATCTTTTCTCTTCGTATCAAATCTTCCTATTATTTACGCCATTTTAACAATCATTGTGTCTTGTGTGATCATTATAAACCATCAATTGGTGGCCTGTATACATTATACATTTCTGAATATATAAATTAGGTATTCATCATGGGATCGTGAATAATCATTAAAACCCATTTTCAATATAGCTATATGTTTAACTATTGTGATGGTCAAATGTAATATGAATAATAAACCAAAAGTTTAAAAAGCCACACAAATTAATACATGTTATACTAAATAAAAACCAAGATTATCCAAGCATGTTCTTCTTAAGCCTGAGCTGGAGATGCAAACTTCCCAGTTTCGATAGCCTAAACTGCCATGTCTCTAACTCTTGAAGCATATCCTTTGTCTGATTGATCAAGTTAGGGTCGTTGGACAACATGTTTGAAAGTGACCAATCAGCTGATCCCTCAACAATATATCAATAATCTATATAGGCAAGGAAAAGATGGGTTATGTTAGCTCGAGGCAGGTATGATATCAGATTTGAAAATATAAACACATTTGTGTATGTTTACCTCGATCTACAATATGGACACTTCATTCTGTACTTTGAGAGTAGTAAAAGCATGGTCACAAAAGTGTTTGATGTCTTCAATGCTAGAAATGGAGCCGGCGAAATGATCCCAATATATCCATCAGTCTTAGGTGACTCAGGTAGTGAGGTCCAACATCTCGGAGAAGACATCCCATTTGCTGTTGTAGCAATTGTTGATCTCATAGAGCCTTTTAATGCATCCAAGCCACCATTCTGATATGACTGTAAACGTAACATGAGATTACAACTACTCAGTTTGTACCCTTGTATTCGATACTATAATTTGACAGCTCAAATGTTGTATACCTTAAATATCTATTATGAAATAAGACAAGTTTGAGAACCTGATGCATGATCCACACAACACTTCTTTCAAACTCCATCATTCCAAGATATCTGTCAATCCAACTAGCGTTTTAATAGGTGCGTCAACATCCACAACAGTTTCACATATAAATAGAAAACCGTGACGAAAAAATTTAAATAGCATACAATGAAGGGTAGTCAAACTCCATTTATCTGTGGATCCACCCTGACACAGATCAATACGATTATACCTATGGGCTAATACCCTAACAGCTCTTACAATCCTACAAACCTACAATTAATTTCTGAATAAAAGATTACATTGCAGACAAAATATGAAACTAACCATGGTAATGAACAATTGATTTGGCTAAGTATGAATTATGATATCAGGTAATGTGCCTATAGCCATGTTAAAATACTAATTTAACAACAAAAGCTGCCCCACAAACAACAAAAGGATTATTGAAATAATAATTCAACAAAAGAAAATTGGTATAAACAAGATTTGACAAATGATCTGTCCACTAATCCTCTAATTGGCGGATATCGACTCCCATGATATTTGGATGCCCTACTATGATACAAACGGATGCACTAAAGTACCTCAAACAGATGCAATTATATAAATGATTTTGAAAGTGCCTAGTTTGAAATGACAACATTTATGGCTTATATTATAACCCGTAAAATGAACATCAGGTAAAGTTCATACCTGATGTAGATGGAACATTCAAAACTTGCCTTCTAACCGTGTAACCACAGCCGCAATTAAGTAGAACATCACAATAATGACCGTAATAAAGCCAAAATGCAAGTCAAATAGAAGCTAAAAAAAGGTTGTCGGATTACCAGGTTAGGTAACAGCTTAAAATTGTTCTACCCATAACAAAGAAATGCTGGCCAAGTGTTTCTTCATTTTTCCGTTGTTTCTGATCTTTAATGTTTTAAAAGTTGAAGTGTGAGTAGTTGTGAGGATCAGATGAAGAAGCATCAGCCATCTTCTCTGTACTGAAAGGATCATTCAGATGAAAGTAAGTTGATATTTCATCCTCTTCTAAGTCCTTTAATCCTTTCGTGTACCTATATTTTTTATTCGTTCATGCACACATTACTACAGTGAAAAAGAATAATAATAAGACAAAAGAAGAAAAAAGAACCTCTAATCCTTGAGGGCTTGATTAGAATAGGATGAAGCGTCCATAAAGTTTGTCTGAATTGACAAAAATGAAGGATACATATCAACTGATTTGGAGATTGTGACTGATGATAATGAAGAACCATTAAAGGTTGTAGTAGTAGATGACGAAGTTGCTGATGACGAAGCAGAGAATTCCACAGGCTTTCTTGAACGATTTCGACCATGGTGCATGTGTCTTTCATAGTATTTGGAATCAGGATAAGCTTTTTGTGCACACCTCCATTTCTTCCCATCCGTTCGCCTACATCTTCCTTGTTCCATGTCTATTTTCCTACCATACCCATCTACTCTACCAAGCTGATATAGCTAATTGTACTGATAGCTTCTTTCCCAAATACCCACTGCAACGCATCAAATCATAATAAACAAAAACACTAATAACTACGTGCCCTTCGAAAACAAGTTGTTTGAATATACGGCTATTGAAAAAAAACAAAAAAAAACATGCATAGTTTAAGTGCTTTTTAGTTCTAAAAAGAAGTAGATACACACTTATATCTACCTTTTCGATGCACCAATTGACATGGAAGGGCGCCTAGAAGATGCAGTGTATAGTACTTATTGCTTGTTATTTTCAGATTCATTTTTTCTAGAGGTGGCAACTTTGACTCATTTACTGATGAATGAGTCTATTTTGGATGTTTTTATTATATCAAACAAGTCAAATAAATAATTGATATAAGATAGTTAAGAGCTTCAGATCATCACATATACATAAACATGTAGCAATAGCTCATGCACCAGATGCAACAACAACATCACAATATACAAGTGCCGCAATACCACTAGTATCACTACTGATCATCTCCAACAGGTCTTTCATATCTCTTTTATTATTTACTTATAAGTCATCTATTCAAGTCAATGCTAAATAAAGTTATTGGCTTAATCACCTACAATTCAACTAGCACGAGTCTTTTATTATTTACTTGTAAGTCAACTGTTAGCACGAGTCTCAAACGGATACTATGATACAAACGGATGCACTAAAATGCTTCAAGTAGATGCATTAGAGTGCCTCCAATGGATGCACTAAAGTACCTCCTGATATGCCATTCTTTCTAATTCTACATTATTTGGTTTAGAATTTTTACCTCTATACATATTCAAATATAATATACATGTAATTTAGGAGCTCTTATCACATTTTACACAACTATATCACACTTGAATTATGACAAGCTGCTTATTCCATGTCTAGTGGCAAAAAGACTTTGATGTCTTCCAGAAGATATGCGAATACTGATTTTTGGCAAGTTCAAACTACCTTAATCACAGAGAGGTTCTAAAAAATTGTTAAGTTTTTGAAGGCTGGAAAGTAACCCTAAGTTAAGTTCAACCATAGGAAGGGTGCATCAACAACTTTCTTGCTACTGATTATGATAATGAAATAACTTCAGACTTGGCTCTAATGTTAACAAGTAAAGGATAAACCTAGGCTCTTATGTAATGCTCCTAGAGGCTAGGAGGCCATAACATTACTTTAAAAAAATATAAAATATCTGATACAAACAAGTTGTTTTTACAAATTAATAAAAATTTAGGTTCAAAGTATTTGTACCATAGATCCCGCTAACTCCTTCAAAGCTTTGTCAGCAGCTTCTTTTGTCGCAAAGCGTATAAAACCAAAACCCTGTGCATAACAAAAAAGAGATACTTGAGCTTTGAAAGGTTAACCAAAAATGATAAATGACGTTGTTGACAGACAATTAAAATTTTTAATATATATCCACCCAAACTGTGCAGTAAACTATCCAAAAGTTATACCTTTAGGCCTCCTCTTTGATCCTTTATCAAGCGCATTTCCAAGATTTCTCCACAAGTTGAGAACACCTAAAAGTGAAAAATCCAAAGTTTTATTGGGTATCATAAGACTATAAGGCCAGGAATTTTAAACCATAATTCACTCCCAAAAATATACGCGCCACAATTTGGTATGTAAGCTGATAATGCTCAAAGTGACTGAAGTTGGTCAGCCGGGGGGGGGGGGGGGGTGTATTAAACATTTGAGCTAACTAAAGTCATGAGCGTAACAAAGTATGGTACCAAATGTTCACAACTAGCTTGGTTTATTCAATAAAACTTTAAAACACAGCTTAAACAAAAACATAAATGTGTACAAGTTAGCCACATTAAGCAGAGTAGCTTGTTGGTAAACACAACACCACCACAAGTCTCATTGATTTTTATTATCAAACAAGTCTGGAACCGATAAAGTCAACCTAACGGGACCCCGGTCAGTACACAAGGGTTCTCAATATGCCGTTCTCTTCATATCACATGTAACCATATACATAGCAGAAAACCACAAGCCCAATAAGGGAAATACTGCCTCGCCAATATCAACCATTACCCCCTGCTTCATATGTAAAGTGACTGGTGTTAACGATTTGACATGAACTTTCTATACCATAAGTGTCAAGGATGTTAAAGCTTTTGGTATCCATATAACCATGTGAAAAGATCATTGAGATAACCACACAAACTATAGTTACATATTATAGGGCATTAACCAGAATAGGAAATAAGTACCACCGAAAGTTTTTCTACCAGAAAATAACATAACTAGTTCACATTAATGCCCAAATATGTTCATCGATGCATTAAACATTCAGCCAGATGCACTAAACATACAAACAGATATACTACACACACACCGATGCCTTAATATGTTTAACAATGCACTAATCATAATCATTGATGCCCTAAACATACTCACTGATGCTCTAATATGTTCAACGATGCACTAAACATATTTGTGATGCAATAATCACACAAACAGATGCCGTAACAAGTCATTTGATGCCCTAATCTTACTAATAGATGTTGTAACAACTATTCCTGATGCACTTATCATACTAACAGATGTCGTAATACAATTTTTTGATGCGCTAAAAAAACAAAAAGATGCCCTAATTTTAACATTATGCTTTTATCATAAAAAGATATGTCATAACTCAGTATTTTATGCACTAATTAAACATACAAATGCTGTAACAAGTTGTGTGATACCCTAATCATACAAATAGATGCGCTAACGCTTATTTTAAATGCACTAAAAAAACAAATAGATTCCTTAACTTATAACATGATTCTCTTATCATATTAACAGATGCAATAACATCAATCGTGATGCACTTATTCAGACAAACAAATGTTGTAACATATTATTAAGACAGATGCACCAAATTGTAACTTTATACATACAAATGCCTTAATATGTCATTTCATTGAACAATAACAACAATAATTTTATAATTTACACAAAGATGCACTAAAATAACATAAAGATGACTAAAATAAGATAAAAATTAAAAACCTGTAAACACTTACTTTTTTTTTCTTCTGATGATCGGATTTGGTTCACTTACGATTCCTACACTTCATTTTTGTCATTTTTCTGAAGATCGAAATGCAAATTAGTACATCCACAACTTTTTTATTTGATTTTGATAGCTTTTTAGGGTTTCTTGATTGGAGTATGTGTCATTGATCGGAGTATGTGTTTTTTTACTGGTGGTGGTGTGATGGTGACGGCGGCGATGATGGTGGTGACGGCGGTGACGATGGTGGTGAAGGCGGCGACAGTGTGGTGACGGTGACTGCGTGTTTGAAATGATGTCTGTGTGTTTGTATCTGGATTAAAAAGACCGTTCCTTATTTATTTTTTTGTGTTTTTCTTTTTCTTACCCTGAACTTTCAAGTGTTTTCATAATCTACCCTATCACTTTTTTTCTCACTTTTATATCTAATTACACTTTTCTCTAGAACCGGACTCTATATATATATATATATATATATATATATATATATATATATATATATATATATATATATATATATATAGGGGAAGGTTAATGTGAGATCAAACTTAAAGTTGTAAAAATAAGATCAAATCTAAAAAACCACTAAAACATTTATAAATAACAATTTTATCAATCATACATAAAAAAAATAATATTTTAATACAAATTAACATTTTAGCAACCAATAACCAAATGATACATGAGTTTGGATTAGTGATACACCTGATGCACATTACATTAATAAATATTCCAAAACCCGATACACATACAAAAACCTGATACACATTAAACTTCTAATCAAAGTGTATCACCTAGGTTTTGTAAATTTTAAAAAGAAATCTATCGAAACTTTAATAATTTTAGTTGTAGTAAATAAAAAAATTATTTTTATTGTAAGGAGAGTATCTCTTGTCAAATTTTAGTTCGATCTCATTTTAACAACTTTAAGTTTGATCTTATTTGATCTAGATTATATATATATATATATATATATATATATATATATATATATATATATATATATATATATATATATATATATATATATATATATAGTAGAGATCTAGTAAGAATATTAACTAAAATAAGAAGGATAAAAAGTAATTATATCCATTAGATCTTGCATCAATGGCCAAGATCAATAATGGTAAAAACGAGTGTGGAAACCCGCGCGTTGCAGCGGGATTGGTTTTGTAGCCGTGAATTTGGATAGGGACTATTTTTGCCAAATTGCTATAAAGGACTTACTTTGCAGCGACACTGAAACCTTAGGGACTATTTTTGCCAACTTGGACTTACTTTGTAACGGCACCTAAACATCAGGGACTATTTTTGCCAACTTGCCAAGTTACGAAAATGTTGCAAACACTGTTGGACTAACTTTGCAACGACACACAAACCTTAGGGACCATTTTTGCCAAGTTGCAAAAGTTAGCAATTAATGTTGAGGACTTAACCTGCAACGCCACACGAACCTCAAGGACCATTCTTGCCAACTTGCTGAAGTTTGCAATTAATTATGGGACACGTGTCGTGTGGAGATCAATTCCCCGCTCTTTAGTTATATATAGTAATGTAATTAACAACTAAATAATCCCTACTTTTAAAATGCAACAAGGGTAAATTTGTAAAATTAATAAATTCCCACTTAAATTTTCACAAAATATACCGGAGTTTTTTATGGCTTAATTTCCATAAACAATGTTTCCAGGTCCACATCGATTAAAATATAGATGCTTATTGAATGATTTTCTAGTCATAGACTCATAGTGTATGAGACTATATCGACCATGCATGCATCATATCTTATTCTAATGGTTTTGCATCTCATCTTCAATGGTCGGGGCTTTTAAACGTTACGATGCAAGTAATGTTAATAATTAAACTAATTTCTACATCAAAACATCTTCAAATAATAAATGCATCTATTAATCTATACATCAAAACCTCATCATGAAACTGATGCATAAATGCATCTAACTAGTATGTTCATCATATCGATACCGGAACATAATCGGATGCATGTAATAATATTGTTGCATCTAAACATATTCGTATTATTTAATTTGATATGCATCTACTCCATTGTCAATGAATCTCATCTTGTTCATCTAATCAATGCACCTATTTAAAACAGACGCATCTTTTTTTTCCGATGCATACACTCGACTTTTAATCATGGTAGATGTAATCAATCTAGGTAGGTGCATATTCATCTTATGCGTCTTTATTGAACAGGTGCATCTGCATCTTAACCGCCCCTTGTGTACGAAGAGGACGATGAAGAAAAATGAGAATAAGAAGTACTGACATGACTTTTAAACCAGAAACAAAGGACACGCTTGTTTAAAAATATAGACACAGAAATATTATTATTTTCTTAGTAAGAGATAAAGATCAAATTAAGATTTGATTGCCATTCTATCTATACTATATAAAATGGAAAAATGGTCAAAGTGAAAAAAGTGAAAAATGTTGAAAGTTGAATGTTGAAAACATGGTCAATGGAGAGAGAAATAAATAATATAATTAATATTCTTATTAAAACACCCCATTACTTAAAAGTACAATAATTTATTCACATTGTACACCCAATTAAAAGCACATCTACCAAATTAAAAACAACAAATTGAAACCGATACCGGGTTGACCCGGGACGCTTCAAACCCGGCGGGCTGACCCGGTTTAATTTGACATTTTTTCGAACCAACCTATCGGTTTGACTCGGTTTAAATCGACCTATTTTTTTTATCGGAATGGTTCAACCAGTTGAACCACCCGGGTGAAATCGTGTTTCAAATTTGACAAAATTATATGAGAAATGATGAAGTAGTTGTGGAACCCGTGACAATTTTTTTAAAGGAGAGACCAAGTAATTATAGTTTTTGGTTTATTTTGCTTTGACACATGTAATTTGTCATTTATATAATGTTATTTTAAAAAATGTTGCTCTTGCACCATTTAAGGGACTAGCATATATGAATCGTCGTTTAAAAGTTAATATATATTGTATAGACCTTTGTCCAGTGTATCAATAATGTTATGTAAGTTTATTATAATCACAAAAAATAAATAGTATTGTTTTCTTTAGCGATAATTATTTGTACCTCAAACAAATAGCTTTGAACAATGCATAAATATCTATACAAATTGATAGTACAAAATAATCTTATATGGTGATATCCAATTTGCAATGTTACAATTTTAAAAGCCACACACCAAATGATAAACGCTACACATGTAAAAAAATAGTTATCACTGCCTAAATTACTGACAAAACAAGAAAAAGCGGTCACACATGTTGGCTATACCTCTAAACTACAATATAATATTGCCAACTACATAATACCGTTGCTTTAAGTAATGCTTGAATATATTATTACTAAAAATCTTAATAACTTAAAACAATCATATTAGAAAATATACTCACACACTTAGATCGACTCCACATAATTTTTTTAAAAACTATATATTTATGCTGCTATGCAACCACGCATCAGAATTGTAGTTATTCGAAAACGATTCTCTAATGCTACAAATACAGTTTGTTGAAAGAAACTTATGGGTCGTTGGAACTTTGCAGAAAACTAGACATCGCTGCCGCTAGGCGCGGGTACTCGTCTAGTAAACTACAATGCATGGTATGAAATAAAAGAGTAAAAGAGAAAACCCCCTTTAGTTTAGGAAGCCACTTAACTAAAAAGTGGGACAATAAGAGCACTAGGTGTCACGACAAACCTTAGGCTCGTCGTCGTGCCACCTCAACGCCACATCAACATCTCATTTTTCCACAACTAACCACAACAAACCTCCTCCTCACTCATAACAAACCTCAACCTCTTCATTTGGGGCCCACCACTACCACTTTATTTTTTTTATTCAATTTTCTAAATAAATTCATTTCATTTCATTAAAAACATAAATAACATTTTTTATAAAAAAAATATAACTAACATCTTTTATAATTTAAAAATAAAAATAAAATAACAATTAAACTTAACTAATAAATTTTTTTAGCAACCCAAAGCCCAATTCCAACCGGTCCAAACACAACGAAGAAGAAAAAAAAAATTGTCTTCTTCTCCAATTCGCTTCCTACAGATTCACACACACACACATTTTACACACACAACATATATTGAAAAAATAAAATAAAAGAAAAAACTTTGTGTCAGTGATTTCTCTCGTCGTCACCACGATGAGGTGAACGACGGCGAACAAAGACGAGGCACCCCGGTGTCAAAACGAGGCACGGCGGAGTGCCAGGGTGGACGGCGAAGGTGGACGATGAGGGGACACCGGGTGCGCTAATGCCTTTAAAAGCTTTTTTTGAATGATTGGTCTAGATTACTTCTTATCCTTCTTATTATAAATATTCTTCTCATTTGATCCTAACTATATATATATATATATATATATATATATATATATATATATATATGGGAATATGTTAGCTACAATTTAGTGTAGCCAACTCCCTACAATTTTGTATTATAATTTGCGGGTTCCTGAATTATTTTGTGGGTCCCTGAGTTATTTTTGTGGGTCCCTGAATCTTTCTTATGTGATTTTAGTGAAGGATTGTAGCCAAGATATCCTATATATATATATATATATATATATATATATATATATATATATATATATATATATATATATATATATATATAGTACGGATCCAGTGAGAAGTAAATTAAAATAAGAAGTGGTAAGAAGTGACCTAAACTACGTATTTGAGATGCAACGACTTGCATTAGATGCATTTCTATTCATATAGATGCAACATCTTAAGTTTCGAAAGTTAATTTGATGTATAGATGGTGCAAATTGATTTTCATGATTTCGGCACGTGCAGAGGAACAAAAAACAAAAGAAATCATGAAATGCATCTAATATACGTATATGCATCTGATTAAAAGCTAGACAACACACTATGGTGCGTTATAATGCATCTAAGATTATAGAGATGCATCTAATTTAGGTCAGTGCATCTCGGATTTGCGGTTATAGTTATTCTTATTCCTTCTTATTTTAAGTAATCTTCTTATTTGATCCTAACTCTCTCTCTACATATATATATATATATATATATATATATATATATATATATATATATATATATATATATATATATATATATATATATATATATATATATATATATATATCTCCCTCTAAATATTTTTCCTCATTTAAAAAATGTGTTAGCTACAATTTTTTTTCTCATTCTTTGGGTATGTTTGGCGCAATGGGCTGGGGCTGGGGCTTTTATTATAAGCCGAAGTTGAAATTTGTATTTTTGTAAATTTGTTTGGCAATGAGCTTAAGCTTAAGCTTATTATTGCAAAATTACTAAAAAGACATAGTTAAATGAGTTTTTGTATATGTTAGATATTTTTGTAGGTAAATAAGTAATTTATTGTTCAAAAGCCATTGGCTAAAGTTTTTAGCCCCTTTTATGGGGCTAAAGTTTTAAACCCCTTTTAAAGGCTTATGATTTCATAAGCCCACATAACAAACGAAATTTATTTTATAAACCTGCTTATTTTAAAAGCCCCAAGCCCCATAAGCCACTCCCCAAACACACCCTTTCTTATTTCAAATTCGCTTCTCAAAATGGTAACTGGACAACTTTACCGACACCAATTACAAGTAAGAAACCAAACACAACCTTAAAGTTTGATTTTTGTTCCTGCCATTATTCACTCGATTTACAAGTTGCTTCACATCAATGATTTTGTGTATTATCTGTATACAACCTTCGTACCGTAGAAGGTAACCATCATCCAATAAATCTACATTTCATGGCTAGCTCATTCATAATGTTCGGTAGCTAAAAAGTAACATGTTAAACATATTATCTCATTAACAAGGTTATAAATAGCGTGAGGCGTGGCGTGGCGGCATAACCAAGTCTCACGCCTTTGCGGCTAAGGGGAAGCTTTTGCATTTATAATGATTGAAATAAGGCGGCACAAAGTATGAAAAATATTTATATATTTATATCATAATTCATATATATCGAGTTTACAAAAGCATATGTCATAAGGCGGCGTGACGGCATGACCAAGCCTGACGTCTTTGCGAGCTTTTTAGAATAGTGCTCATTAAACATGACGGTATGATATTTCCTGTGGCAAAACTAGGCTAATCTATCTAGTTTTAGATTGCTCAAAATTGCTCTGCAAAAAGGCTTAGAATTCCTAAATAATCTATCCTAAAAATCGATGAAAATTTCTTGTTTTTGGGTAAGGAATAGTTGCAAGGTAGTATCTTCTGATGACAGATGGAAATTTATATGTGGAGCATAGATTAACATCACTGACTTAATTATTGTATGCATCATGAATCGAGACCTAAACCATTTTATGGATATTATCTGTGGTTCCTGTGAGTTTCAAGCTGTATTCACCGTCCTTAAAGCGAAAAAGAATAACACCTATAATCCCTGGTTTTAACTTCCGTTAACTCTTTCAGTTAAATATCCCAAGTTAGCATACGAGGGTAGAGTAAGGATCAGATGAGAAATAAAATTAAAATGAGAAGAGTGAGAAGAAACCACAACCGCATATTTCAGATGCATCTGAAAATATAGATGCATCTCCCCTTATATTTCTCTTCCTCATTTGAAATGTGTGGCTAATATTTTTTCTTATTCTTCTCATTTCAATTTCTCTTTTTACTAGATCCATATCCTACGAGGGTACAACAACAACAACATACCCAATCCCGCCGAGGCGAGGTATGGGGGAGGTAAAATGTAGACAGATCCTACCCCTTCCCCAGGAAAAACCCGGGAGAAGGGAGACTGCTTCCAACGAGACCTCCGGCAAGTGCAGGTGTGCGAGTGAGACAGAGAAGAAAAGAGAGCAGAGGACAGTAAACAACAAGCATAAGCAATAAAGAAAGCAGGCAAACAAGGCAAGGTAACAAAGAAAAGCGTAAAGAAAAGTGCAAAGAAAAGCAAGCAGACCTAAGGGAGCAAGAAAGAGCAAAGCATAGAAAAAAAAACGACGCACGGGCCTAAAGCAAAGGCAGAGCAAAACAAGGCACCAAAAGTAAAAGCAGGGCAAGGAAAGCAGGCAAACCTAAACAACACCAGCAAAGCAAAGCAACGCAACGCACGGGGCCTAAAACTACGGAAAAGCAAACCGGGGGGAGCAACTAAACCCGGAAACACCGGGGCAAGGCAAAACACGAGACGCCTAGAAGCTAACCCACCCAAACTACCTAAACCCACAAAGCCCCAAGCAAAAAAAGAAACTAGCCGCAGATCCTAATCCTATCTCTCCACCCTTTCCTATCTGAGGTCATGTCCTCCGACAAGTGAAGCTCCGACATGTCATGCTTAAGTCTCTCCTCCCACCTGAGTTTGGGTCTGCCCCTTCTTCTCACGCCATCTACTACTAGAGCCTCTACCCTTCTAACCGGCGCTGATTGAGGCCTCCTCTTGACATGACCGAACCACCTCAACCTACCTTCTCTCATCTTCGAAATAATATTTCCGACTTCAAGTTTTGATCTGAAAACTCCGTTCGGGATCATGTCAAGCAAAGATTTTCCACAAGTCCATCTTAGCATTCTCAGTTCTGCCACTTCTACCCGGTTGGCATGGGCCTTGGAGATGGGCCAACACTCGGACCCGTACAGCATAGCCGGTCTAATCGCCACCCTATAGAATTTCCCCTTTAACTTTAAGGGAACGTTCCTGTCACAGAGAACTCCCGATGCCGCCCTCCATTGTAAACCATTTATTTCACTATATTTTTTTCTCATACAAAGGCATAGATGAAAAAGTGTGACGGGCAATAAGTAGGGCACGAGAATGGAATAGGGGAGCTGTTTTCCCTTCAACAATCTCTTATAAATAGACTTTCATTTGCAAGATAGACTAGAATGAACCTCTCTCTTTTCTCTGTAATCAGTTACAACCTGTAACAACCACAACTTGTAACCGTTCAATATAAACATTTAACTCCGAGTTAATCTTATTGATTTGTGAATTCCAGTTATTTGTTTGTGATTAACTACCAATAAATGGTTCTAGTTAGGCACGTTACAGAAAGCCATTCTTCCATCTCGTTATCTGATAAATGACGTGTCATGATGATTTGGTATAATGATGTGACACATTGACTTTTTTGGTCAAATCAAACTTGATAGCCCAACCCGAAAATACTAACGTGTTCAGGTAGGACTTAGGAGTTCAGATTATGGAAGGTACGCGGGGTTATAATCTCACTTTGATTTGAAAAAAGAATAGTTTTATCCATATTTAGATAGCGAGAATTAATTTGACCAATAAATCAAAGTGCCACATCATTATGTCAAATTCATGCCAAGTCATTCGGTGAATGCCAAACAAACCATAAAAAAGTCAAATTATGTCGTAATACACAAATTAGAACGTAAATTGAAAGTATAGATACTAGACTCGCGACAACAAAAAGTATAATTACTAAATGAGAACACTGTGCAAAGACTATCAACACTCCTTCCGTTTCATTTTAATTGTCCACCTTAATATTTAGTTTGTCCAATAAAAAACTGTTCAATTCCGTAAAATAATACAGTAATTATAATTTACCACTTTTCCTATTTTACTCTTAAATACTTTTCATATCACACAATCTGCAATTTGTTTGATTTATTAAATTAAATACATGGGTAAAATTAACACTTTGTTAAATCGAATTTGCATTTATTACACTTATCATACTTTGCAGAAAATTTGTTTATGAACACTTAAATCGTGATGATAGGAGTATTTAACAGCACTACCCTTTAGGCTTGTCGCAGTGGAGTATGTGAAATCGGTTGGGCAACACCAAAATTGATGTTTGACCGATGTCAAGATCGGTTGGGTACCAATGTGGGAGATAGGTTGGGAGATCGGTTGGACAAGAATTTTGTGGACATCGAGTGCTTTGACGCTCGATATTGGAGCAAGGGTTTAGCCTTCCCAACGCACTGAATAATACAAAAAAAAAAAGAAATCCTCGGGTCGTCGACTGGGGCATCCGGGTTGTCTCAGGTTGTTGGAGAGAGAAAGCTGACGTGGCGCAGGTTGTCCCAGGTTGTCTCAGGTCACCACTGGGACTAGCCTTATAAAAGCTACCCAACCAAAACAAAAAGTAACAAAAATGGTAGTTGGACAAACCTTTAACAACACCAATTACAAGTTAGAAACCAAACACAACCTTAAAGTTTGATTTTGTTCCCTCCATTATTCGCTCGATTTACAAGTTGCTTCACATCAATGATTTTGTGTATTATCTGTATACAACCTTCATGTCGAAGAAGGTAACCATCATCCAATAAATCTACATTTCATGGCTAGCTCATTTATAATGTTCGGTAGCTAAAAAGTAACATGTTACCTTTAGGAACATATTCTCTCATTAACATGACGGTATGATCATTTCCCGTGGCAAACCTAGGCTAATCTATCTAGTTTTAGATTGCTCATTTTTTTTCTGCAAAAATCGGCTTAGAATTCCTAAATAATCTATCCTAAAAATCGACAAAAGTTTCCTTGTTTTGGGTAAGGAATGTTTCCAAGGTAGTATCTTCTGATGACAGATGGAAATTTATATGTCGAATATAGATTAACATCACTGACTTAATTATTGTATGAATCATGAATTGAGGCCTAAAACATTTTATGGATATTATCATGGCGCTAAACAAAATACAACATAAACCTTTGATCGCACAATCACTGTAACAAGTTCCTTTAGACCAGCCTTTTCTCTGTCAGTCTTGTGTTGTATGGTTCTCGCCGTTGTAATCTGTCTCTTTTATCCATTCAATAAAGCGTTTAAAGTTCTCATGCGAGCATCCGCCTTCCCTGACACTACTCATAACCTTTTCCTTGAGATTCAGTGCCCTTGTTTTGAATTCTTTATTGTTGAGCAGCTTGTCAACTTTATCTTTAATTTCTTCACTCCTGATTATACCATTTTCGTCTTTTTGAAATCCGAGTCCGTTCATCCAAATATCACAAATGTATGTCTTGTTAAGCAATTGATCAGCAAAGTAAGGCCAAGAAAGGAAAGGGACCGCATTGCTCACACCTTCCAAAGTAGAGTTCCAACCACAATGGCTCAAGAAACACGCAACAGAAGGGTGAGCTAGTACCTCCTGCTGAGGCGCCCAGCTCACTATTTTTCCACGAGTACCTATTCTCTCCATATATCCTTCTGGGTAAGTATCAGAAGTCTCTTTGGTTAAGCCTGGCCTCACGACCCACAAAAATGGCCTGTTTGTAAGTTCGAGACCAAGTGCCAGTTCTTGAAACTGAGCTTGGTTAAATATAGTGAAGCTTCCGAATGCCACGTAGATTACTGAGGACATTGGTTGCTGATCAAGCCATGCTAAGCAAGTTGAGTCCTGTTGCCAGAAGTGGCCTGCTTGCTTTGAGAGGCGATTGCTTGCCAATAGAGGACCTACTGGCAATAGGTTGGGAAACATGTTAAATGTTGGAGACTCTAGCTCGTGAGTCGAGTTGCAAAGTCTCCACTCTGCTGTTTTGTCAGCTTCCACAGCTTCAATTGCATATTTGAAAAGGATTTTTGTTGTCTCCATGGTGCCCATACAGGCCCATGCGAATTCTGCAGTGCTCATGGGTGGCATAGTTGGTGACAATTGGAATTTATTCTCGCTTAATGGAACTCCTGAAAGAAGAAAGTTTCATGTAGCTAAGCTGAAAATGTTAAATCATTGTTGATTAAGGGTGGATCCAGTAATTGGGCAAAAGGTTTGGGTCAAAACGAGAAAATTTTTATGTGCTTCAAAAACGGGTAAGCGAAAAACAAATGATTACAAATAATGTATATTTTCTTACCATGGTTGTCCATGATTCCATCATCAATTAGCTTCTGAAGGCTCAACAGTGTGCCAAATGTCGCAGCCGGCGCAGACCAGAAGGTAGCTCGCCGAATTCTTAACTTCTCAGCAACTCTTGTGGCCCATGGCATTCCCACATCTGCAATAACACAGCTGATTTTATCGTCATCTGTTTTGTTAATCATTTCTATGAGCTCTTCTAGTTTGCCAGGCATGACTCGGTTAATTGCTTCCACTACTATAATAAAGTTGTTCCTGTCCTCTGATGCTTCCATTCCATCCGGGATTGAAACCATGTTCATCAGAGGGCCAGAACTGTCCTTCTCCAACCATGTGTTCATGATGATATTGTGATTTACATCCGTGTTCACGAATGTGACCTTGACTCCATGTTTGATTAAGCACTGAGCGAGTTCCAATAAAGGAATCACGTGACCTTGAGCTATGTAAGGTATAATTAGCACATGGGTCTTTTCCGTGATTTTCTTTTGATTTTCCATTTTTGAAGATTTTAGTCAGTGCTTTCTACACTTGGTGCTCGTGTTTTTTATGTGTTCTTATTATTTGTTCTACCATATTATACTACTTTAGGTAACATTGGGCCTGCAGGCTTCAGTTTCATCGGCATTGTCAATTCTTGTCTAAACGTGTGATCTTTATCATTGTTTTGGAAGTACTAAAGCTAACAAGGGCCATAAGGGATCTCTGATGTCTGCTTTTTTTGTTTCTCGTCTCTCTATACCTTGTATGTAACTAAATCCAAATTTGTTGTCCAGCTCAACATCTCCAGTTTTTGTTTGTTTTAAATATGCATCGGCGATGGATACATATGCAAGCATCCAATCAATTTGGATTCTTGCAGATGTATCCATCGACGATGCACATTTAAAACAAACAAAAACTGCAGATGTTGAGCTGGAAAACAAATTTGGATTTAGTTACATACAAGGTATAGAGAGACGAGAAACAAAAAAAGCCGTCATCAGAGATCCCTTATGGCCCTTTGGGACAACTCAGCTGTACAAGCGGTTATGTAATGCACAAAATAGAGTGTCCCAATCAAAAACATGACTGTGTAAATCAATTCCCAATTCAATATCTGACATCTTTTGGCCATTTTCCGGGTCTATTCGTATAGCATATCAAAAATATATGAGGAGAAGTGACGATGGGACTCACAAATGACACCTCTCTGGAGCAACTATTTTCAAATATCGTAGGCCAAACTTGCAGATCTTTCTATTATGTGCAAATCGTAGATTTTATAGCTATCATTGTTTCAAACTTCTGTAAACAGACTCTCTTATATCGCCGTAAACTAAATGCAGGCTAATAAACTTGCGATCAAGAAGAGTATGGGCTTCTGGTAGTGTAAAGAGATCACTGTTGGGCTATCATTCTGTCGTGCATGCTTATTAACCACATAGTGATGATCATACAAAATTACAGATGCAGGTAATAAGTTTCTGAAAGTTGTGAATTTATCTATTCCTATCAGACCTCATAAATTTTGAAGCAGTCTAATTATTTGTCTAAATATTCAAACGACGAAATTTAGTATCTCGTATCTCAAATAGTCGGTCGAGTTGCATTCTCCAATCTCATACCTTATTTGCTAACTTAACTTTAATAATAACTTCTGTTGTCCCAATATGACCCTCACAAACCAATCCCACCCTTGAAACATTGTATTTTAGACTTGTCGATGTGCAGTGGCGGACCGAGGATTTTAGGAGGCGGGGGGCAAAAAAAAAATTTTGGTAAAATTCGTGATGCACTTTAATAAAAAGGTCATTAAAAAAAAAATTACACTAAAAATTGATATTTTTTAAGATTAAGATAGAGATCTAAGGTTTTTACATTGTTTGGCTTCAAGATGGGGGGCAATTTCATTTTGTGAGGGGGTGCACTTTAATAAAAAGGTCCAAAAAAAAATAATTTTACACTAAAATCTGATATTTTTTGACAAATCGTGGAGGGCACCGGCCCCCCATACTCACCATGTAGTTCCGCCCCTGTCGATGTGTGACATTTTATGTATGTTACATGTTCCTACTTTTTGCCCCTTTTTGGGGTTATGCTATACTCTACTCTCCTAAAATCTGGAATGATAAATTAATTGAGAAGATTATTCAGTAACTTATTCAATACATTACGTTATTATTTTCACTTCGATACAAACTCGTCTGTTACGTTAATTGTATACATGCTTGTGCCGGAATAACTCATCCAAGTGTTATCAGAGTGATCCTCAGGAAAAGTATTGTTATCATCCATATGATGAAGTTACTGAGATTTATATCAGAATGGCCATTTCTGCTGATAGCAACTTCAACCTTTTTCTTTACGATCAATAGCCCTAGCCTTGCATTCATTGTTTCCTAAAATCTGGTCAACTTTATTCATAATTTCTTTTATTGAAATGATACCACTTTCATCTTTGTTGAACTCCAATCTGGTGTTCCAAACATCAGAAATGTACCCCTGGTTGATAAATTGATAGGCAAAATAAGGCCAGCACATAAATGGTATGCCACTGCTGATGCCTTCCAACACAGAATTCCAGCCACAGTGGCTCAAGAAGCAAGCGACAGAAGGATGGTTCAAAACCTGCTACTGTCCATAAATCCTATTGGATAATAATTGTTCATCTCTCCAGTAATGTTAGGACAATGGCCCACAGAAATGGTCTGTTGGTCAGTTCAAGTCCTAGTGCCAGTTCGTGAAATTGGCTAGTGTCTAAAAGTGTGAAGCTGCCAAACGTAACATAAATGACTGAGAGAGCTGGCTGTTGGTCAAGCCATGTGAGGCATGTCGCGTCTTCTCTCCAAAAATGGCCAATTTTCCTGGATAATCTGTTACATGCCAGCATGGGGCCTATTGGCAAGACTTCTGGAAATGAAGTAAATGTTGCAGTCTCTAGCTCATAAGCTGAATTGCAAATTATGCAGTCTGCTAGTATCACAAAATCACTGGCTTTTACTATGAAATCAAATAGAATCGTTTTGTGTATTCAAGTCGCCTATGCAGACCCATGAAAAGTGGTTAGGGTTCATGGCAGGCATGGTCGGGGATAGCTGAACCAGCTGCTTCTTTATGGGCATCCCTGCAACTAAAGGTTTAACAAAAAAGAACATCTTTTTAAAGGCAAAAAAATAACAAAACAGGACAGTAAAACTTTCATTTCCACTGATTAGTAGACGGCGCAATTTTGCATAACTTACCTATAAATGGGTCAACATAGGTTGAGTTTTTCATATATGGGTCAATTGTGTCAAATCAAAAAATTTAGTTGAAAAGGGGAACAGGTCAACTATGCCGATCGGTTGTAACTCGCCCAAAGTCCATTTTTTTTCAAAATGTTTAAATTAGTATTGTAATCATAATCAACAGTTCAGTTTAAAAGATTATTTATATGTTTTTGAAAATGGAAAAAGATGTTTGCCTTAGCCCTCAAACTGACCCGCCCCGGCCAGCTTCACCTGTAAAAGTTGTAAAAACCGCTAGGCGCTAGTGAGGCGGTTGGGTAGGGCCTAGCGATTAATCGGTTTGGCGGGGATTAATCGGATTGGAATATTTATACACAAAATTGTAATATTAGATATTATATTATATTATATGTATGAGATAAGCATAGGGCATCAAAGTTCAAATATTTCAAGTGTTCAAATATAAACATAATACATAATTCTTCAAAGTTTAAAGTTAAACATAGATATTATTCGGTTTGTAGACCATTTTTAAGCGATCTTTGACCGATTTTGTCCGATTAATCGGTTTGTTGACCCGTTTTTAAGCGATTTTGTCTGATTTTTAAGCAATTTTGTTGACCAATTTTTAAGCGATTTTGTCCGATTAGACCGATTGAACCGATTTTTAAGCGATCTTTGACCAAACCGATTAAATAGGGCGATTATAATAAATCAAGGCGCTTAGTGAGCGATCAGCGATTATGCGGGGATTAATCGGCCGCCAGGACCGATTTTTACAACAGGAGCCTGTACTAAAAGATGTCCTGTTTTAACACCATCCCAGTTTGGCCAATTAGCCAACTAGCCCGCCTGAACCATCTTGCCACCTTTACTGATAAGAAATGAAAGTTAGATCATTTCTTACTTTCTTGAGTTAATATTAATAATTTTAATTTAGGATGACTCTCTGATGTGATATCTTGACATGCAATATATTGACCAAGTAAAGCTTAGCGTACCCTTATTGTTTATGATTCCATCTTTAAGCAACTTTGGGATGCTGAAGACTGAGGCCAAGACTGCAGCTGCTGCCGGCCAGAAGGCTTCTCCTTTTATCTTAATCTTCTCTGCGGCTCCAAAGGCCCAACCCATACAATAGTCAGCAACAATGCATGTAACTTCATCACCACCATTTCCATTAACTTTTTTAATGAGCTCTTCAAGCTAGGAGTGTTCAGAATTCGAGTAATCCCCATAGGAACTGAAAACCGAAACCGAACCGAACCGAAAAAAACTGAACCGAATTTGTCAAACCAAACCGAATCGGTTTAAATATTCGGTTTGGATATGGTTTTGGCAATCTAAACCAAAAACCGAATTCATATAAATATATATATTTTTTATATATTTATACATATAAATGACCATTAAAACAGTATAAATATAACATTTTTTAAACTTGAAATTTCTTTTTGTTCCTAAAAATCTATATAAATAAATAAACAATTAATTAAAAAAGTAATTCGGTTTAATCAGATTTGAATTCGGTTCGGTTTTACCCAGATTTTTTTTAACCGAATTAACTGAACCAAATAAACTGAATAACCCAATAACCGAACCGATGAACACCCCTACTTCAAGCTTCGCAGGCATGACTTTCAATTCATTAAAGTTTTCATCCACACTAATCCATCAGTAACCAAGTTGTGAGTGAAATCTGTATTAACAAATGTCACTCTGATACCATGGTTGAGTAACCGTTGCATAAGCTCCATCATTGGAATTACATGACCTTGTGCCGGATAAGGTACAAGAAGAGCGTGTGGCTTTCCCATCTTTTTACTTTTTATCTGTTAATAAAAATTTCTAGCGACACTTTTCTAGCTAAGGTCTTGAACCTTAAGTTTGTCCTGCCTAACACGTTTTAGATTTGTAATATAGCACAACTCTGTTTGTATCATATTCTTAGTTTTATCTAGTGTTGTTTTTATGGCTACATTATTATTGATTAAGTTTGTCCTATTACTTTACTCTTAGCTTCATATAGCTGTCTTTTACTCTGTTTGTATTGTATCAGTACTTCATTTGTTATGGTCTTGTTCTTGTTTTTTATGATTTCTTGTATTAGTACTTCAGTTTGTAGCGGGTCAGCTTTGTTCTAAGACAACTATCTGGGACTGCTGCCCTGCTGTAAGGGTCAGTGACAAACCATCACCCCTTATTTTCTTTTATCAGACAAACCATCAATTACATCATCGGTTTTTATGTTAAAATTAACTTATTATTATTTATCCCTCGACTTAATAGAAAGATACATGATGTTACAGTTCACTTCTGGAAATTTGCAGTAATGACACAAGAACAAACAACGTGGGAGGTTTCCATCACAACTGGTAATCATCTAATGATCATATATATTGTACCACATCTTAACTATAAGATTGTAGATTATCATTTTCAGGTGCATTGTCATTCCGTTCCTTTATCCAGTTAATGAATTTGTGGAGGTTTTCGTTTGAGGAATTTCCTTCTCGTACACTGTTCACCACTTTCTCTTGCAAATTCAATGCACTTTGTTTAACTATGTTGTTGTTGAGCAGTTGCTCCACTTTACTCTTGATTTCTACTCGCGTGACAATGCCAGTATCATCTTTGTCCAACCCCATACCGGTTTTCCAGATATCACATACATAAGTTGTGTTAAAAAACTGATCAGCAAAGTATGGCCAGCACAAGAAAGGAACGCCGTTGCTGACACCTTCCATTGTAGAGTTCCAGCCACAATGACTCATGAAGCAAGCGACTGAGGGATGATTTAGGACTTCCTGTTGCGGTGCCCAGCTGACTATTTTCCCACGAGTGCCTACTCTTTCCATGTATCCACTTGGGTAGACATGGTCTTTACTGCCACTTCCACCGGGTCGTGTAACCCACAGGAATGGTCTGTTGGTGAGCTCAAGTCCTAGCGCCAACTCTTCAAACTGGGTCTGGTTAAAAATAGTGAAGCTCCCAAATGCAACATAGATGACTGAGCTGACTGGTTGTTGATCAAGCCATGTTAGGCAAGTGGAGTCCTCGTTCCAGAAGTGGCCTACTTGCTTTTTGAAACTATTAGTTGCCAAAAGTGGACCTATTGGCAATATGCTTGGAAATAGGGCGAACGCCCCAGGTTCCAGCTCCATGGTTGAGTTGCAAATTATGCGGCCTGCAATTTCCGCAGCTTCCTTACCTTCAAGAATTATGACTTTAAAGATAATTTCGTTTGTGGCTGAGTCGCCTACACATGCCCACAAAAAGTGTGCAGGGTTCATGGATGGCATGGTTGTTGATAACTGTGTCATTTGATCCTTCAATGGTACTCCTGAAAAATATAGTTTTATTCTCGTAAGGCTAAAGCTGTATGTTTTCTTAAGTTATTAAAATTCTTATATTACCGTTGTTATCTATAACTTGATCGTCCAATAGCTTCTGAACGCTCATGATCAAGGCCATAAGTGCAGCTGACCCGGAACAAAAGGTTGCTAGTCTAATACGCATCTTCTGTGCAACTTTTGAGACCCATCCCATGCAATAATCAGCAATAATGCAGGTGACTTTCTCACCATCTAATTTATTTATACCTTCTATTAGTGCTTCTAGTTTTCCAGGCACAACTCGGGACATTGTTTCATTCAACTTTCCGACATCATTCCTGTCGTCTAATGGCCCCATCCCATCCAGAATTGAAACCATTTGCATTAAATCATTTGGATCATCTTTCTCCGACCAAGCACTCATAATCAGTGTGTGAACGGCCTCTGTGTTGACAAACGTGACCTTGACATCGTTGATGGTCAAACACCGTGCTACCTCCAAAAGAGGGATCACATGGCCTTGTGCTGGATTGGGAATTACCAGAACATGTACATTTTTCATTTTTTGTTTCTCTTGGAGATTTTAGAAAGACTTGAGGTTTTGCACTTAAAACAACTCATTTTTTGTTTATATGGAGTTATGGACGTATAATTGAGGTTACAACTAGAACAAAAAATGGCCCCACATTTACTATATTACGGAACTATTGACTTATGAGCAATGTTTTAAAAACCCGACCCGGTCGAGTCACCGGGCACTGGTTCGACCGGTTCAACCGCCGGGTCAACCCGGTTTTTTATTTATTATTATTTTATTTTTTCCGACCGGGTCAACCGGTTTGATCACCGGGTCAACCGGTTCGACCGCCGGTTCTACCCGGTTTTATAAAAAAATTTGAAAAAAACCAAACCCGGCCGGGTTTCATGACCCGGGTCACTCAAAACCCGGCGGGTCTAACCGGTTAACCCGGTTTTAGAAACCCGGGTTTTTTTTATCCGTTTTTGTGGCCGGGCACCGGTTCGACCGGTTGAACCGGCCGGGTCGACCCAGGTTTTAAAACATTGCTTATGAGGGTGTTTGGGAGCCAGAGTTATGGTCAAGGGGGCAAACTTTGATAATTTTTAAAAACTATACTACAAATTGGTTTATTAGGAGGCAAATTACAAAAAATAGCCGGATATTTAAAAAATTTACGTTACAATTTTTTTCGCTAATGAGGCACGTGCCCAAGCTGCCCCCTCCTATCTCCGCCTCTGCTTATAAGTAGAAGCAGATAAGCAGCTTTGAAATATTCTCTGGATGCCTGCAAGTTAAGTGGCAAAAGGTGAATAACCGAACTGGCCCACAAAGATGCCCGCAAGCGATTGATGTATTTATAAGAAAATTAAATCATTAATTAAAGAAACAGACAATTTGCATATGTTTGAACATTTTAGATTAACGTCTTGCTAGAGTGTCTTAATGAAATCTTTGTCGTAATACCAAGGTAAACGCACTAGTTCTAGTGTGGAATAAGCACTGCTTATTGAAAATTGTATTGGAACATAAAAATGCTTATCTGAAATAAGCAATCCTATAATTTACACCGTCGGTCATGGATTAATTTATTTATTTTGTTGTGTGCATTTAAAAATACCCTAAAAATTTTATGATTATTTTATCTATTTTTTGACAAATAATTTAGGTATTATTGGTGTGGTATGAAGTGGACATGAACAATTTTTAAAGGATTAGGTGAGCATATTAGTAATGTATTGGATTCGTATCATCATAGTTTGATGTGGATTTCCTATTATATTCATACGTGATTAGGTGAGCATGTTACTCCGTAGTTTTGTATTGGATTTGTATCATCATAATTTGATGCGAATTTCATATTATATCCATACGAGATTTGATATGTGCTCATGCACAGTAATTTTATCTAACGCCAAAAGTTAATTAATACAAAAACTTGCAACACCTCTACTAATTACAAAAATCACACGCACGTTTGTGTTTTGTTTGATGAGTCGATGTGTCACTGGTTGTAGTACCTATGCCCAAAAAGTTTTAAAAGATGTATCCAAATCAACTCCTTTTGTTAGGAATGGTTATTTGGTATGAGGTGTTGTAATTCTGTGAATAAGAATTAACAATCAAAAGATATTTGTACTTATGATCCTATCAAACAATTAGAAAGTCGTGTTTCCTTCTTTCAAAAAAGCTAAACGAATTCATGTATATCAACGAAATTTTATTGCGGTAAATTAATAAAACATGTGTGTTTTAAAAGTTGACATTATTAAATGTGTTTTTAAGTTTCAAGATTTATTAGACGTAGTTTTAAGTTGTCATTCATAGACCAAGTTAACATTTTAAAGTGTATTAGTATTTCAAGTAAAACTAATTATAATGCTCGTGCACGCACCGGGTTTTTTGTAATATTTTTAATTAAATATTATAGATTGAAAATACAAACAAATTAACGTGTTCTAAATGCTTTTCTTTTACTTACTGGATTTAAAAATAAGAAATCTAATGTATCGTGGCGGTAATCTCCTTAGCCAAATGAGACCTCAAATGATTTCGAGGAACCTCAAATGCAGACCTTCATGTATACATATCCTTGGGTCTTTTCCAATAGTTATGACCCGAAATAACATCTTTAACCAGATATAAACCACACCAGCTACTGCAGTAGCTTTTAATAAGTAAATGTTACCTTCTTTCACTGTTGTGACAATTAGTTAACTCTAGTACCATTATTAAAAAAAAAATAGTATACTCAATGCTCTCATTGTCATTGTCAAAACCATTAGGAAACTCTGCTTGATGTCGTCACCATTGTCATTGTAAAAATAGTATAATACACGATGAATGCACTAAAATTATTAGACCTACAAACAATAGAACTTCACATACTTATATATTAGGACCTTCACTTTTTTATACATATAAATAAATTTAAACTTTCACTTCACTCTCATAACCTGTAAATATGCAAATACTAGCTACAGGCCCGCCCGCTGAGCGGCTAGCTTCAAAAATTCTTCAAGATAAAATTAGTAACATAGTTTTTAAAATATCGTTAAACTTAATATAATGTTCAATAAAAATAAGTTTCAGTGAGTCATAATTGTAAAAGAAAAAATATACGTATCCATTATAGTTGGGTGAAATAGATTAATAGAAACAAACAAAGATACTCATAATCTGTGAAGAACCTCTTTATATATAACGTTTGTTGTAGCCTGATTCCGTTACACAATCCACCTCTTTGATTAAATGTGGAATGTCATAATCAAATTCATCATAAATTTACATTCAAGTTTATCATAATATCAACCTCTTGTATCCTTCAAGAATTATTTCATAGTGTATTAAAACGAATGATTCATGTTGAATCAATATATGTCCAATATATAAAAATTGGCAACCATGGGTTATTATGATCCCACTCATGCTGACATGAATAAAAGTTGCTTGAATTCATTTTAACGACTCTACTTCACCATATATATGAAAAAGCCAATCATGTTAGTTTTTAAGTTGCTTTTAGTTATGCCACGCTTGAGAAGTTCAAAAGCATGCACCTTTATATATTAAAAATGCAGCAAGTATGCATCCGAAAGCAGTTTGAGCTGCTTATGCTAATGTTTATATCTTCATTCAGTTCTTTATGAAAAAGACACATATGGTCAGAAGACATCAAAATTTATTAAAAAGACGCATATACTAACCACAATGCACTTGCCTTTAATTCAATCGTAAATATGCCCAGTTATTTATACACATGGTCACTGGATATCCTTTGAGATTCATTGAACACATAAAAATGATCAAGTGTGGAAACCCTCTAATATACGATACCAATTCTATATATGATTCGAAAGAACAACCTGGTTATGGTAGGTTTTCCTACAATTTCCTACGAACCTTACAATCAAACTTCAAAACTTCGTATAAATTATGGAAAAGAAAACAGCAAAAACATTAGAAGTAAATAAATGATTAATAAGTTAAACATATTTTTATAAAATAATTGCTTTTACTTTTAGAACATTCAAATTTAGAGGGTCACGTTCAATGCAGAACCATTATTTTGTACAGAACTTTACAGAACCACTTTGGACCAATAAGAATTGAGTATTATTAAATATTTTTATTTAATTGAAAAGGGTATAATAGTAAAAACTTATATTTATTTTTATATATTTTTTTATTAAAAACGTTTTTTAACCCATAATTTTGGGAGTAATTTTTTTATTTTTTTTTTGTAAGTTTTTTATTTTTACAATGCATGTTTTCAAAAAAATCTCAAATGCATATATGTTTTTTTCAACAGACATATTTAAAAAAAAAATCAAGTGCATACGTGTTTTTTCCCTTAAATATAGTAAATTTACATGTGTTTTTTGCATTTAGACGTCAAACTTATTTGCTTAAAATGGTAAGTACATATATGTTTCAAGTGTGTATTATTTGATTATTGAAATTTATGACCAAAAACATAAAAATACACATGTAACTTCTAACAATTTATCATAAACATATACATGAATCTCTACATTTATAACAAAGAAAAAACATAAATACAATACACAAAATTTGATACCAAAAACATATGTGCACGCTTCGATAACATATATGCACGACTTTCAAAAACATATGTGCACGCTTCACTTTCTCATCCAAGTTCATTAGAACATATGTGCCCGTCTTCCGAAAACATATGTGCACGCTTCACTTTCTCGTCAAGTTCATTAGAACATACCCGTCTTCCGAAAACATATGCGCACGCTGCTTTTTTGTGATCACCTGATTTAACTAAACATTGAAAAGAACATACATGATTATTACATTTAAAAAATAATGACATCTATATCTTTTTACGACAAAACTAAACAATCTGCTATGAATTTCTTAATTAGTAAATTGACGAACTCCAATACAAATTAATTAATAAAGTATGCGAACACAATACAAATACGAATTAATAAAGTATGAAATTAGTAACTAGTCACGGGAATACACTTTCTTTGAACAGCTTGCAAACACAATACAAACAAATACAATTCACATACTCCGTAGTTTAATATGAAAGACATAAAAAGAATATGATTCAATGTTAATATATTGTATATTGTTAATACTAAATATCTTGTATACAATTCATATACTCCGTAGTTTAATATGAAAGACATTTTAACACTTCTTGTTAGATGCCTATAAATTACATATAAAACCTCATGCCAAGATCTTTGGAAGCCTCAATAAGCACCAATGATTCAGCCATTTTTATATGTTTATGTTCATGTATAACAACATAACTAGAATCGGATTAATTAATTGTAAAATATTAAAACGTACTCCATTATTTACGTACCTTTACCAATCAAGAAACCATACATTAGAATCGCACAACATAGTAACCTACTTTCGAAAACCAGATCTGATTTCAAAGGCAGTGGGATAAGGAGCGATTATGTGGGTGCGGTTTGTTTTTCCTTTGTCAATCCAAAACACGTTTTGTCCCTGTAACCGCCGCTGTCATCATCCTCCTCCAACCACCGCCGCCGTCCTCCTCCTCTAGCAGCAACCGCCTTGGTTCTCCTCCATTACACAACCTTTAACACACACCATTATCCATGCGACAGATCTGTTAGTAAAAAGGAGAAAACTTTCGGTTATAGATCGCAGGTGGTTGATAGGATGTTAAAAGGTGACGTTTTTAGATCTGTGAATAATGGCGGTTGTTGAAAATTGAAAAAAATAGGGAGAAAAATCCTGTGAATCTGTGATATATCCCTATAAAAACAAAAGATTATTTTTGTAAAGACTAAATGTGGATTTCCTATAATAGCCTTTTGGATTTCCAAATAGTATCCTAAACTTTCAAATAATTACATTTTTGGCATAATTCTTTATAGCCTTTGATCAAACTCATCTAATGGTCCAGATTCATTTTAATGGTTCTGTAAAGTTCTGTACAAAAAAAATGGTTCTGCATTGAACGCTACACCAAATTTAGATATGCTCAAAACCCCTGAATTGCTTAATAGGCCTTTTGCTAACATTTCCCTTCTCAATAAGAAATTTTACATGTTTCTTTACCATAGACACATATCTCATACTTTTCTCTTCATTTTCACTCATATCAAAAGTCAAAAATTCTTTAATCCTCCAATCACCACCAGCACCCACCATCCCGTTCATCGACACCATCTCCGTCGGCCTTGCACCGCGACGCTCCTTTCGGTCGACGGCCTTGTTGCACTTCATTGCCCCGATGTCGCTTCCTTTAAGGTTTTATTATTGGCTTCCTCTTCATTCATTGACCAAAAAGCTTCATCAATCTTTAATGATGAATCATGGTTATGAAGAAGATGGTCACAAATGGTAACTTATTACAAATATGTGTTGCTTTTTTTACAAATGGGTTAATGGAAAGATGGGTACGAAGAAGATGGGATCTTTGATTCACTTAATTGACAGATGGTTTTGTATAGTTTTAAAATTTATTTTTGAGTAGATTCAGTTTATCAATCATTTATTTTCATGGATTTATTTGTATAAATGGTTAGATTAAATTTGGGGCTTTTATATGTTTGGTATAAAAACATTTTCTTTCATTTGCAAAAAGACAGCAACAAAATCAAAAACCCAAAATCACAAATTGGACTTCTGCTATCTATGAAATTTGATCAAATGGAAATACACATACCACTATACCAGTTATTTTAACACCAAGAAACATGGGGAAAACAAGGAGTTACTTTATTATTGTATTACTCATTAAGCAAAGAAAAAAGAAACGTCGTTTGTTTGCATGGAAACTAACTTGAAACAGACAACCTTTGTAAAAAGACACGTTCTCTAAAAAAGAGGCCCTCAGTCACCCCGAATTGAGCTATTAAGATGTATCCAAACACCCCTGAATTCAGCTTTTAATAATAGTTCCAAACGATCCTGAATTAGCTATTAAGATAGTTCTAAACACACTTGAATTTAGCTATTAAGAAAGTCCTAAACACCCTGCATTTGTTGTTAAACAGTGCTAAACTCAACTACGTAATATTAAAAAATCACGGATGCAATGTTTTCAGCTTGTGGTTTATCTTTTCCTGCGCCATTTGAGGTTGATGCTAGGCTATACCTAAGTTCCTTTTCACATTTTACTAATAATTCGGTATCCTGATTACTCCTGATTTTGTAGTTGATTGATAGATATTATACTCGGACTTTCTTGTGGTTTATCATACTGAATATGAAAAGTTTCGCCATCCAGAAATCTTACCAATTTAGTAAACTTATGTTTCTATATGCTGTAATCTGCTGAAAACATTGCATCCATGATCTTCTTTTATTAGTTTTACATTTAAACGAACTTCTACATTCAAACTATCTTATATAGGTGGTAGATTCGTACCTCTGACATTATCGCCATGAATATTCGAACACTTTTTGGCTATCTTGCTCTTTCAAGCCAAGATGAGTTTACAGGAGTTGGGGCTCGTTCTCATTGATACTGAGGGAAAGACACTTGTTACCTGCAAATATTCCAAGAAAGATATTCAAATCCTGGATAGGCAAAATATATTTCAGATATAAATAAATTTGCACCTATTATAACACAACTATAAAAAGACTACATGCCACCTCCTTAATTATTATAATAGTATCCATTAGCACACACCACAACTCACCATAAAAATCGTATGAAAATTCGTTCAATCAAATCAAACATTCAACGATTCAGATACGCAGTTTCATCCAAAACTTGTGTTTGGGGTTAATTATTTTAGGATTGGTTATCTATCTATATAATAATAAACATAGGCAAGCAATCTCGAACACCCTTCCATGTGTTAAGAACACAACACTTAAAAGACTAAAAAGACTACATGCCACCTCCAAAATGATAAGGAATGGCTCAATAAGATCCCCAAAAGACCCAACTTTCATCGGCCAATACAGATGTTTACGTAATTATTTCATTTGCCAATACAGATCAGCGATCAGGGTAAACCTGTAATCTCAAAATACTTATTTCACCCTACAATAAGCAGAGATAAACAGACACACATTTTACTCAACACTGCTTAGCGTGCAATGATACTTCAAGATTGCTTACTGTTGCTTGATCATGTGATTTTTATGATTGATCGTTTACTTTCTGTTCTGCTTCTCCCCAATAGTACAACAGGAACAAATGCCCTGAAAATAAAAACCTCCTTCAAAAACACATAATGTACCCAATCACTATAACTTAGTCATAACGAAACTATTACGACAACCTTAACCGCGAAAAGTTAGTCGTAAAATATATCATGCACCAGACAGTTTATTCGCAGCAAGTTCTCGATGTTTTGCTTGCTTAAAAATGAATGTTTTAACTTCTCAATATTTGCCCTTTTTTTATCCTTCACCAAAAATGAATGTTTTAACTTCTCAATGTTTTGATTGCTTAAAGGATTGGTCACAACTCAATTTATTTAGTTATAGTTGTAACATTTTTTATACTAAGAAAGTCAGAAGGATACTATACCTTAGAAAACCATTTATTGCGACCGTAATCAAGTCCAATGGGTACATATACATTTAAAAATAAATTAATAAAAATTAAAAATTGGAGCAAATCTTAACTAATGATAGACATGTTCATTATGTTCGTAGAAGAGCAGAAGACAAACCTTCATTACATGGTACTTTAAGAATAGGGCATAGAACATGAGCCACCTCCGGCACCATAACTCCAAATGACCAAATATCAGCCCTGAAAAATCCATGTCCTAGACATTATCATCATCCTTACTAAATTAAAAATCAACATTTTGCTATCCGAGTGTAAGTGGTATATTAAAATAGTGTAGTGGCTAATAAAAATGAAGCAATAAACATTACTGTATATTACCACCACTTTTTTGCATGGTGATTTGGCTTTAGGATGTGGCATGGTATGGCTAACCCATGAAATTTATTTAGCGGAAGCAGGAGTAATTGATACTTAGAATTGGGAAGATCAGAGTTAGAAGTGCAGAGAGTGGCGGACCCACGACCAAAAGCAATGAGGATCCAAAAATTAGAGACCAGGTTCATTTTAGAAAAAGCGGTGTATTTGACATAAATTTACACTACGCAAGAAAACAGATCAAGTCTCATCTTAGTACCTGAGTTTTTTTTATCAGTATTTATTTATTTTTGTATTTGAGATCAACCACAGATTTAAGTTGTGATGAACTGCAATTCAATGGTTTTGCATGTGTTTATAAATAATATAATTGCTTGATGAACCAATCTTAATTGGGATTGATTTTCATCTTCAAGAAACTGAATATGGGTGTTAACTTATGTTTCCAGCATGTAGATCACATTATTAGATAGTATAAATGTACCTGTTATTCTGTTACGATTCAGTTCTCCTCGTTATCTATATGCAGCCTCCTGCATGTGCAGTCTTTTTGCATGATTTACTCATTTACAGAAACTCCTTTGCCTGTGATACGTCAGCATACAATTTAGTCAGTAAGACATTGTTACGAACATAGTTTTCAGTTACTACATCAGTAGGATCACCAACACCACATTAAATAATAATTTTACACCGGCTTGGCACCAAAGAAGCTTTGGAGATGGTAATCTACAAACACTGATAAATCTTGTTAGACGCTAACCATGATGAGGGACTGGGCAAATTAATTGATCCTTGTCTAAATATCAAACTGATAGCTGTTCTTCTCATAAGTTTCTAGAAATTGCATCTGAGTGCATTAATTTGACTATTGAGAAATGTCCTACTATGGACAGGATAATCGATAGGATTGAGGATGCACTGGAGCTTCAAGTAAGTCTTTTTTAATTATTCATTCTGAACCAGTTTTGGTGTCATACGCAACATGATAACGTTGCTCTATTTTTGGTAATATATATTTTTTGCTTGTGAGGCATATAAACACACCACAACCCAACATCAACATAAAACTGACTATTTTCACCCATTAAGTTTTACAACCACTTAATTACCACTTTATAATCTTAATATTGACCTGTAAGTTATGTTAGTAAAACCTTGTAAAGTTTCAAAACCAAACATATTTTGTTTACACTTTCATATATATATTTTTTAACAAAGTTCGTATGATATTATCTAAAGTTATGTGCGATAACAGTATAAATAGAAACATATAGAGCAATAATAGAAATTTGGATACGTAAGCGGCATTTGGGTCAGCACGAAGTCAGTTAGGATTATGTCAATGTGCAGAGTCTTAAACTCATCATATGATCACAATAATTTACACGCTTAACTATTTTTTTTAATTTGTTATATCAAGAACATTTTTATCTAGCGGTGGCAGCAGTAAGGGTTATTGATAACAACAATTAACGCAAGGAAAAATATGGATATAGAAACACAAGTGTAGTGGTGCAGATTTAATCACCTAATAGCACATGAGCTTCCACCATGCAAATCACATTATTAGGCAATAAACATGTACATTCAGTTCTCTTCGTTATCTCTGTGCAGTCTCCTCTATGTGCAGGGTGTGTTCTCATTATATACATCAGCACTTAGAATCAGTTATCCTCATTCTCAGTATGCAGTCTTCTCTACCGCCTTACATGCAGTGCAGTTACATTAGACACATCAACTCATGATACATCAGCATACAATTTAATCAGTTAGAGACAGTTACATCTGCTATACTCAGAGTACTTGGATCACAAACACCATATTACATGATATCCTATACATAGTTACATTGTTATATATTCGATCTCATCTTGTTTTGGTCTCCATCAATCAACAAAATATAAATGAACACTAATTTCCGCAAGAGAAAATTTTCATTAGAGCTCAAATATCACCTTGGTTGCACCCTCGAAATAGTTCTTGACAGATTTTTCAAAAAGGTCATGCGTTGAGACAACGGTCGTGTGTCCCACCGTCCCGAGACACCCATGGATTTTGTGCCGTAATGCTAATATTTGTAAAAAGTCTCGAGTGTTTTTTAAATACACGTGGTAAAAAAAACTGTAATACATTATTTCAAATTAAACCATTAAACCAAAATACAATATTAATCAACCTATTACCAATTACTAAACATATAATCATATGCATATCATAACAAAAAAATTAACAAAAATCGCACAAAACATATGATTATCTTAACAAAAAGAATACAAAAATCAAATAAAAAATAAAATCATACCGCAAACGATAAAGTGCTTATCCAATTGTAACAGAATCACCAATAGGTAGAAGATTGCATACATTAGATGATGAATTTCCTTGATACGCGAATTCAATCCTAATAAAACGTAATAACTAATCAAAACTCCAAAATTAATGAAATTAAAAACCCCATAAACAAAGTAAAATAAAAAGATAAACATTACCAAAATCAAGTATCCAATTTTATTGATTGGTTAATTAGTTTTTCCAGACAATCAAACAACCTTAATCGTTCGTATTAGGGATAAAAGTTATGATTTATGGAAAGGTTTGATGTTCTTTGATTGATTAAGATTATATGATGATTGATTGGTTTGTGATAAAATTAGGGTTTGATTATGGATCCGATTTGTGGTGATTTTGATAGGGTTCTAAAAGTTTGGATAAAGATTCTGAATTAGGACCGATTATGTTGACATGAATATTTGTTCAAGAATAGTTAAGAAACTGATAGGATTGAAATGCAAGGTGTCATTTTTATAGGATTTTGAATAGATATGATTCAAACCAACACTCCTTTATATAGAGGGGAGATTAGGATCAAACAAATCATTGAACTTAAATAACACATTTGTAAATCACATAAAAATAAAAGCAAATTACCCAAACGAACCATATACACATTGATAATACGAAACTGAACTTTTTTCCCACACTTTACCAAAGTGACCAAAAATGTCATTTTCAACTTTGTCTACTTTTTGTATGCATGCAATCCAAAACGAAAGACTCCATTTACTGGTGCAATGAGCCACATCTTCCTCGCTCACCATCTTCAAGCTTCAAACCTTTCTACTGCTACTTTCTTAAACGAACACTTTCTCGCTCACCATCTTCAAGCTTCAAACCTAGCCCACCATCTTCCTCGCTCACCATTTCAAGCATTCAGCCACCATTTGCAGCACCTTGCCCACGCCCAGGGCCTCGCCCACGCCCAGGGCCACGCCCAGCAAGCAATCCGGCTGTACCACGCCCTGGCTCGTATAATACACGTGTAGCGTTGGGATTTTATGTTTTAAGAGATCCAACGGATAACATTAGAAAGTTCATTTTCGTAAATACTCTGTGCGAGAACCATTTTCGTAAACAGGTATCAGTTATAGTTCATTTTCGTAAAAAGCTCTAAAAATAAATTGTAAAAGCAAATCAGTAACATAAAGTAAGAAAACCTCCAAGTTCTCTCACTTTTAACTTACCATCCATAAGATTTTGATTTAAAGTTCTTCCTGATTCCTTTATATTATGACTACTCATGTAGTCATATCTACAATAGTCCTTGATATGTTATGAATCTTCTTTGCAAGATTATCAATATTGATCATCTTCTCCTCATGATTCCCTGAAAATAGTATTACCCTTTGTGGTGATAACCATGGATGAGTTTAGAGTGATGTATCATAAACAAAAAATTGACCAAGACACTTGAGGCTTTTTGACACGTCCTATATATCAATTGAGCCATTAAGATGTAAGTGATTTTTTTCATCGGAAACATCATAACGCATCCATTGTTGACATCTCGAAATCTATCAACTGCTACAGACAGTACTTTAAAGACCACGACATAATAAAAATGTTACAACATAGCTAAACAATAAAATGAAAAATATTAACAGATGTAAGCATTAATGTTGCAGAGTAGTATTATTAACATTAGTCGTTCGTATATATACAATCTCATGTATTCATAAACATATCACAATAGCGCATGCTTTCATTCTGATATTTATAGTTCATATTATGTTCTTATCTTGTGATAATAATATCTACAAATAACAACATACTATGTTGTTTTTCATAAAAAAAAATATAAAGTGTAAGGGGTATTAATTATCAGAACATAAAAATGCTTTTATATTGTTGATATACAACTCATTAAAAGAATTGGATAGAGCATATTGTACATTTGTACATCAGGCACTATGCCTATTACAGGGTTTTGACATAAAAAAAGCACATGACTATATTATATATATTTTGGTATGGATTTTGCATTATTGTAAAAAAAATGGGGTATATACTTATCTTTGGTACACGTAAAACGGGTCAAAAGTGATCTAATATGTACTTTTAATTTCTAGAACTACTTGAGACCGTTTTATTCAGTATATTGAACTAACACAAGTTTGTACTTATATATGACAAAGTAAATTAAATATATAAAAAATTTAAATTGTTGGACAAGAGTAATTCAGCTCGACCCATACCCGCTTATTTCACCAAACTCTGATATGTCGGATAGAGAAAAAGACACACCTGGTTCCCAAGTGAAGGGAGTGTTTAATGAATTATCGGCTGAGACCACTCATATCATCTCATGAGCAGGCTGTATCAAGCAATGAAAGGGAGTATGACATCAATCTGATTATAAATCATAAATCCAAGTGCAATCCTGTATTTCAAATAATTAATAGAATGTGAACGCTCACCTCTACACGTCTCATGAGGGCAAATTAAGACCTCGTCCATGAATATAGTCGTTCTGCAAACGCAAACAAATTATGTTCATACTTAATAGTAAGAACATAGAACACTATCTGTTGTACATGCATGTACACTAAAGGTCGTCAAAACCTGGATCATATGCAAAACGCAGCGCCATGAATTTCGTGAGAATACAGGTGCCATTATCTCAACAAATTTTTGTTACTATCTGAAACCAAATTCAAAATCATCTAGGCCAAATTCCTATTTAATCTTCTTTGGTTTTATAGAATATCTAATTTTATAGTACCCTGAAGAAGCAGTGATCTTTTTTTATATAAACTATGAAAGAAAACCTAGAGCAAGTTTTAAGATCTACTTGGAGGTGATATCCACCTTCACTCATCCTACGGTCGCTAAACACCCAATTGCAAAAAAAAAATTAACATCTTAATGAACATCCGGTACTACTTTTTCTTCTCTTTCTAAATTTGAAACCTTTCTAGAACCATCAGCGAAGATTATCAAAACACATAAAATTTGTTAATTGTATACTCTTCTATAACTGTATAACTTAGCCCGTAAGTACATACAGTAATAAATAGAAAAACCTTAATGGATGCTAGAGAGAATCAAAATAAAAGTTCTTTTTGTTCTTTGGGGTTGTTTAAGAAAACAATCGACTAAGAAGAAGTATATACATTTTGATAGGGTAGAGCACACCAAATTCCACAAAACTTGTAACAAACCTCATCACAAACATTCGATTTGCAATCTTATCTTGAATCACCCATAAAGGAACGTGAAATAGAAACGGGTCAAGGGTTTTGAAAAGAATGACCATGAAAACAAATGTAAAACAACAGTTTGAAATTCAGAAACATAAACCAAAACTCAAAATTCTTTTTATTCTCTAAGTCATGTCATTTTGATAAGGAATAGAGGTTTGCAAAATTAATGATTGAAGGTTTTGAGATTTTTAACACGGAATACAAAGAGGACTTGGAATAGAAATTAGATCAAAGATTGTTACCTCGTAGTCTTTTTGTTGGATCAAAGCAAAATGTTAAAATTTTATGACGTTTTCAAACCGAGAGCCAGGAAATCGGAGGGAGGTGAACACTTGGGTTAGAAAATTGCAAACATCGCTTAAACTGTATCAAATGTATAGCAAGTGTGACCTCAAAAGCAAAAGCATACTGCCCCTATTCATCTTTTTATTGGATCGCAAATACCACATTTATGCCATCTGTAAGCCTAAAGATAAGAGATCAGCAGAATCAGAAGTCGGATATGAACAGTGACATACTCAGATAAACTGTTATACCAGATATAAGAGAACCATAACTTGCTCCAACAGTGATTGAATTGGTGCCTTTTCTAGCCCACCATAGTTGACCTTGAGGGTGTTAAATGTCACATTAACTGTGCAACTCTTTACAACTGCTGTCAGCGCCTTCAAACCACATTTACTATATCAAAAACCTTTAGTTTTAACTCTCCCTACATCAAAATATCATAAACAATGTTCAAGGTCCTATTTAAAGTACCATATGCATACACTAACTACATGGATTACTCTTAGATAATCACATAGGTAAGTCTAGATAAGCAATCACAAGCATCCTGGATTCCTAAAAAAATGCTTATCTCATAAACTAAAAAGCAATAAGCAAACATGCACTTTTCAAACAGCAAGTCTTGCATCATTAAAGGAAAACAATATAACTACATATAAACAACGGTCATAATTATCAAGGAAGAATTATATTTACCAAGGTTGCAAAATCGCAAATCGGTAGTGAGGCGGTCGACCCCCTTGTAGCTTGTAATCGGTCTAGGCGGGATTAATCGGATTGGCATTTTTGGCAAGTTTTGGGTATTTCTAAGTAGTTTTGGGTATTCCCGAAAAGATTTTCCTTAAAAGTATCTTGTAATAGATATAAACAGCGCTGTAAGTGATACATTTGTTCAGGATTGCAAAAATGGCGAATTGGTGATTAATTGTATTGGCATTTTTGGCAAGTTTTAGGTATTTACGGCAAGTGTTAGTATTTTCGGCAAGAGTTTCCATGAAAACATCTAGTAATAGATGTAAACAGTGATTATAACTAATTTGCGGCGAGTTTAGGGTATTTCCGGTAAGATTTCCATGTTTTCGGCAAGTTTGACAATCGTTAACCGCCGTTGACCATGGTTGACCGATTTGTTTGAATGATTTACAAAAATCGGAAAAGGTCGGTGGCCCAGTAGCACCTAATCGGTGATTAATCAGCCTTGTAGACATTTTTTTGCAACACTGATATTTACATGAATGTTGATGTTATTTCTTAGCAGGTCCAAAACTTGTCGCTAGGACATTTCATCAAACCCTTGCTTAAAATACCATGCTAATATACCATACCATAAAGTTGATTAAGAAATATTTTTTTTTTAATGAGAGCAGCCAAATAATCAGAAACTAATATATTAAAGGTAGATGATAGCAACCAAAATCGACTATGACAAACCATTGATATATCTTATGTACTTTTATTTTCAAGAATCCATTTACAGAATTTACTAATATACTTTTAATCATCTTACCAAATATTTAACTATTGTAAATAAATTTAGCTTGTACTTGGAAAGATAATATAAAGATTCAAGCTAGCCTTTGTTAGACATTTAATCAAACATGTTAGAGCAATACCAATAATAACGGCATAACGCCGTTATATGGCGTTATGTCGTTGGAACCACGGTGTTATTTGGGCGTTGAAACCTCTACCATTTCAAATAAATTATTTCACCCCCTAAACCATTTCAACGCGAGTTAAAAAAAATTATTTCACCCCCCTAAACCATTTCAAATAAATTTTCACTTACACCCCCTCAACCTATTCAAATTCAAATTTAAATTATACTGGTCAATTATGGGCGGGATAAATTCAAATTCAAATTTGAAATTTAAAAATCAAATATGAGATGGATTTATTCAAACTGAAAATCAACTCTGCCTATATATACAACTCTACCAGAGTTGTTTAGAACACACAACACACACAAGTTACACACACAACTCAGACACACAAAAAATGTCTCGCAAAGATTTTTCTCAGCAATTCCCAAGTCCAGAAAAGTTGCCGGAAACCAACTTTCCAACTCTAAATCACTTGCCGGAAACCAGCTTTCCAACTCTACCAGAGTTTGAAGTTTACTCGACACCACCGGAAAATGTCTTCCCGGTGGGTTTTGAAAACATCCCATACCTCCCAATTGTTTCAACTCCACCTGTGAACAGTCCACAGGTGGATCTTCAAAACCACCACAGCGGGTTAAGTGAGGCTTCCCTCCGGCAACTAGAACAAGATGAAGAAAACGGTAGGGAAATTATGGAAGAGCAGGCACGTAAAGAAGATGCTCGCCGTGAGCAAGAAGCACGGGAAGCTCAGTACCTCCAAGACAATTACTTCGACATAATGGAGCGTCGGCTCTTTAATGGGGAGTTTGATTCCCCTTCAAGTTTTGAGGGTTGGGTCTCAGATGATTCGTTTTTTTAAGTTTTAGTAGTTTTATTTTCATCAGTATGCGTTGTGTTTTAATGTAATTCATGTTTAACGTTTAATGTACTTTGTGTTTTTATGTTAAATGTGATATGTTTTTTAATAAATGAAGTGTTTGTTTTAGTTTAGGGGTTGAAATTGAAAATATGAAATGTTATTGATGATATTGGGATGTTATTGTTGTGGGTGTTTTTTGGGGATGTTAAGGTGAAATGTTAAAGCTGATGTGGCGCTAACGTGGACGGTGTTATTGATGTTATAGTGTTATTGTTGTTGGGAATGCTATTATAGTCATTCTACATACCGCTACCAAATAAGTCAAACTTAAGTTGAGATTAATAAAAGCTTCGCTTATTGAAAGAAACACCAAAACAAACTTATCAAAAATTCTACCCCCAATTTGGTATAGAGATTATGGAAAAAAAATCTTAACTTTATTTAAAACATAAATATTGGTTCATATTCAACAGTAACATAAGGCCAAGACAAAACAACTCAAGTTAGGAAGTTATCACATATACATCCATCTATTTTAAAATTTTCATTCAAGATAACTATACCTCAACTTCCGTAAAACCATGTCTTGTTACATAAGCACACAAATACTCTGTGATGAAATCAAAATCCATGAAGCTATCAGATCAATATAATGGGAATAATCACATTTAATATTTGTTATTTCACCTTTGAAACCCACTTATCCATCACTACCATGGAACACGCCTATGTAATCGCCCAATCATCCAAGTTCAACTCCTATCCTTACTTCTCACATACTTATTTATCACCAAACATAGTATTCATTCTTACAATGGAAACATGTGTCATGACCTCTTATTATCGTGACAGAAAAATTAATCTCGCGATATTCTTAGCATTCTTAGAGTCCTAAAGCAACCTTATGATTTCCATAGATTTTGATGGATCTAAACACACACCTTGTGTTAGTGATATTTTGAATTATATTAATAAGCACGCGGAATATACTTAGTAATACTTAGAAGACGGATTGTATGATGTATTGTAAGTGATCAGTTTAACACTAAGCTCCAATATTATTAAGAAATAATACGAGTGATCTTGCTTATCACTAGGGTTACACCTTGAAGCTTATATGAATAATACGTGAGTATTTCGTTCTCTAAACAATGACCTAGGATCTCCTTTTATAGCACAAGGAGTCCTTTACAAGATAAGTATAATCTTAACAATATAGAATATACACAAGATCTTTTCTATACTTATCAATATACGGATACATAACAATTATCCTAATAGCAGTGGTAATAATGTACTGGCAGTGGTAATGAGTTTCCACTGCTAGTGTAATCTTCAGCAGTGTCTTCCACAAGACTATCAGTGGTAACTGTTAGTATTATTCCCAACAATCCTCCCCTAAACTTATGATTTCTCTGCAAATCAATAAGTTTCTTCAATCTGCATCTTTTGTAAGGATTTGGGGAATTCTTTCAAACACTTCTCTTTTTCTTTAAATCTTGAATAGCTCTTGAACATTGATCTTGAAGCCTATGTAACAATGCTCTCACCTTCTCATTATCTTCATGAACTCTTATTGTTGTACACAACATCACTGTGAGAGTTCCAGCTCTGAGTGGATATTCTTTCTCAGCAAACATGAATGCATCCACTCCATCTGTTGTAGAAACATGATGAACTTCACATGAATCATAGTAAGTCCATTTAGTACCAGGACATGAACATGCAAATTTCCAGAAATCATCATTAGCATCTGGTTCATAGAGCCTTCTTAGATTAACCCATAACTGCATATCCTTCCTATCTTTAAGGTCTTCAGCATCAAACCTTTCTTAAACTAATCTCCACAATGTATCAAGATCATCTCTGTCACATGCTTTGATAAGTTCTTCAAACTGAATAAATGATGAAGTTTCACCACCTAGCCTTGTAATCTTCCATGTTGGAGCAAAATTGCTAGCAGTGTATACTTCCCAATCAATAATAGGATGTCTGAATTGCAGTGGTTCAGGATAAAAATCTTCTTCTTCAATCAGGATCATTCCAGTCATCTGTTCTTCAGTGAATTTCTCAGCTTGAACTTCGTGTTCTTCAGCAAATTTTGTCTTCTTAAATGTTTGAGATTCACTTTCTTTGGCCTTTCTCTTCAGATTAGGATACCTTCTTTCTTCTTCTTCTTCAGAGTTCATTGGAATAAAATCTTGGTCTTGCCTTTTAACTCTGTAGTAGATACCTTCAACTTTATCATCAGGCATTCCTTTGAACTGATGTCTTTTCCAGCCACCAACACTGCAACAATAATCTTTCATCATTGAAATCACCTGTGCCTTGGTTGGTTGTCTTGATTTCTTTTGACCCTTCTTGACTGAAACAATAACATCTTGAAGTGCTTGATTATTTTTCATCTGAATGAAGTCCTTTAATTGTGTTGTTATTTGTTTTTCAGTTAAAGACTTATCTGCAACTAGGTCAATTGCCTTCTTCTTGACCACTGGATCATTAGCAATCAAAAATTCAATCTCTTGTTCTGTAAGTACATAGCTGAACTCTGAAGTATTTTCTCTGAATATTGTAGGTGGAACAGTGGAAACTGGATTTACATTCATTGGATCAGTGGTGTCCATTCTGCCCAGCCTTTTAGCCTCCATGAAGTCTGCAATCTTTATCTCCTCCAGTCTTTTCTTATTAGCAACTTGATCTTCATTAATATTTCTAGCAACCTCTGCATCATGAGCAATTTGAGCTTGTTCTTTCTTTGAAATCTTTCTTCTTGTTTGTTCTTTGCTCTGCAAAACTTCTTTTCCTTTCATCTTCTTGATTTCTTCCTCTGCAGTGGTAATAGCTTGATCAGCAGTGGTAACTTCTTCTGCAGTGGGAATGAAATCAGTGGTTGCAGTACTGAAAATTTCTTGCTCTAGTTGTTGTTGAGGAACTTCTTGAGTATCAGCTTCCTTAGTACCTTTACTTGAAACACCTTCATCTCCAAAGTCAATTCTCCTCCCCTTGGTTTCAGCATCTGTTTTCCTCCCATGTTTGGGAGAATTTCCCAAATCTTTATTGAGATCTTCTGAATCACCATCATCAGGTGAGGATGGAGATGATATCACAATCTTTGTAGTTTTTCTTTGCTTCAACCCCTGCAACTCTTCCTTCATGGTTTGAATCTCCTCTTTCAAATATGTAATATCCTTGGCATGCTGCTTCTTTACTTGTGCCAAGTCTTGTTCCAGAGATTCAACCTGCTTTGCTAATTTTGTACAAAGTTCCATCAAATCCATTTGTTGCCTACTGCCCTCAACACTTCCAACTGTGTGACCTGTTGGGAGAGGTGAATCATAGGGCATTGGCTTAGATTCCTCCCTAGTTGGACTAGAGTGAAGCCTGTAACCACCTCTGCTTGTGCCTAAACCAAAAGGATCAGGTACATGTTGTGTTGTAATGAGAGAAGTTGGTTGTTTTTGCCTCCTCTCATAGGTGTGAGAAACTGGTGGAGTGTAATCAATGTTTGGAACAGTGATTATGGGTGAGTTTTTTACTTGTGAAATCTTTGCAAGCATTTGAGGAAAAAGATGTGTAATAATCCTATTGACATCTTTGTTCATGTTTTGAAAAAGTTTGGGCTTAAGGCAACGGATTTTATAAACTCTTGTATGGAGTTTCAGTTGAAATTCATTTAATACTGCTTGCACAAACCTTGGATACATCAAAAACTTTGTTGAACTCTTTACATTGCCTGTCATACTTGTAAAAATATATTTTGACCAATTAAAAATCTTATCAGTAGCTAGACAAACCAAAGGGTAAGCCATTGTTGAACTGAATTGTTCATAAGAGGTTTTCTTAGGACTTAGGCAATGTAACAGAGTATGTATTAAAAATCTCCAATGAGGACAGAAACCACTCTTTTTGAAAGTAGCCTTTTTGTCAGTGGTATCATACCTCATGGATGAAAGATGTGTATGAATTTCTGGCATAGGTAATGTGATGATACCATTGAGATCATCCAATTGGAGAATTCTCCTCAAGGATGCCTCAGTAACATCAATAGTTACCCTATCCACAGTGGCTCTAAGAGCATCCACTGTTTCATTTGTATCTCTATTTTCAATGGTTATGGACTGAACAGAAGTCCAAAACTATTTGATTTGAGAGATATAGATTGTGGGATTAAGAAGTAAAGCATTCCTTATATGGGTAGTATTTAGAAAGTCCACAATCTGATGAAAAACAGGGCCACTCTTCTCGTTTGACTTTTCCAAGTAGGCCACTTGGTTGTGCTCATCTGCAAAAGTGATAGGTGCCATAGAATCTTTTGATGAAAAATATATTGTGTCAGTATGAATTGTATAAAGAACTCGCCAATTGAGAGAGAAAGATATATAGTGGTAGGGTTTAAGGGATTTGCGCAAGAAAGATTATCTAAGGAAAAGATTTATCTTTAGAGGATAATTAGCAATTAGGAAAGTAGATAATCTTCTAAAAATCTACCCTATATATATATATATATGGAAAGCAATTAACGCTCAACGGCTAGTAAAAATTTTGTTACTGACACAACAGTTGTAACGGCTAGATCAACAGATAACATTGTCAGTGGAAACTGTGAACTAGTAGTGGTAATTTTTCATAAAATTTTTCAAAGAGCAGTGGTAAAGAAAAACATATGAAAATTGGACTGCTCTTTATCATAGTTTTTAGCAAACTACCAGCTATCAACGGATTTGATATGTCTTTACCATGAGCCGTTTGCTATGGACTAGCCAACTCTTAATCATAATGAATATGGTGAGTTGAGAACCATATAGTTTTTGGTAAACTATCAACCATAAACGGATTTGACAAGTCTTTACCAGTAGCCGTTTGCTCTGGACTAGTTGATTCTTATGTGGATTAGACATGGTGAATCAATAACCATTTGTTGTGTGTCTCAGTTACACACCTTTTATGATCAACTCCCATCTTTGCTGCAGAAAGGTTAAACAAAAATACAAGCAAATATATACAAACTTATACAACAATTTTAGTACCCAAAAACTTCTTCTCAACACCAAAGACCATTAGACACAAAAAGTTTTATGGATTTAGCATTCCAATACCTGTTACCAAGTACTGAAATCTACCCACATCAAGTACTTTTGTTAATAAATCAGCATAGTTGTCATCAATATGGATTTTGACAACTTGGATTAGCCTTTTCTCATAACAATCTCTTATAAAATGGTGTCTAATTTCAATATGTTTAGTCTTTGTGTGTTGAACTGGATTCTTAATAATGCAAATGGTACTGCTATTGTCAATATGGATGATGGTATTCATGAAATTGTACCCATAGTCTAAAAGTTGTTTCTGAGGCCATAGAACTTGAGCACAGCAACTTGCAGCAGCCACATACTCTGCCTCAGTTGATGAATTTGCCACCATTGTTTGTTTCTTGCACTGCAATGACACAAATCTATTGCCAAGAAATTGGCATCCACCTGTAGTAGATTTTCTATCCAAACTAGCACCAGCATAATCACTATCTGAGTAAGTAACCAGTTCTAGAGGTGATTCTCTAGGGTACCATAATCCCATATGGGGAAATGCTTTAAGATATCTGAAAATCTTCTTCACAGCAGTCAAGTGTGAGAACCTGGGAGTGACCTGAAACCTTGCACAAGCACATACTGCAAAGATAATATCTGGTCTAGATGATGTAAGATACATCAAAGAACCAATCATATATCTGTACATGTGCACATCAACTGCTTCACCACTATTTTCCTTCAAGAGTTGATGTGTTGTCTTGTCTGCAGGAGTGTTGGATGACTTTGCATCAGAGAACTTGAACTTCCTTAGTATTTCAGCCACATATTTATCTTGATTGATGAAAATACCATCTGGCCTTTGTTGTACTTGAAGTCCCATAAAGAATGTGAGTTCACCCATAGAACTCATCTTGAATTCTTCCTTCATTAGCTTCTCAAATTGTTTGCACATCTCTGTCTTTGTAGATCCAAAAATGATATCATCAACATATACTTGATCTAACAAGATATCATTCTTGTCTTTCTTGATGAACAAAGTCTGATCCACTCTGCCTCTATGAAACCCATTATCAAGAAGATAAGTAGTCAAGGTCTCATACCATTTTCTTGGTGCCTGATGCAAGCCATACAAAGCTTTAACCACCCTGTATACTTTGTTTGGATATTCAGGGTCCTCAAAGCCTGGAGGTTGTGAAACATATACCTCCTCATCAATATGCCCATATAGAAAAGCACTCTTTACATCCATTTGATAGACTTTAAAGCCCATAAAGGATGCATAGGCTAAGAACAGCCTGATTGCTTCAATTCGTGCAACTCGGGAAAACACTTCTTCATAGTCAATACCCTCCTCCTGAGTGTATCCTTGAGCCACAAGCCTAGCTTTGTTCCTAATAGCAATTCCTCTTTCATCCTTCTTGTTTCTGAACACCCATTTAGTACCTATTACCTTCTTGCCAGAAGGTAAATCACAAAGCACCCAAACCTTTTGAAGCTTGAATTGGAGCAACTCTTCTTGCATTGCTTCCACCCAACTTTCATCTTTAAGTGCCTTGTATACATTCTTTGGCTCCATTTGTGACAGAAAACACATGAACAGACATTCATTCTTGCCTTCATGATTCTTAGATTCATAGATTTCACTAATAAACCCATGAACATCAGGCAATTTTGTTTGTCTTCTAGTCTTCACTGGTGAATGGACATCCCCAATCACATTTTCAAGAGGATGTGATTTATGAATTGAAGTATGGGGAGTCTGAGGAACTGCAATCTCACTTGGCATATTTGAGATTTCAACATCATTGGCTTGAGCTTCCTCTGTAACTGGAGTTATAATTTCCACTTCTGGTGTTGCACTGGAAACATCTGGCCTAGCAGTGGAATCTGAATTTCCACTGCTTTCAGGATTTTCAGTGTTCATGTTGCTATCTCCTTCCTTTCCAGAATCATTAGAAGGTTGAGCATCTCCAGTCTTTGGAATATCATCATTATCTGCATAGTCCCAAAGTGGCAAACTGAATTCATCTTGATCATCAGCTTGATCCTTACTTGGTTCATCATCATCAAGAAACTCTTCTAAACCTGCAAAATCATAAGTAGATGTACCTGTAGAGATAGGTACATAGTTCATAGTATGAGTTAGAGTATCAAGATCAAACAACCTTTCTGGACCAGCTCCTTTGACATTCACTTTGTTTTCCAGGAACTCAACATGCAGATTTTCTTCAATATTTTGGGTTCTTAAGTTGAATACTCTGAAAGCTTTACTGACCATGGAATACCCAACAAAATACCCTTCATCAGACTTTTCTTCAAATTTGCCCAGATAATCTATGGTATTGAGAATAGAGACATGACATCCAAATGGTCTCATGAAGTCTAGGATAGGGGGTCTACCTCTAAATAACTCATAAGGTGTCTTGTTCTTCGTTTTCACTACTAAAACCCTGTTTTGCACATAGCATGCAGTGTTAACTGCTTCTGCCCAAAAAGTGATTGGCAATTTTGAATCAGCCAACATGGTTCTAGCAGCCTCTATAAGTGTCTTGTTTCTCCTCTCAGCAACACCATTTTGTTGAGGAGTTCTAGCAACACTAAATTCTCTTTTAATACCTTTATCTCTGCAAAAAATCATCCATAACTCTATTCTTAAATTTTGTCCCATTGTCACACCTAATGATTTTAACTTTCATATCATATTGGTTTTCAACTTTTGTGATGAAGATCTTAAGGATGCCAGTTGTTTCATCCTTAGTCCTTAGAAAGAAAACCCATGTAAACCTGCTAAAATCGTCAGTCACAACAAGACAATACTTCTTAAGATTTAAGCTGCTCACAGATGTAGGACCAAACAAGTCCATATGTAACATGTGAAGTGGGTGAGCAATAGAGTTAACCATCTTTGACCTGCAAGAAGCTCTGTGTTGTTTGCCTTTAAGACAAGCCACACAGGTTTGATTATTTTCAAATCTTTTCTGAGGTAAGCCTCTTACCAAACCATCTTTGACAATCTTATTAATGGTTTTGAAATTAACATGACCAAGTCTTCTATGCCATAACATGGATTCATCCACTGTGGCCTTTGCAAGCAAGCAAGCATAATCATCTTTAGCAACAATGTTGTTCATATCAAAGCTATATAAGTTGCCTTTTCTAGGAATCTTAAGAAGAATCTGACTTTCATCAGGCATCTTAAAATCCTTAGAGAGAACAAAGCACATATCTTTAGTAAAAAGAACATTTTTTTTCTTGTCACACATTTGTGACACACTAAAAAGATTATACTTAAGCTCTTTTACATAATACACAGGTTCAAAGTCCAAGTTACCAGTTTTGATGACCCCTTTACCAGCAACTTTTCCATTAACTCCACCTCCAAAGCTGACATACTGTCCATCATAATGTTCAAAATCTGAGAGATAGTACTTGTTGCCAGTCATGTGCCTTGAACATCCACTATCTGTGTAGCCTTGATCTGATCTTTTTGTCCTTGGATGTTCCTGCACATATAAGTAGGGAGTTAGTTTCCATTGGGGACCCAAGCCATGATTGACTTGGATCTGCCTCGTGTATCAATATAGTTAAATCTATCAAAGGTCATTGATACACCATTGGGATTGGTTGTTAAGGTATTTCCTTTAGGTTTCCATTCCCAAAGTGCTGAGGCCTTCACAACATTTCCCATGTTACCCCTGGTCTTGTTTACAACCCTTGCAGTGGGAACTTTTGATTGAGCAGTGGTAACTGCAGGTTTAGATTTTGGTACCCACTGTTGGTTATAGTTAACCCTTTTATCAGAAAAAGACCTTTTCCCTGTTTGTGCAGATTTTGCAAAAGTTGTTTTGGATTTTGCACTTGTAACAGGTGATTTAGGGTGAGCAGTGTTAACAGTTTTAGCAGTGGCAAAAGTTTTGAGACCACTTCTTAGTTGAACTGCTCTTGGGACCATTTTGCTGTGTGAATTAGGGTGTACATTATTTTGAAATCTGTTTGACTCCACCCTTTTATTCCCATGGACTTCCCTTCTCCCAACATGATAGTCACAATTAGCATATAAATGATTAAAGCTACCACAGATATAACATGCTTTATTGTACATCACAAAATCACTACCTAGTTGTTGAGATTTTACATGATTCCAACTCCTCTGGTTACCCCTAGGAGCTGATGACTTGTTTCTATACATCTCAGCATACCTTACAGTTGATCTAGGCTTGTTAATTTGTTTCCTAGATTCCTCTATAATAGTATTAACAACTTTTGGGATAGAAGCCTCTACATTCTTTTTAACATTCTCATCTACAACAGATGAGTCACTTGCACTTTCAAAAACATCAGGTTCATGCTTAACCTCTTCCTCACTTGACACAAATTTAAGAGGACCATATTCACGAATAGGTTCCTGAAAAAATCTTCTAGGCCTGTATGAGCTAAATCTATGCCAGGAGGTGATGGAACACCCCTTAGTGGCGGAGGAACAATATTGTATCCCATACCATACTTAACTTTACTAGTAATTTGAGCATTCTAAATTTTATCAATTGACTTAGACTGATAATAACAGGTGTCAACAGATAAATTGACATTCTCATTAATCTTTTTAAGTTTTTCAAACTCTTCTTTTAATGCCTCATTCACTGCTGTCTTATGATCTATCACTCTTCTAAGAATAATCATATCATCATTATATTTTGACTCATTTGCTCTATAATGCTCTAGTTGTTTTTCTAATACAGCTATGCCTCTTCTAAGGTTTGTCACAGCATAATTAGCAGCAAACAACTATGTTCTTTGGTTTTCAAAAGATTCATTAAGCCTTTCACATTCTCTAGAAGCCCTACATGTTTTAGAACAACTTTCAAAATTTTGTACCTCAGAGTCAGAGAAAGCCATAAGAGCATGTTCTGTAGACACAAGAGCAGCATCTGAAGGTTGTTCCTCTTGTCCATCAGCCATGAAACTCCAATCATAGCTCACACCATCAATAGCCATCATTGCCTTTGGTTCTTCCACAATTGGTTCTTTCTTTTGCTTGTACCAAGTAGACCTTTTGTCCTGGTTCCTTGGTCTTCTGCATTCTCTAGCAAAATGCCCCAACTTGTGACAATTGAAGCACTCTACTTTCTTTTTATCGAACCCTGCAGTTTCACCACCATTGATGTGAATTGGCTTGCCAGTCTTCTTGTAGAATTTCCTAGCCCTCATGCTAAGAAGAGCTATTTGCCATTTTATGTCCATCTCCTCCAAGTCGTCTTCATCAATTTGCTCTATGTCTTCATGAGTTAATATAGAGCCATTAATTTGAGTGGAGATAAAAGCATAAAAGGTAGGATCTCCAATACCAACAACCTTCTTCTTTGAACCTGCAGTGGTAACACTAACATTACCAGTGGAAACAGTAGAACCAGCAGTGGCAATATCATCATCACAGTCATCTTCAGAATCACTGTCAACAGAGGTTGACAACAATGCCAAGCTGCTAGAGCTTGTACCAAGCTTCCCTGCCTTCTTCAATCTTTGTTTAATGAGTTTGAAGTTATTGTAAAGATCATTGAGCTTCATAGTTTCAATCTCTGGTTTATTTTCCCAGACTGTAACATTAGTATGAAACTCAGCAGACAAACTTCTTAGAAACTTCAAATTGAGGTCTTCCTTTTCTACCTCAATGCCAAACACAGTCAATTGTGTGACAATCTTCTGGAGTTTGGTGAAGATGCTGTCAAGTGAGTCATTGCTTGAAGCAGAGAATTTTTCATAACTTTGCTTCAACAATGTCTTTTGTGTCTTCTTTGTAGCATCATTGCTACCAAACACTGAGCAGATCTCTTCAAAAAGTTCTTTTGTTGTCTTGTACTTGCTGAAAGCAATGATCTGGTCTTTAGGAAGAGTCATTAGTAACAAACTTCTGGCCTTCAGGTCATTCTTCTTCTTTGCTCTTTCATCATTAGTCTCAGGTACAAAAACTGTTACAACTTCTGTGTCACCAACTTTCTCAGTCTTCGTAACAGACTTAAAGGAATCACCAGTTAAGATGATCTCCCATAGAGCATAGTCTTGTATAAGAAAGTATTGCTCAATCATTATCCTCCACATCTCAAACTCATTAAGTTTGAGCTTAAGAAGCCTTGGAGCAGAGTTGGACTGGTTGTTTTCCATCTCCATTGAATTAAGTGAGTAGGTTAAGCTTATTCCTTGGCTCTTCTAAATCAAAATATCAGAACCTTCGCTCTGATACCACTTGATGGATCTAAACACACACCTTGTGTTAGTGATATTTTGAATTATATTAATAAGCACGCGGAATATACTTAGTAATACTTAGAAGACGGATTGTATGATGTATTGTAAGTGATCAGTTTAACACTAAGCTCCAATATTATTAAGAAATAATACGAGTGATCTTGCTTATCACTAGGGTTACACCTTGAAGCTTATATGAATAATACGTGAGTATTTCGTTCTCTAAACAATGACCTAGGATCTCCTTTTATAGCACAAGGAGTCCTTTACAAGATAAGTATAATCTTAACAATATAGAATATACACAAGATCTTTTCTATACTTATCAATATACGGATACATAACAATTATCCTAATAGCAGTGGTAATAATGTACTGGCAGTGGTAATGAGTTTCCACTGCTAGTGTAATCTTCAGCAGTGTCTTCCACAAGACTATTAGTGGTAACTATTAGTATTATTCCCAACAGATTTGATTAGCTTAAGGCTATTGAAATTCTCCTTTTTGAAGTCCGAACTATGAGGAGAATCTTGGAATTATAGACGTTCGCAATAAAGCCCCGGCCACCATTCATGTGATAAATTTTAATCACTTAAATGAGACGTAATAACAAAAATAACTACCTAATACCTCAAGTTGCGGTTTCCCCAAAAATCACATTAAATCATTATTCTTAATCTTCTACTCTTCCTCTACATTAATGTATTCTTGTGTGAGCTAAAGTTAACTCTTTCTCTTTTTAAAAAAAACTACATTGAATTAAGGCTTCCAAATAAAATTGAGCATCACAGTCAACTCTTAACCCTCAAAATCCCTAAATCTAATAGTGGTAACTCCGCACAAAGTACTAACAAATAATCAGATTAGATTATACACAAATCAATATATCACATAAAATCAATAGTAAGTTCAATTCCAGCTTTTAAAAAAATAATAAATAAAAAAAATAAAACAGCATAAAAATTAAATGTAAACATAATTTCACTTTAGCCCGACATTATTTAACATGAGCAATTAAGTACATGATTATGTTTAATATTTTTCAACAACTGAATTGATAAAACGAATTTTTAAGTTAATTGCCAAATCAAGTAATATATAGGCTTTTATGTTAAATAACTTTTAAAAATAATTAAATTATTACTTACTAAGGGAATGTTGAGTTTTTTGAAATGTAAAAGTCTCCATTTAGGGTTTTGTTTTATTATATAAAAGATGCATTACTCAAATATAAGCCATTTTAAGTGTTAAGATTTCAAGATTTCAAGATTCAAGATTAACCATACACTTTGTATAAGTAGTAGGGATGGAGACAATGGATTTAAGAATGCCTTATTTTCACTAATCTAGAACCAAAAATTAGAAGAAAAAAAATGATAATAACGTTGACAATGATACTATAGAAACCCCTAAAGAGATTTCTAGAATTGATTATTTCCTATATATTGTATATCAAGTTACCAGCTAAAAGACCCATGAAATTTACGGGTATTTAAAAGATAAGAAAAAAACATAGTGAAACGCTCCTTTCCAATTTGACTTTTTTTTTTGTTTTTTGTTTTTTTTTTTGTTTTTTGTTTTTTCTCTTCTTTTTTTTTTGTGATTTATATGACCGAAAAATGACCTGCTGTTACTAATCTCTAAACTGGTATAATTCTATTACAAACCAGCCCCTGAAAGCATTTTTAAATGAATTCAATTAACTTTAAAACGATAGGCGGCACGACTTCTACCGACTTACAGTTTATTAGATATGATTTTCAGAACAAGACTCATTTTTTACGTCGAAAGAGGTAAACTTGAGCCATTAATGATCAAGTACAAAAAAAAGACGAGAAAGAAGCTAGACAAAGCCTTGGTTGTGTTAGAAGAAGATGTAGCACGACTGCAAATAAGAAACTTGGACCACTTCAAGGAGTTGGGCTGATTGGGCTAGCCAAGAGGTTGCATGAAAGAGGTGTGGGACAAGACGAAGCGATTGATGTCATGGATGATGCAATGTTGAGTTCTAGAGTTGCTCACGGAAGGGCCTACCAACCAATTAGTTTGTTCCTTTTTGTAGGCCCCACTTGCGTTGGAAAAACCGAGATCGCCAACGCTCTTTCAGAACACTTGTTTCCTGATGATAATATTATTAGAATCTATATGTGGAACGGAATGGACGAACAATCTGTAGATAGATACGTAGTACGTACCCAATATTCTGCGTGTTATCTAAAACTATATAAATAATACTAATGCAAGTAAACCCCTTAACTTTGGTGTACTAATTTCACATGTGACTCTAAATCTTTCCATATCAAGCAAGTAAATCTACAGTGTTTCCATAAGGATACCAATTAAGTTCTTTGTTTCACGATTGATTTGGTAATACAGATTTGTTGAACGACTCGCAGAAAGTGTAAGGGGAAGGCCTCATAGTGTTTCATGTGTTATTTGCATGAGCGTCCCATGAATTGGCGAAATTTTTGAGGGCCCTGTACGAAATTATATAATGAGGACTTTCGTTAAGCAATATTATATATGAAGTGTCACCGTTTATAAGATATAATGCAATTAGTTATCTAAACGTTCTAACACATTACTCCAAGGCTGTCAAGATTGTGATCCCCCTTGAGATCGTTTTTATCCTTGCAGGATCGAGATCCTACGATCCTACCAATTTTCATATTTTGTTAACAAAGGATAAACGAGTCAAACTGTTTTACATTTCAACTCAACGCCAAAGATAAATTCATATCATATCCTCTTGAAAATGATGTGAATGAGCATTAGACATCCAATATGAAATGTCGTGCACCCCATATTACACATACCAGAATCAATAAGAAAGATTGCTTACATTTAATTTAAATTAACTATTAATGGCAAATGTAAACACTAACTAATAAAAAGGTATACATAAAAATCAAGAACCAAAAATAATTACGAAATTACGTGTTTGCTATTAAAATACAAGATCTTCAATCAAGTGATGAGATGGAAAGAAGACTTCATTAGTTATCTCTTAGAATCTGATTTGTGGTGAATGAGAAGTCACAAGTTATTAACTTATTGCTACTTGTCTATTTTCTTTGGGCTTAAACAAAAAGATGGGCTAAAAGCCTAAAACATTAGAAAAAAATAAAATGAACTTGGGCCTAGGTAAAATCAGGTCGACACACGATCTTACGATCTTACTTACCATCCTACCTCAAATGCTATCCTATGACGATCTATAACAACCCATAAATTTTCCTACTGATTTTTCGCGGCTAGATTTTTTTTTCTTTCTTTTCAATCTATAATCGTGACCAGTTACAGTTAAAATATAAAACATAAACTAGCATATGACACACGGTAAATTTTCACAAAAATTTAACTGATAATTAGTAATTCATTATTACTAAGCATAAGTCACTAAGCATGCATAAGCTTTGCCTGATCATTTGAGTAGTTAACTCGCATACTGTAGACTATTGCATCACTTTTGCATTCATATCATTTTTTTTGTCTTATGATTTAAATTGTAAGACGAGAGGTTATCTCGTTTCCCCAGTGCCCGACACTGCACGCGTACCGACACTATGATAAGGGCAAACAAAGCTAATAATAAACTCTCGTAATGGAAAATATTACAAAAATAATAATATTTCCGAAGCATATCTATAAGACACAACATCATAAAAATTATCGAACGATAATACATCAGTCACGGTATTAATCCACGAGACACAAAGTATTTAACACAACTCTCACTTCAAAATTTAAACACTTACCAATACAAGTTATCACTTTACAAAGTAAAGATACATGTTAACTTAACTCCATTCACATTTTAAATAACCTTTACAAATTTTAAGTAAAACTTAATCTCTTTTGTTTTTCTTTCTTGTTTTATCCGCCCCTTCACCCACCTTCATTTTTTTTGTCGTGACTCAATCTCACTTATACCCACATGTCTCTTCCCAAAGAAAGAGATAACAACTCTTCCCAAGAAAAGTGAGGGATATCTTCTTCATCCCTATCTCTGCTAGGCCGAATATTTCAAAAGAAAGGGTTAGGTATCCCCTTTGTCTTCCTCCTCCACACACGACCAAAATATACACAAAAGCAGAGATAGCAAATCTTCACCTCTTTCCCCTAGAAACTGCTTCTCCTCTTCACACGCATCCTAGGCCGAATCTTCCAAAAGGAGAAAAACCCAACATGTCTTTCCATTTTGTTCTTCTCACTCATACCAAAACCATGAAAGATTTCTTCTCCAAAAACCATCCTTGATGCGCCGGCCATGGTTCGAACGAATCCAAGGGGAATCAAAAATAGATCATTCAAGAGAAACATATCTCTACTCAAATCCATCTTGAGCCAATTCACAAGATTCGTCTATCCTTGGAAGCTAGCCAATTTCGGCTTCAATCCAAGACCCAAGGAAGAAAGAGGAGTCAGACTTTCTTGTTGTTCTACTCTTTTAATTTGGACCGAACCACAGAGTCACATACATCCCCTAAATCGTTTAGTCACAAAACTTCTCGAGGTGCTAAAGGTGTGGTGGTGATTCCTGTTGGTTCGGGTTTATTTTGTGTTATAATCGGGTTGTGTCGAAAAGTTATTTCCTTCCTTGTGTCGAGACTCTCAACTGGTTTGTAAGAATCTTTAATCTCTTTTCCTTCAACATGTACCTTTCTTTAAGTATTGATGAATTATAAATTCGGTCATGAGTCATACCGTGTTTAATATCTCAAAAATGAAATGCTAAGTTAGTGTCTTGTAACGATTTATGCTTGTGATATCCGGGTTATGGGATTGCTACCATATTGACACTATGTTGTTTGCTCGACTGTGAAACCACATTCCTACTCATGAGACTTATCAGTCGACACCCATGATGCTCGCATTTTGTTGATATAAGTCTTATGTTAAAACAACCATTTTTATGTTATGATAAACTGTTAACACGAGAAGTAGATATTCATTACCGCAACGTCTTGAGTCTAAAAACTTAGCCACAATTGTGTGAGTCGTATTTGATCCTCATTAAGAGTCGAAGATCTCGCTATGGTAGTACCACAGTGACTCGACAAAATGAGTATCAACTTGTCGGCGTCACAAGTCTTAAAGTCATACTAAAGTCGGGTTATAGCTTGAAGTCAAAACCGTTACGTAGAATGTCTGTGTCAAGACAACTGCTCTAGCCTTATATTCTTGAGTTGAACTATACCCATTTAGAACTTAACCAGAGTCTGCTTGAACAACCATAATAGCCGTGGCTATTCTTCCTTTTCGTCAAGATCAGTAATCCTGTATTAAAACTTTGAAATGAAATTTGGTAATACTAACATTTAGTGTAATGGGAACGTTGCTGTAATACTTCTAAAAGCATCTTTGGGCCGCAGCCCATGGACTACTCTTGAGGGTGTATTTGTTTAACAAAAGGCTAAAGCCTTTTTATTTTTACAAACCTCACTTCGGGCCTAGGCCCAATTCTGTTGCCTTGTTGCTGTCTACACCGGGCCTCAGCCCATAATGGTTCGGGGGTGCGTTTGATAGTTTAAAACAACAAAATAAAACGTGTAACATAAACCGGAAAATTTTTATAAATATAAACTCGTCTACTACATATTCGAACCTTCTAACTTAGACATACACTCATATGCAACGTCAAATAAACAAAGGGAAATGTGATAATACAATGAAACAAATGTTTACCAACATAGTCTACGTAATAAATTTTTACGTCAAAGTTAACATCTAACGTGGCCGAGTAAACATATAATATATGTCAAGTGAATTTCACGATAAGAACTATATATAACAAGAACAAATTATAATAAGTAGATAAAGACCACTATGTCATTTTATCATATATTAAATTGAAAGTCTTCAAATTTAACTCAAGTGTTTTCTAAATACAATTAGAAATTAAATCAATCATATACAATTTTGACAATACCATTTTGTGTCAACTTAAATAAGTATATATACATTGTATACTTAATAGTGGAACATTGTAATTATTTTTCAAATCAAACTTTGGATTTTAAAACCATATTAATGTCAACATGAAAAGTACATATACTTCGTATACTTACTAGTAAAACCATTTAATCATTTTTTTTACAAACTTAAGTTAGTTTTATTTCAATTATAAAAACCATTGACCTACTTTAAGTAAGAAATACTTAAAAACGATGAACTAAGACATTGCCCTCCTTATCTAGGTCGCGTGTCGGTGCCGCTCCACAACCATCACTAATCCCACATTTGGATTGCACTTTTGCTAAGGTGAGTTTATAGCCCCACTTTTACTCTTATTTACTTGCTTTATAAAACTATGGGGTGAGAAACATGCAAAACTCTTTTTGGACCTGAAACTGAAAATACTATTACGTGAAACAACCTTGAATCCCACTATGCTACCGTCAATTCCCTTTGGGGAAGCGAGATTGTTATGAATAGATCTATTGGGGATGACACCCCCGTTCGAGTTTGACCGGATAGGTAAACGTCGAACGTATACCATATCGTATTGATTGAGTGTACTGGAAATACACTTGCCGGGCTTTTATTTATCATGCTTCTAGATGCATGCACACTGTCGTAGTTTCGGTTGCATGAACTTGGTATTAGCGTAATAGCCTTTTTGCATATAGTGTCATTCACGGAGATGCTATATGTGCAACTGTGGTCCAACTTGAAAACTTGATTACTTAAACCTATGAACTCACCAACCTTTGTGTTGACATTTTAGCATGTTTTTCTCAGGTTTACTTCTTGGCGTAGGCAATGGCAAAGGCATTCGTTGAATATTGGCATCCGAAGTGTTTTCAAGCAAAGTTAATACAACTTTTAATGGGACAACTTATATTTTTATGGGCTTTACTTCCGCACTTTGAAACAATGATGTAAAACTATTTCTTAAATTAATCTATATTTTGAAAATGGAATAGAATTTCCATTCTTTATTACCTTGTGTTGTGTATATTGATTTAGTAGCACCCCATGACCCGAACGCTTCCGCTATGAAATTTTGGGGGTGTTACACGATCCTACACGGTTCTAGCTAGTAAGCACTTAAACTCGTATGATCCTGCGAGTTTACACGCGATCTTGACAGCCTTGCATTACTCATTTAAGATATTTTCCCATCTAAATATTTTTTTCTTCGTTAAAAATATGTCTACAAATGCATATAATTATTAACGGGACAAATTTTAGGCCCTAAAAATTCTGAGGCCGTCTCACCTTCCACACCCTCAAAGACGGCCTTGGTTATTTGATAATGTAGAGAAAGCTCACCCATCAGTGATGAATGCTTTCCTTCAAATATTGGTTGATGGACATATGTTAGACTTCACTAAGACGATCATCATTATGACTTCCAACATTGGAACAAAGCATCTCTCAAAGGCGTTTTTTCTGAGAAGATGTCAATGGTGTTGGGATTTTAGAACCAGTTAACCATTAACCTCTACGAGTATGCAGCGGATATTGGATCTAGTTAATACAATTATGTTACCACGTAATTAATAAACACATAATTAATACAATATTAATTAATTAAAAGGGATTAAGAAAAGCTAACCTTGCTTGGCAATTGATCTCTAGTAACGGAACAAGAAACCTTACGAAACCTTAAGTATCTAAAATAGATACCTCGAAGAGTATCACACACAAACCCGATTAACGTATACGTTCGATTGTCGCTAGTCGAGAACGTAAACTATAAAACCAAACAACCTTTGTATCTTGAATTATACCCCACGTCCAGAAAAACCTCCAAGGAACCAAGTTCTATTTTCTGTCCGAGAACCAAGCTGGAAAACAGCTTCTATATATCACCCGATATCGGACACGCCTTGTCCGATATCTACACCTTACTGCCCGTGATCAAAAGTCACGACCAGGAGTAGATTACACCCTAGTTGCTGCTGTTGTTAAGTCGACAAGGAGACAGAAGCATGTACCAATCAGTTTTTCTAAACACTTGATCACAAATACAAGTTTAGAATCAAACTTAAAAACCCTCTTGTCGACTTGTATGATTAGACGACCAAGAAGTAATAAGCAGAGATAGTTGATCGGTATTTAGGGATTAGAAGAGTATGTAATGCGTGAGTTTTTGTGAAGGGTGTGTTTGTTTATATAGTTAACCAAACCAAACCCTTGAAGGATTACTTGTCTTGGTCGACAAGTAATAAACAAACCCAACCCATTCACCCTCTAATTACCCGATCAGTTTAGGATTGACTAGGCCCAAGGCAACACCCCAAACGACCCATATCAGAAGCTGAAAACAGCCCACGGGTCAAATATATGATCGGGTCATTATTATGCATAACGGGTAAATATAATTCAAGTATTAGTTTATCGTTCAACGCGTATACTCGTGTTTATCGCGTGTGCCCCCATCGGCTCATACACATTTAGTTGTCTTGTCGTGTTTTAAGACTCCCACAAACCAACAGCTCCCACTTGGGAGTTGGTGTGTCGAATGGCACACAAAACTAACGACGGAAACGCCTAGTAAACGCTCTCACTCGCTTTTTAACTAAAAGTGTCTGGGAGAATAGTTTTGTAAAAGTTTCTCAGTAGCATGGTTATTCAATGTCTTGCTGTAATCATCCTTTGTTATAGATACCGTTAAACCATGGATTATGGATCTCTAATCATTCCATATAGTTTAACCATTTAGAATCTCGTTATAGATTTTAATTCAGATATACCAAATTTAATCAAGAATCATCTTGCATTACCCTTTGGGTCCGGCCAGACAGTTATCTGATTAAATCTGGAGAGGCGCCATGGTATCTTTCTGCACATATCAAGTGGAGTAACAAATCCTTTATTGACTACAAGTGTTGTGGATGCTGCTTCACATCACTCCGAAATATAGCTTTTATAACTACCTTATTCAGATAGCGTTTTGCGTATACTTACAAAAAATGATATCTACACATAACAGAACTTACTTGCATCTCAAGTCTAAGGACGAAGATAACAAACCATTTTCAATATTTTACTCATGACAAGGATCCAAAAGTAAATGTTTGAAAGTTAGGGAATCCAATATGCATCTCTAGTGAATACATATGAGTTTGGCGGGAACAATCCGAATTCTCGTTAGACTTATAACCAACACTCACATTTGCCTTATCATAACAATATTCTCATATTGTTAACCGACAATGGACATATTTAGAATGATAACTCATTTCATGGATTAAACATGCAAATATGGAATAACAGATTATATGAATATAATAACGAATACCTCGTATCTTTATTAATCAGAAAATAATAACTGTCTTACAACTCCAAATTATCCAAATACTAATTAACACACAGTTTACATGAGACTACTAGCAGGTACCAAACCTATTTCTCTAGTCAATTTAGAATGCTTAGGGAAATCCAAAGCTTTCGTAAATGGATCAGCTAGATTGTCATCTGTGTGAACCTTTAATATCTTCACATTGCCCATTTCAATGGTCTCTCGAAGATAATGAACTTTAGCGCGATAATGTCTAGCACCTTTAGTGATTCCGCTTTCATTTGCTATAGTAATGGCTCCAGTATTATCACAATACGTATTTATGGGTTCTTCAATTGTGGGAACAATGTTCAACCCAGAAATGAATTTTCAAATCCATACAGCCTCTTTTGATGCATCACAAGCAGCAATATACTCAACTTCAGTAGATGAAGTAGCAAAAATACTTTGCTTAGTGCTTTTCCAATCAACAGCACCTCCATAAAGAACAAATACATATCCAGTCTGAGATTTTAAGTCGTCAGCATCTGTCAGATATCCAGCATCAGTGTAGCAAGAAACCCTGAGCTCTTGTTCATCTTTCCCTCCATAAATCAGAAACATATCCTTAGTATTGCGTAAATACTTAAGAATATTTTTCACAGCAGTCTAGTGAAGTTCACCTGGATTCTGTTGAAATCGGCTTGTCACATTCTGTGCGAATGCAACATCAGGACGAGTACATTTCACAGCATACATAATAGAACCTATAGCCGAAGCATAAGGAATTCTTTGCATGCGCTCTTTCTCAGCAGGTGTTTCAGCACCTTGTGATTTACTCAATTTAGGCTTATCTTGCATTGGGATTGCGCCACGTTTGGAGTTCTCCATACAAAATCTTTTCAAGATTTTCTCAATGTAAGCACTTTGACTCAAACCAATCAACCGTCTAGATCTGTCTCGATAGATCTTGATTCCAAGAATATATGCAGCTTCTCCTAAATCTTTCATGGCGAAACATCTTCCAAGATAGGATTTTACATCTTGTAACATTGGAATATTGTTTCCCATAATCAATATGTCATCAACATACAGAATTAGGAAAGTGACATAACTCCCACTAGCTTTCTGATATACACATGGCTCATCTTGATGTTGAGAAAATCCAAATTTCTTTATCTCATCATCAAAACGTTTATTCCATTGCCTCGATGCTTGCTTAAGTCCATAAATGGAACGCTTGAGCTTGCATACACGGTTAGGATATTTTGGATCAACAAAACCCTCAGGTTGCTCCATATAGACCTCTTCATAAAGATGTTCATTGAGGAAGATGGTTTTGACGTCCATTTGCCATATCTCAAAGTCATAGTACGCAGTTATGGCTATGAGAATCCTTATAGCTCTAATGTCTGCTACAGGAGAAAAAGTTTCTTCATAATCAATCCCGTAGGTTTGAGTGAAGCCTTTTGCTACGAGACGAGCTTTAAAGGTGTATACCTTACCATCCATGTCAGTCTTCTTCTTGAAGAGCCACTTGATGCCAACTGTCTTGCAGTTAGGAGGAAGCTCAACTAAGACCCAGACTTCATTGTCTTTCATGGATTGCATTTCCACATTCATTGCATCAAGCCATTTCTTGGATTCAGGATCCAGCAATGCAGCTTTATAGTTATTGGGTTCACCAAGATCCCCTAACTCATGTTCCTCAGCGTCAATGTATAAACACATACGGTCAGGAGCACGACGTATCCTATTGGAATTTTGAATGGAAACAATATCACTTTGAGGTTCTTTAATTTCTTGATCATCCTCATCATGATAAATGCTAGTGTCTAAAGAAGTATTTGTATCTTCTTATTGAAGTAATTCAAGATCATCCATACTCCCACTTGCTTTAAGATCCATATGATTACTCTCAAAGAACTCAACATTTCGAGCAACAAAAACTTTGTTCTCAGATGAAAGATAGAAAGAATATCCCATAGTTTCCTTGGGGTATCCTACGAAGATACACTTAACAGCTCTAGGTTCAAGTTTGTCAGGTTTGGTAAGTGTATCACGCTTAGCAAGTGCCTCACAACCCCAGACTTTTAAGTAAGACAGCTTAGCGGCTTGCCCATGCCATACTTCGTATGGTGTCTTTTCAATCTTCTTAGTTGGAACCATATTGAGAATGCGTGCAGCAGACTCAAGGGCATAATCCCAAAAGGACTTTGGAAGAGTAGTTTGTTCATCATAGAACGCACCATGTCAAGCAGGGTTCGATTTATCCTCTCAGATACACCATTGTGTTGTGTAGTATAAGGAGGAGTTCAATGGGCAATAATCCCATGCTCCTTCAGATGATCCAAAAACTCTTGACTCATATATTCACCTCCACGATCAGAACGTAGTGATTTTATGGTCTTCCCGAGTTGATTTTCTACTTCCTTTTGAAACACTTTGAATGTTTCAAACACTTCATGTTTATGTTTCAGCAAGTAAACATAACCATACTGACTATAGTCGTCAGTGAAAGTCACGAAGTAATTTGCTCCTTGTCTTGAAGTGATTCTAAATGGGCCACATACATCTGAGTGTATAAGTCCAAGTAGATCTTTAGCCCTTTCCACTTGATGTGAATGGGGTTTTCTAGCCATCTTTCCATACATACAAGCAACACACTTTTCAAGAGACTTAATGTCAGATGAGTTGAGAAGTCTATCGTGTTGCAACTTCTCCATGCGTTTCTTGCTAATGTGTCCAAGACAACCATGCCACAAGAGAGCAGAGTCCAAGTTAGTCTTGGCTCTTTTATTGCTTACAGCAAACATAGAACTTTCATGTGTATTCGAACAAGACATTTCAATTTCAAAAACACCGTCACGAGGAATAGCAGTAAAATAAACAACGTTATTCCTAGAAACTAAAATATAATTATTCAATTCAAAGCGGCTAATAAAACCATCGTCATACAAACGAGAAACTGAAATAATCCCCCTAGTAATAGAGGGAGCATAATGACAATCTTTTAAAACAATAACTAATCCACTAGGGAGTGATAAATGATAACTTCCAATAGCTTCAACTTCTGCCCGTTGACCATTGCCCACGTACAGACTTAAAGCTCCTGGCTTCAGCTTCCTACTGCCCCTTAGACCCTGAGTATTATTACAGATGTGAGTACCACAACCAGTGTCATATACTAAGGATGATTTAGGGAAAGAGTAGAGTTCTATAGTGAAAATACCTGAAGAACTAGCTGCAAGAGACTGTTTCTTCTTTTTCATTAACTCGGCGAGATACTGGGGAAAATTCCTTCTCCAATGTCCTGTCTCACCACACTGGTGATAGGTAGCGTCCTTTGCTGGATTATCCTTCTTGGATGGTGGAGGAATCATGGGTTTGGATTTAGATGAAGAAGCATTGTATGGCTTATACTCAGGAGCATAACCAAACTTGTTGTTTCCATTCCCACGATTCCCCTTAGCAGCCTTGAACAATTTGTTTTTCTGGACCTTACCACCACGCACATAATGGAGTGCAGGTGCAGCATCTTTCTTTGGCAACGTCTGCTCATGTTGCTTAAGCATAGCATGCAGTTCATTTATAGTCTTCCCCATGCTGTGCATATTAAAGTTCTGCACAAACGAGATGTACTCTTTAGAAAGACCGATTATGATCAAACTAATTCCATGGTGCAGAGTAAATGGGTGACCAAGACGTTCCAAACTGTCAATGTAGCTCTTCATATTCAGAACATACGAGATAACCGATTGACCCTCTTCCTGCTTGCAAGCGTGGAATTCACGTGCAGTTTGTAGAAGCTCTTGTTCTGCTTGTTGGGAGAACATAGAATTCAACTCCTGAAGCATGTCATAAGCACCAAGATGAGTTAGATTTCGTTGGATCTCTAACTCCATGGTCATGAGCATGAAGGCAGCTATGTCCTTTGAACCTTTGACCCAAGCAGTGTGAGCTGCAAGAGCCTCAGGTAGGACAGGGTGGCCAGGAGTAGCAACAGGTGCTGCAGGTATGGGATGCTCTAGATAAGCTTCCTTATCTTCAGCTGATAGTATAATGTGAAGCTGGCGATACCAATAAATGAAATTAGGTCCAGTGAGTTTTTGTTTCTCAAAGAAACTCCTGAGTACCGAACTGTTTCCGATTTAAGTAGTCATCTACAATTGAAAAGTTCAAATAATTATTATTTTCGATAATTACATTCTTAAAAGAATTAACTACCCAATTAATTACTAATAAGACTAAGATCCATCTTGCAACCCCATTTAATTACCATAGGTTTGACCAGTGTATAAAAATATAGGACAAGAGGTAAGTGACGAGCATTAATTGCATAATGCAACTCTTAGATTTATGAGACTGTTTAAGGCATTAGTATCAAGTAATAATGTCAAAAGCATGTTCAGTTCTCATCTTATGCCTCGGGTTTGAGGTCTGACCAGGTTAACTCGAGATAAGTTGACCAAGTATGAACGTGTAAAAATAACCAGAGGTCTGACCAGTGAGAAATAACTACCATGGGTTGGAAAGGCCCTTAGGTCTGACCAGAGAAGTCAATCCAAGTGCACGTGTTCATAGTTGGGTGGCATAGACTTAATATTAACAAATAGGTATGCACACATAAATGTAGTAAAAGTCGTGTACAAAGAAGCATGCAAAACAACTTTGTAACACTAATTTTAAAAACTTTTTGGTAATGATACTGTAGTGATCATCATGGTTCACGGTAGCTCCAATCGAACTGATGAGTGTCTAAATACTCATCATTTTTGTACAATCTAAACTGCAAAATCATCTGAAAACACTCAAAAATGCATCAAAATGATGAAAATATCACAAATCAGTGTTTTATGAGTTTTAAATGCAAAAATATCAAAATCAGATGAAAAATGATTCAAGTTTGCAAAATTGGCAGTTTTAGTCCCCTAAGTTTCAAAAGTTGTCAAATCTAGTCCCTGGAATTCAAAAATGTGAAGTTTTGTCATTCAAGGTTCCTAAAATATTCTAAGTTGTCAAAAATGATCCTTGAATGAGTTTTTGGTCAAATGGCATAAAAGGTCCCTAAACTTTGAAAAATGTCAAAATTAGTCCTTGGACTTATAAAAAAGGAATTTTATGCAAAAAGGGCCCTTGTGCTATCAATGTTTGTCAAGTTTGGTCCTTGTGATAAGTTTGGAAAGTTGGCAAGATCAGTCCTTTAAGTTTGGTAAATTTGCAATTCTAGTCCTTGTGTTAACTTAAATCAAACGGACCCATTTTTAATATACCAAAGCCCAAATCCAACAGCTGGCCCAAACCCTTGACCCGGCCCCGTTTAATATTATACCACTTGGTCAAACAGGTCAACGCGCGCCAAAATCCACCCAGCACTGTTCATCTCCTCACATACCTCTGATATCCCAAAACCAGTCATGGTTTTCCATCTTTTTCACCCCCCCCTTACCTTGTCCCCTCCACCTCCACTAACACCCAAATTCTCTTAATTGATTGAAACCAACCCAATTAATGATCAAACCTGCTCAAGAAATATTTGGCGCCAAAATCCAAGTGGACGGTTTTGATGATTTCAGCCAATCCAATGGCTCAGAAGTGGTGGGATTGTATCAGAGGTCAACAAGGATTCCAAAAAGGCTATAAAGAGGAGCAAGGAAGCTATGTATATCATCATCTAGTGTAATTTTAAATTCTTAATGTCGTTTTAGTTAATTTTCAGTTTCAAGTGTATTTTAAAGCTTTCAAGTGCCTTTGTAAGTAATCTTAGTGTGTTTTGAACCCTTTTCAATAATAAAATCCAGTGTTCAAATTCCAATTTTAGTTTGTGCATTTTTAAATTTCAAAAATCTCATGAGTAATCAAATGTTGTTTATGGTTGTTATTTTGGACTGAATAAGCCATATAAGCACCTATATAGCTTATTAAAGCTATTAGTTACCTTAAAAATCAGTTTAGTAATCAAAAAGCAAAAATCACAAAAATATAAATAAATAAGTTGAAAAATAAAAATCCATGGTGCAAGATGCAAGAAAGCTGGAGCAAGGTAGATTCTGGATGGCCTTGGGATTAGTGCTTATTGGGAAGCTATAGGCTGTGTTTGTGTGACTCAGTTCTCAGCTTTTACTTGGAATTCCATTTGTAAGCAGTTTGATCCATTTTGGCATTTCAATATTAGAGTTATTCATTAGTTTAAATTTCTGTTTGTTAATGCTTATTAGTCATATTTAAGTATAGTTAACTAATAAAAATAGTTACTTGTTCTTTTAAATTTGTGTTTAGCAAAAATCTCATTGTAACAGTCACATTAGCATAATTGTTAATCTTAGGTTTTATGCTGTTACTGTTGTTATTTTATGTTTATTTAGCCTTAATATATAACAATATAAGGTCTGTAATAGATAGCATGGTCTAACTCAGTCATTAGCTTTGAAAAGTTCCAAAACAGTTATAAAAAGTGGTGTTTGGATTTCCTTTGTTAACTGTGATAGAGGCCATTTCAGTTGTTACTTATGCTTGTTTCATGTTTCATTAGGATACAATAACTCAGTTCAACTTTAAAAATCAGTCCCTCTTTGGTGAAAAGTCAAAATCACTCTCAATCTCATTTTAAGTGATCACTGTTAAGATTTTAAAAGATAAAACTTATCATAGTTGCTTAAAATATGGTAATTTAGCTTAAAATCATCATAATATAGGTTAATATATCATAATCAGTCCTTAGTATTGATTTAAAGTTCATCTTAGTCAACTTATAGTGTTAATCAAAAAAGTCAAATTCTCAATTGGTCGTTTTTGAATAAACTTTAGGATTTCATTGAGTGTTCAATATTGAGTTTTAGTTTAAAAGCTTTTGGGATATTAAAGTTTGGTTGCTAAACAAAATTAGAAAAATGCTAGCTCACTCTTCCTCAGCTTTTTAAGTGCTTTTTAACTTGCTTCTTTAGAGTACCTGTCTGAAAAGGGTGCCCTTTGCACAGTTGGGTGGTCCAAATTGATAAGCTCACCTAGAGCTTATTAGTTGCTCAAATCTTGTAATTTTTGGTTCTTTGGGTAGCTGACCTAGCCTTCTTTGGGTCCCAAGTTTGGTTTTACATTTTGAAGCTTAATAGCTAGGGCTGCACCTAGCTTCTGTTTTGTCCCAAAACTCAGTATCAACTGTCTCAGCTTGAGCTGAGCAGTGATTTGGTGTCATCTTTATAAGCTCACCAAAAGCTCTATAGTTGTCCATAGCTTGTAATTTTTAGCTTTTTGGAATACCAGCCAAGCCATCTAGAGGTGTCAAGCTTAAGTTTTCACTTTCTAGCTTGTTTGGTAGGGCTGCAATAAGCTCTAACCTTGTCCCATTTTCTGTTTTTCAACACAAGAGGCATAAGTGCTTATCTGCTTATTCTAGCTTATCAGTGTGCTTTTCTTTGTCTTTTAATTTCATTTGAGTAGCTTGTAGCTTATTACATCTTATTTTAGCTTCTGTTTCAGCTGGTGAGCTTGTTTGAGCTTATTTCATAAAAATAAGCTCATAAGCATATCTGTTGGGATCATAAGCTTGTCAAACAGCTTATTTGTGATTTGTAAAATTTTTGTCTTTATAAAAGTTTCATATTTTAAGTAGTTTAGTAGTTTTCAAAAATAAAATCCAGAAAAACATCATTTTTAAAATAGTGATAGCGTTTATTTAATATTTTTTAGATTTTTGATTTTTCTTTTCAGCTTATTATTAAGCAAATCTTGTTTTTATACTTTTGTTAGTTTTCTGTCATCATATAGTATTTTTAGAAAAAGTTTCATAATTTTCCTAATCTTTTTAGTATTTATTATAATTTTAAATAGTTAAAAATAGTAATTAATTAGTAATAAATAATTAAAAAGCATAAAAAATATCTTTTTAGTTTTAAAATTAGTTTTATCATATTTTAGATTTTTCCAAGTTAAAATTTCATTTTTCCAGGTTTATTTTATATTTTCTAGTATTTAAGTGTATTTTAAATAATAATTAATTAGTAATAATTAGATAAAAAGTGTGAAAAATATATTTTTAATTTTAAAATTAGTTTTATAATATTTTAGATTTTTCTGAATCATAGTTTTATTTTTCTAGCCTTATTTCATATTTTCTTTTATTTTAGAGTCCTTATTAAATAGTTAAAATAATTTTTAAATAATAATTAATTAAAAAGTTATAAAAATAATTTTCTTTTTCTAATAATTTTCTTTTATTTTTAGGATTTCAAAAATGTTATTTTCATATTTTTAGGTCTTTTATTTCTTAGATTCCATTTTTTATTTTGTACGTATACGTAGTTTTTAAACGTACGTTTTACGTTTGTTATATCTGATTGCTGTGCTTTCCAATTCTGTTTCCAATCTCATTCCAATCAATCAGTAGTGTAATTTCTCATCCAAAACCTTTACTGATCACTATCCTTAGTGATCACTCTATCATCTGAATAAGTTTTGACACACCATTGAGTCTCCGTGGGACTAAACGACCCGGGAATTCATTGTATTCTCCAGGACTTCATTGTATTTGTGTTTTAAGCAGTTTTAAGCTTCTTACGGTTAGCCATTCACAAGTGGCTAGCTTGTGTGAGGTAGCTTGACGGTTTAGCACAGATCAAATTTTGGCGCCGCTGCCGGGGAGGCTTTAGCGTGTGTTTAGCCATTTTCAGACCCATTCTTGCACATACCCCATCATTTGTAAAAAGTTTTTTTTGTAAAGTTATCAGAAAATCAAAAAGTTCATTAGCACTTTTCCTAAAGTGTTAACAAACACCAAAAAAATATAAAACAACAAAACAATCGTAGCGTTTTCTATCTTGTATTGTCTTTAAGGTGATTCTTAAAACAATACGATTTGGTTAAACGAGACGATACCAAAAATATTGTCCAAAAGTTTTTAAACCCTTTGCACAAATCTATACCTACGTCTTTTCAGTGGTACTTAATTTATACATAAAAATCAACCACCGCAAATCAAGGCAGTACACCTACTAACTGGGGGTGTGACCATAATAAGTTCCCGAACATCAGATTTAAAACTTGCCTTTGTGTCCTTGTGATTTGGTGTACCTTTTTCAAAGAAGCCATTTCATTTGTGATTATTGGTTAAGTTCACTTGTCGTTTTGCCTCGCATTTGTTTTGAAAATTGATTTTTATACTTAGTGCATGCGCACTCGTTCTTCCAGTTCTACAAGTCCACTTTCTGAGCTTGGAAACATTCCTCGTAGACGTAGAGGACATTCTGCTCCTTCAGCCGTGACTGAGGAACGTCTACTACCACCACCACCTGTCGTAATGGCAGAAGATAAGCCCATGAATGAGCTTCTCCAAGCACCCATCGAGGGTTACGGAGATGCTATTGTTGTCCCAGCCATCGTGGCTGACACTTTCGAGCTCAAAACCGGGTTACTTAATCTAGTAACCCAAAGCCAATTCTATGGTTTTGAGCGGGATGATCCTCATGCACACATTCGATGGTTTAACAAGATTGCATCTACCATCAAGTACAAGAATGTCCCACATGAAGCTATCAAGCTTCTTCTGTTCCCATTTTCTCTAGAGGGACAAGCCAGAAATTGGCTTGAGAAACAACCCCCTCGTTCTATTGAGACATGGGAGGATCTAGTCACCAAGTTCGTTAACGAGTTCTATCCTCCATCCCGAACCACAAGTCTTAAGAATGAGATAATGAAATTTTCTCAGAGATTTGATGAATCATTCGGGGAGGCATGGGATCGTTACAATGAGTTGCTTCGCAAGTGTCCGCATCATGGTTTTGCCGAGTTAATGCAAATGGATACTTTCTACAATGGTCTGAATCAGACCAATCAAGACTCTTTGAATGCCTCCGCGGGAGGTAATTTCCTGAGCAAGACTACCAAAGAAGCCTTGCAAATCATTGAGAACAAATCTCAGGTCCGTCCTTTCCGAGCAAAGACATATCAGTCTCATGCTGGACCTTCTTCTTCTTCTTCCCCCGTGAGTACATCTAGCACCGATGCTAAGATTGACAAACTCAAAGATATTGTTCAGGCTTTGGTCCTTGCTAACCAAAAGAAAGTGACCTTCACTCAGACACCAACACATGGTGAAGTGAAGAAAGTCGAGAGTTGTGTTACTTGTGGTGGTCCTCATGCATACTACAATTGTACTGCCACCGATGGTAGTCCGTTTGAAGCCAATGCTCTAGCCGGTAGTTCACAGCAGGGAGGTAATCAATACCGTCCTCAAAATGAACCACACTACCGTGCTAACACTAATCAGGCACCACCCGGTTTTAACCAGAATCATAACATGCAAAACCGGAATCAGAACCAACCAAGAATGAACCAAGGTTATCAAAACCAAGGTAATTTCTATCCTGGACCCAATCAAGGTTTCCAACATCAAGGGAACCTTAACCAAAACAATTTCAATCGAGGGAATCAATTTCATGGGAATATGAATCCTAATCAAGGGAATTTTGGCTATAATCAAAACATACGGCCTCAAATTATCCCTCCAGCTCCTCCCGCCATTATTCCTCCAGGACCATCATCTGATGAGTTACTAAAGCAATTCATGAAATCCCAAGATGAAATGAACAGGTTGTTGGTCAGTCAGATTGCTGATCTTAAGAAGTCTTTAAATGATCAACCCTCGGGCTCAGGAAAACTACCGAGCAACACGATCGCTAACCCGAGGGGCGATGCAAAGGCGATCACAACCAGAAGTGGTGTTTCATATGATGGACCTGCTATTCCTACTACCTCTTCTTCTTATTCTCTCCCAAAGGTAGTGGAAAGTGAACCTAGGACACACAATGGACCTACGACTCCAATGCCTCCTCCACCTGTGGCAATGAGTCAAGTTACCAAGGAAACAACGGACAAGGTGCATTATTCAAGCCCACGAAGTACCGCACACGTCCTACCTTCGGTAGTCCAACCTCAAGTTGTCCAGAAACCCAAGTCAAATCAAGGAGTTGTTTTTGAACCTCCTGTAGCTCCTGTTGAAAACCAGAAATCCAAATCTTCTATTCCTTACCCATCACGTTTGAATGAGCAAAAGCTCCGCGAAAAAGCCAGTCATCAAATGGACATTTTTCCAAATTTTCCAAGAATTACATTTTGACATAAGCTTTGCGGATGCTATCATGCTGATGCCCAAGTTTGCATCGACTCTCAAACACATGTTAAGCAACAAGGAAAAGCTGTTTGAAATGGCTAAAACTCCTCTTAACGAGAACTGCTCTGCAGTTATTCTAAAGAAGCTTCCAGAAAAGCTTGGAGATCCTTGGAAATTTCTCTTACCTTGTGTATTTCCAGGAATGGTTGAATGCTTTGCCCTAGCAGATCTTAGTGCAAGCATCAATCTGATGCCTTATTCAGTCTGGAAGAAACTTTCTCTTCCGGAACTTACTCCTACATGCATGACTCTCGAGCTTGCAGATCGTTCCATATCCCGTCCTCTTGGCATTGCCGAGGACGTATTTGTAAAAGTAGGAAAGTTCCATTTCCCAGCTGACTTCGTGGTTGTTGATTTTGATGCCGATCATCGGGTTCCTCTCATTGTTGGTCGAGGATTCCTGAGAACGGGCCGTGCTCTCATTGATGTATTTGAGCAGGAAATCACATTGCGTGTTGGTAATGAAGCTGTCACCTTTAACCTTGATCAGACTTCGAGGTACTCCGCAAATTATGATTCTGAGTTGGTTAACCGAATAGATATCATTGATGTTGCTTCTCAAGAGTACTCTCAAGAAGTTCTTGGTTATTCTCATAATTCTGTGAGTGGGAGTCCCACCACATCTTCTCAGCCTATCATAGCCAATTCTACTCCTTCCCTCACTCCATTTGAGGGAAGCGACTTCATCTTAGATGAGATTGAATCATACTTGGCTAGTGATTCTGTTCCATGGGAAATTGATCACGCTCCAATTGATATTGAGGGGGACATACTTCTTATTGAGAAGTTGCTTAATGGTGATCCATCATCAACCCCTCACTATAGTGATTCAATTCCTAATGAGATTAATCAAAATGAGATTAATCTGGAGGGAGATATTCTTCTTAAGAAGTTGTTAAATCAGGACACTTCTCCTCCTCTCCCTCCCATCAAACTTCATAACAAGGAAGTCAAATCAGTTGAGAAAACTGAAGAATTTCCTGAGGTTGAGCTTAAGGACTTACCGCCTCATCTCGAGTATGCATTTCTAGAAGGTGATGATAAATTACCCGTCATTATTGCTCGAGATTTGAGTAAAGATGAAAAAGCTGCTCTCATAAAGATCTTGAAGTCACACAAGCAAGCAATTGCTTGGAAACTCTTCGATATTAAGGGTATCAACCCTGAGTTCTGTACTCACAAAATCTTGATGGAGGATGACTTTAAACCAGCAGTTCAACATCAGAGAAGAGTGAATCTAAAAATCCATGATGTTATCAAACAAGAGGTTATCAAACTTCTTGATGCAGGATTGATTTACCCGATCTCAGATAGTCCTTGGGTTAGCCCAATTCATTGTGTTCCTAAAAAGGGTGGCATAACTGTTATCACAAATGAAGATAACGAGTTAATTCCAACTCGATTGGTGACGGGATGGCGTGTTTGCATTGACTATCGTAAGTTGAATGACGCCACCCGTAAAGACCATTTTCCTCTACCCTTCATGGACCAAATGCTGGAGAGATTAGCAGGGAACGAGTACTATTGTTTCCTTGATGGTTTCTCGGGATATTTTCAGATCCCCATTGATCCACAGGATCAAGAGAAGACCACATTCACCTGCCCATACGGAACTTTTGCCTACAAACGTATGCCTTTTGGCTTATGTAATGCTCCTGGCACGTTCCAACGATGTATGATGGCCATATTCCACGACATGATCGGGGAAACAATGGAGGTGTTTATGGATGACTTCTCGGTCATTGGGGATTCTTTTCAATCATGTCTCTCCCATTTAGATAAAATGCTTCAAAGGTGTGAAGACACCAATCTTTGTCTAAATTGGGAGAAGAGTCACTTTATGGTCAAAGAAGGCATAGTCCTTGGCCATAAGATTTCAAAGAACGAGATTGAGGTAGATAGAGCAAAAGTCGATGTTATTGCTAAATTACCTCATCCTACTACCGTCAAAGGTATTAGGAGTTTTTTAGGTCATGCCGGTTTCTATCGTAGATTCATACAAGATTTTTCTAAAATCGCCCGGCCAATGACCCATCTTCTTGAAAAGGATGCTCCTTTTATCTTCTCACCCGAGTGCATTGAAGCTTTTGAAACATTGAAGAAAAAGCTTACTGAAGCACCCATTCTCGTTGCTCCCGACTGGGATCTACCCTTTGAGCTCATGTGCGATGCAAGTGATTTTGCTATCGGTGCAGTCTTAGGGCAACGTAGAAACAAGCATTTTCAGCCTATCCACTACGCGAGTAAAACTATGACTGAAGCTCAAACTCATTACACCACCACAGAAAAAGAATTATTAGCTGTGGTGTATGCGTTTGAAAAGTTTCGGCCGTACTTAATCTTGACCAAATGCGTGGTGTATACGGATCACTCGGCTCTCAAATATCTCTTTGCAAAACAAGATGCAAAGCCGAGATTGCTTCGTTGGATTCTCCTCCTCCAGGAATTTGATATCATTATACGTGATAAAAAAGGAGCTGAGAATCTAGCTGCTGATCATCTGTCCAGATTAGAAAACCCTCACCAAGATGTTTTCGAGAAAAAGGAAATAAATGAAACATTTCCTCTCGAGACACTCAATGCGGTTTCTTTTCGTGGAAATTCTACCACCCCATGGTTTGCTGACTTCGCAAATTACCATGCGGGTAACTTCATTGTGAAAGGGATGTCGACCCAACAGAAGAACAAATTCTTCAAAGATGTTAAACATTATTTCTGGGACGACCCCTTCTTATTCAAAATCTGTGCGGATCAAGTCATCCGACGGTGTGTTTATGGACAGGAAGCTATTGACATTCTCACAGCTTGCCATGCTGGACCCACCGGGGGCCATCATAGTCCAAACTACACCGCCAAAAAGGTGTTTGATTCCGGGTTTTATTGGCCCACAATCTATAAGGATGCCCACGATTTTTTCAAAGCCTGTGACGCTTGTCAACGTCACGGAAATATATCTCAAAGAAATGAAATGCCGCAAAATGCCATTCAAGTTTGTGAGATCTTTGACATATGGGGTATTGACTTTATGGGGCCATTTCCTTCGTCTCGCGGTAACAAATACATACTCGTGGCTGTTGACTATTTTTCAAAATGGGTTGAAGCAAAAGCTTTACCCACCAATGATGCCCGAGTTGTTGTGAAGTTTTTAAAATCTCTTTTTGCCAGGTTTGGAACTCCGAGAGCGATAATCAGTGATCGTGGTACACATTTTTGCAATGACCAATTTGAAAGAGTCATGCAAAAGTATGGTGTTACCCACCGTCTCTCTACTGCATACCACCCCCAAACAAGTGGGCAGGTGGAAGTTTCCAACCGTGGTATTAAAAGAATCCTTGAAAGGACAGTAGGCGAAAATCGTGCATCCTGGTCGGATAAGCTAGATGACGCACTCTGGGCCTTCCGTACAGCTTACAAAACACCCATCGGGTGTACTCCATACAAGCTAGTGTACGGAAAGGCATGTCATCTTCCGATTGAGCTAGAGCACAAGGCTTACTGGGCCTTGAAACATGCAAATTTCGATATTCAGACAGCTGGTGATCATAGAAAAGTTCAAATGAATGAATTAAATGAACTTCGTGATCAAGCTTACGAGAACTCTTTGATCTACAAGCAAAAGACAAAGAAGATTCATGACTCAAAAATCAAGAACCGCGTTTTCAACGTTGGTGATCGAGTCCTTCTTTTCAATTCAAGATTGAAGATTTTCTCGGGAAAGCTCAAGTCCCGTTGGTCTGGTCCATTTACCATTGCTAAGGTTTATCCTTATGGTACCGTTGAGTTATCTCAACCCGATGGTCCTAATTTTAAAGTAAATGGTCATCGAGTGAAGCATTATTTTGGAGAGGACATTCCATCTGTGGTTGTCCCGGATCTACAAACATTCCCCATGAACCAATGAATGCGGGGATCGAGTCAAGCTAGTGACTCGGGAATCAAAAATGTTAGCACACACCATATGGGTTTTCACCCATATTTCTGTCTTCTTTCTCTGTTCTACCACCCTAGTGTGGGGGAGTTGCCCCACGCTGTTGTATATAAAATCTTTTGAAAAAAAAAAAAAAAAAAAAAAAAAAAAAAAAAAAAAAAACCTCTTTCATAATAATGGCCGTAATATTTCCCTTTTACGTTCTCAGTTTTGGCATAACCGCCGGTACTTTGAATATTGAGGGCAATATTCATTTCTAAGTGTGGGGGGGAATTCTCACGAATTTTATCATGTATTATCCACCCAATTCCCCCGTTTTTGGCCAAAAATTTTTTTTGGAGTAAGTGTTCTACACTTACTCAGCTTGGTTATCAGTCCGCCATGTCTGTAAGACAAAAGGATTGGCTAATCCAGGAGCAAACGGCTCTTGGTAAAGATTTCTCAAATCCGTTTATATGGCTTGCAATTTGCCCAAAATTGTATGGTTCTCAACTCACCATATCCTAAAAAGTGAAGAGTTGGCTAGCCCGCAAGGTTATGGCTTGTGGTAAAGGCAGTGGAAAATCCATAATTGGTATTCAGCTCACCAAAGATAATTCTGATAATTTATCTAAGAGTTGGCTAGTCCAGAGCAAACGGCTTCTGGTAAAGACACATCAAATCCGTTATATGGTTTATGATTTGCCAATAAATCAGATGGTTATCAGTGTACCATAGTTCTTACTTGAACTGAAACATTTGGCTACTCCAGAAGTGATGGCTTTTGGTAACGAGTTTTTAAAATCCATTAAAGATCTAAATCATTGCTAGGGACTAGCAATATCTCAGTGTGGGGGATTGATGAGTGTCTAAATACTCATCATTTTTGTACAATCTAAACTGCAAAATCATCTGAAAACACTCAAAAATGCATCAAAATGATGAAAATATCACAAATCAGTGTTTTATGAGTTTTAAATGCAAAAATATCAAAATCAGATGAAAAATGATTCAAGTTTGCAAAATTGGCAGTTTTAGTCCCCCAAGTTTCAAAAGTTGTCAAATCTAGTCCCTGGAATTCAAAAATGTGAAGTTTTGTCATTCAAGGTCCCTAAAATATTCTAAGTTGTCAAAAATGATCCTTGAATGAGTTTTTGGTCAAATGGCATAAAAGGTCCCTAAACTTTGAAAAATGTCAAAATTAGTCCTTGGACTTATAAAAAAGGAATTTTATGCAAAAAGGGCCCTTGTGCTATCAATGTTTGTCAAGTTTGGTCCTTGTGATAAGTTTGAAAAGTTGGCAAGATCAGTCCTTTAAGTTTGGTAAATTTGCAATTCTAGTCCTTGTGTTAACTTAAACCAAACGGACCCATTTTTAATATACCAAAGCCCAAATCCAACAGCTGGCCCAAACCCTTGACCCGGCCCCGTTTAATATTATACCACTTGGTCAAACAGGTCAACGCGCGCCAAAATCCACCCAGCACTGTTCATCTCCTCACATACCTCTGATATCCCAAAACCAGTCATGGTTTTCCATCTTTTTCAACACCCCCCCTTACCTTGTCCCCTCCACCTCCACTAACACCCAAATTCTCTTAATTGATTGAAACCAACCCAATTAATGATCAAACCTGCTCAAGAAATATTTGGCGCCAAAATCCAAGTGGACGGTTTTGATGATTTCAGCCAATCCAATGGCTCAGAAGTGGTGGGATTGTATCAGAGGTCAACAAGGATTCCAAAAAGGCTATAAAGAGGAGCAAGGAAGCTATGTATATCATCATCTAGTGTAATTTTAAATTCTTAATGTCGTTTTAGTTAATTTTCAGTTTCAAGTGTATTTTAAAGCTTTCAAGTGCCTTTGTAAGTAATCTTAGTGTGTTTTGAACCCTTTTCAATAATAAAATCCAGTGTTCAAATTCCAATTTTAGTTTGTGCATTTTTAAATTTCAAAAATCTCATGAGTAATCAAATGTTGTTTATGGTTGTTATTTTGGACTGAATAAGCCATATAAGCACCTATATAGCTTATTAAAGCTATTAGTTACCTTAAAAATCAGTTTAGTAATCAAAAAGCAAAAATCACAAATATATAAATAAATAAGTTGAAAAATAAAAATCCATGGTGCAAGATGCAAGAAAGCTGGAGCAAGGTAGATTCTGGATGGCCTTGGGATTAGTGCTTATTGGGAAGCTATAGGCTGTGTTTGTGTGACTCAGTTCTCAGCTTTTACTTGGAATTCCATTTGTAAGCAGTTTGATCCATTTTGGCATTTCAATATTAGAGTTATTCATTAGTTTAAATTTATGTTTGTTAATGCTTATTAGTCATATTTAAGTATAATTAACTAATAAAAATAGTTACTTGTTCTTTTAAATTTGTGTTTAGCAAAAATCTCATTGTAACAGTCACATTAGCATAATTGTTAATCTTAGGTTTTATGCTGTTACTGTTGTTATTTTATGTTTATTTAGCCTTAATATATAACAATATAAGGTCTGTAATAGATAACATGGTCTAACTCAGTCATTAGCTTTGAAAAGTTCCAAAACAGTCATAAAAAGTGGTGTTTGGATTTCCTTTGTTAACTGTGATAGAGGCCATTTCAGTTGTTACTTATGCTTGTTTCATGCTTCATTAGGATACAATAACTCAGTTCAACTTTAAAAATCAGTCCCTCTTTGGTGAAAAGTCAAAATCACTCTCAATCTCATTTTAAGTGATCACTGTTAAGATTTTAAAAGATAAAACTTATCATAGTTGCTTAAAATATGGTAATTTAGCTTAAAATCATCATAATATAGGTTAATATATCATAATCAGTCCTTAGTATTGATTTAAAGTTCATCTTAGTCAACTTATAGTGTTAATCAAAAAAGTCAAATTCTCAATTGGTCGTTTTTGAATAAACTTTAGGATTTCATTGAGTGTTCAATATTGAGTTTTAGTTTAAAAGCTTTTGGGATATTAAAGTTTGGTTGCTAAACAAAATTAGAAAAATGCTAGTTCACTCTTCCTCAGCTTTTTAAGTGCTTTTTAACTTGCTTCTTTAGAGTACCTGTCTGAAAAGGGTGCCCTGTGCACAGTTGGGTGGTCCAAATTGATAAGCTCACCTAGAGCTTATTAGTTGCTCAAATCTTGTAATTTTTGGTTCTTTGGGTAGCTGACCTAGCCTTCTTTGGGTCCCAAGTTTGGTTTTACATTTTGAAGCTTAATAGCTAGGGCTGCACCTAGCTTCTGTTTTGTCCCAAAACTCAGTATCAACTGTCTCAGCTTGAGCTGAGCAGTGATTTGGTGTCATCTTTATAAGCTCACCAAAAGCTCTATAGTTGTCCATAGCTTGTAATTTTTAGCTTTTGGAATACCAGCCAAGCCATCTAGAGGTGTCAAGCTTAAGTTTTCACTTTCTAGCTTGTTTGGTAGGGCTGCAATAAGCTCTAACCTTGTCCCATTTTCTGTTTTTCAACACAAGAGGCATAAGTGCTTATCTGCTTATTCTAGCTTATCAGTGTGCTTTTCTTTGTCTTTTAATTTCATTTGAGTAGCTTGTAGCTTATTACATCTTATTTTAGCTTCTGTTTCAGCTGGTGAGCTTGTTTGAGCTTATTTCATAAAAATAAGCTCATAAGCATATCTGTTGGGATCATAAGCTTGTCAAACAGCTTATTTGTGATTTGTAAAATTTTTGTCTTTATAAAAGTTTCATATTTTAAGTAGTTTAGTAGTTTTCAAAAAGAAAATCCAGAAAAACATCATTTTTAAAATAGTGATAGCGTTTATTTAATATTTTTTAGCTTTTTGATTTTTCTTTTCAGCTTATTATTAAGCAAATCTTGTTTTTATAATTTTGTTAGTTTTCTGTCATCATATAGTATTTTTAGAAAAAGTTTCATAATTTTCCTAATCTTTTTAGTATTTATTATAATTTTAAATAGTTAAAAATAGTAATTAATTAGTAATAAATAATTAAAAAGTATAAAAAATATATTTTTAGTTTTAAAATTAGTTTTATCATATTTTAGATTTTTCCAAGTTAAAATTTCCTTTTTCCAGGTTTATTTTATATTTTCTAGTATTTAAGTGTATTTTAAATAATAATTAATTAGTAATAATTAGATAAAAAGTGTGAAAAATATATTTTTAATTTTAAAATTAGTTTTATAATATTTTAGATTTTTCTGAATCATAGTTTTATTTTTCTAGCCTTATTTCATATTTTCTTTTATTTTAGAGTATTTATTAAATAGTTAAAATAGTTTTTAAATAATAATAATTAATTAAAAAGTTATAAAAATAATTTTCTTTTTCTAATAATTTTCTTTTATTTTTAGGATTTCAAAAATGTTATTTTCATATATTTAGGTCTTTTATTTCTTAGATTCCATTTTTTATTTTGTACGTATACGTAGTTTTTAAACGTACGTTTTACGTTTGTTATATCTGATTGCTGTGCTTTCCAATTCTGTTTCCAATCTCATTCCAATCAATCAGTAGTGTAATTTCTCATCCAAAACCTTTACTGATCACTATCCTTAGTGATCACTCTATCATCTGAATAAGTTTTGACACACCATTGAGTCTCCGTGGGACTAAACGACCCGGGAATTCATTGTATTCTCCAGGACTTCATTGTATTTGTGTTTTAAGCAGTTTTAAGCTTCTTACGGTTAGCCATTCACAAGTGGCTAGCTTGTGTGAGGTAGCTTGACGGTTTAGCACAGATCACGAACGCACAGGGGGGGCAGAGGACTAGGTAAGCGCTGAAGCATAACCTTAGACATCCTTTCAGTGTGACTGTGCGCACTTCTTTGAACCCCCTTTTGAGTTTGTTCTAGTGGGTGAGCCGTACATCCCAAGTGTCCATAGCGTCTAGTTTTTAAATTCTTGAAAACGTGTTTCATATATTAGGTCACTTTATTTTACAAAAACAATTTTCCACGAATCAAATAGCAGGTCACAATGAGCATGGTATTTAGGCGTGTAAATAAAGACCAATATTAATGTTATGGTTACGATATGTATTATTCCATATTGCATACAATTAGGTGTCAAAGCAAGTAATAATGCACATATAGGAATCACAAACATACAAGCATAAACATCAATATAAATAACCACATATTGTTCCGAGTTCTCTAGCGAGTCTTCCCCAAACAGAGAACCATAAGACTGTCACTAGGATGTAATACCTAGATCGCCCCATACATCACTTAGAAAAGCAATTGAGTGGGTCTTGTGGCCAAAAAACACATAAAGCATGGCAATCTCAATTAACAAGTAATTACGCAATATATGTATTTTATAAACCAATATGTGATTCTAATTATCATAATAATTCTAATTAACAATTAATAAATACAAATTAACTTTTAATTCTAATTAGCAAATAATTTTAATTTAACATGTAATTCTTAATTAACAATTTAATTTTAATTAACTAGGTAATTATAATTCACATGTAAATAAAATTCAAATTAACAAGTAATTTACAATTAACAAATTAATTCTAATTATCAATATAATTTTAAGACTAAAATACACGGTTGGTCCCTAAACTTGGCAAAACGCTTCGTAATAGGACAAAACCCGGCCTTATCATCGCCAGAGGTCCAAACCTTGGCCTTTTATACTCGTTACAAGTCCTTTGACAAAGTCAATGTCTGATTTTTGTTTTGTAGTCGAGGGTATTTTAGTCCATACACATTTATACTTTTATAACACATTTATATTTTACCCCTTCATCTTTCATCCTCGTCATCATCTCCCCAACATCATCCTGGTCATCATCTCCCTAACATCATCCTGCTGAAAACTTGATGTTTCTTAGTTTCGTGTGCAAAAAGGTTGGTTCTTCACAGCGCAAACAATGGATCACACTGATCTGAAAAGATAAACTACCACTGCCATACATGATATGCCACAATATACACATACATGTTCAACAAATTTACAGGTTTCTAGTATACATCAAGTCCACATACATCAAGGTACAACCTGCTGTTGATTTAACTCAGCAAGCGCTGCAGCTAGTCGTTGCACAAGTGTTGGATTGCTGCATATTTGATCCATTAATTCCGCAGGAGTTACTGGGGTCGCCTGCAAGGGCAAGCCATAGTGGTAATTAGTGCCAGCATCAATAATAGGCATTTCCCTTTATTTTTAACAAAAGCATGACAACATGAATCCGAAAGGAAGAAGTGCAAGGATGGGTGGATTTGGTAACGGATCAGGGTCAAAATGGGTCGTTTTTTGTTAGAGTTCAAACGGTTCGGGTTAACTTGACTTGCAGCTAGTACTGTAGTAATTATGCTTCCATTAGCTAAATTGCTTCTACAATAATAATCTCAACTTACAAATGAGGTTAAAGCAATAAAAACACATTAGACAACTTCCAACCCATGTAATCCTTTTGACCCATTTGACCACTTAGTTATCGATTTGACTTGACTCATTGGACATATAACAACTATATTGACCAAAGTTTTGGCACAAAGGTTGCCACATTCACCACCCAAATACGGTATTCAGTATCTTAAGCTCTAGAAACAGAAAATACTTGTTCCTATGCATTACTGTTTTACTTTACACAGTAAGATCTTTTGTTTCTTTGCCTTAGGAGTCAACAAAGCCTTCAACCAAAAATTATTGAAACTCGAGTGACATAAAACTGATACACATCTAATGTTATAGAGAAAGTGAGAATAAGGTAATAAGACCAAACAAGCAAGCAAGCCAAACAGAAAATATAGCAAGCAATAAAAATAAAATACACATGTCTATCATGTAATTTATCTAGTGAGCAAAGGCATTTGTACCTTCTGTTCAAGATCGGCACATTTGGCTTCAAGTGCATGCACTCTCTGCAAAGAAATAATTTGATTTTAATCAGGAACAAGCAATACCAGATTTTCGTTCTCTCTTCTTGGTATTTTTCAAAGTGATTACCTCGTGTAACTCTTCATCAGCAGCACAAAGCCGTGATGCATAAAGCACTCTAATACCCTTTAATGTGCACAGGTTCTTGCATTGAGGGCACTGATAGCAGTTACACTAAAAAGTAAAGTAAGTAAACTAAAGGATCACAATCGCATTACTGGTAAAAAAAAAAAATTAGATGAGAGCTGAAATACCTTCCCAGGACCTCGAAAACGTTGAAGCCATTTGTTTATACAAGACAATCCATATTATGCCCACACGACAGACAACTGCAATCATCACACAGAAAGGATAAGGAAATTTATAAGGGTAAATAGTCCAAACCCATTCACTTGATATACAGGCTTATCAACAAAAAGAATTTTGCAAGCAACCTTTTTATATAAGTAGGTCAATAAGAGAGGCATCATATCATATTTAATCTGGGTAAAGGAAATGAAGAGAGGATAATATATGTCTTAACCCGATTAGAGTAGATGAAGATTTTCAAACCTAAGAGACTGCCCATCAATAAAAGAACTTACTTCCAATCATTACTGTTAGGGATTTCATTCATAAAACAATAAGAATAAAGTGCCATAAGTAATGTTGCATTGCTTTGCATGACTACAGAGGTGATTATAAGAATACATCAACAACTATACATTAAACGTTGTGTTTTACATGTTTATTTAATCCAAAGTGTATAAAAGTAAAATATAATTTGGAGATGACCAGGATGATGTTTAATGTTTGCGCTGTGAAGAACCAACCTTTTTGCACACGAAACTAAGAAACATCAAGTTTTCAGCAGGATGATGTTGGGGAGATGAATGATTTGGGGAGATGAATGACGAGGATGAAAGATGAAGGGGTAAAATATAAATGTGTTATAAAAGTATAAATGTGTATGGACTAAAATACCTTCGACTGACTTTGTCAAAGGACATGTAACGAGTATAAAAGGCCAAGGTTTGGACCTCTGGCGATGATAAGGTTGAGTTTTGTCCCATCACGAAGCGTTTTGCCAAGTTTAGGGACCAACCGTGTATTTTAGTCTAATTTTAATTTGTGTGTGACTAGTTATTATTTATTAAAAATTGACAAGTATTCAGGGGCGGAGCCAGAATATTTTCGGAGAGGGGGCAAAATTTTTTTTTTCACGACGAGCTAATAAAGAAAAAACTTAACCCAACGGGGTAAAGGTCAGGTCGGGTCGGGTCGAGCCTGACAGAATAATAAAAGTGATTATAACGAAGAACATCGAGTAATATCGTGTCTAATTCAACACCATACTAACCTATACATTTTCTTCGTAACAAATAAAATGTTTTATAACTTTGATGACATTGAAAAACCATACCAAATTTTAGTATTAGTTATTTTAAAGGCACTGATATCACTAAGTAATGGTGCAATAGTTTTTTTTTAACAAATGAAGTCACACTTTAGCATAAATTGTATAGCAAAACCACTCCAATCAATACATTTTATTTTCTTAAATAGAATTAACTTTTATAAATTTAATTAGAAAACAAAAAAGACCAAAATAGTTACACACAGTCATTATTGTGATGTGAAATACAGTATATAGTAAATATCAAAACAAAGTAACAAACTATGCACTTCACGTGTGAAATATATACGAGTAGCAAAGATCATAACAACGTGGTCATCTCTCACCCACACACAATACCTTACAGTTACAAGAAAAAAACTCTTATCTTTTCCCATTCTTTTGAAAAAGTAAAAAAAACAACTCATCTTCTTTAACAAACTTCACCTTCTTTAACAAACTTATCTTTCCGGCAACACTAGACCTTCCAACCATAGAGCTCTTTTGTTCAACTTTACTTCGTTTATTTCGTTTTCAGGGGGCAAAATGACGACAAACATGATAATCTTTAAAAAAAATTACACTACACCGGAAAGTTGAGAGGGGGCACGTGCCCACCGTGCCCCCTCCGTAGCTCCGCCCATGAAGTATTGCATGCAATTGTCAAAATTAAAATAAAACTAAATAACTAAACTAGTTTTTATGCAGCCCTTTTAAAACATGTTTATTAATAACAGAAACGTGTAACCCATAATCACAAAAACGAGTTGACTCGTGATGCTACTGTTGGAATTTTAGAACTAGTTAACCAACGGATATTGGATCTAGTTAATACAATTATGTTACCACGTAATTAATAAACACATAATTAATACAATATTAATTAATTAAAAGGGATTAAGAAAAGCTAACTTTGCTTGGCAATTGATCTCTAGTAACGGAACAAGAAACCTTACGAAACCTTAAGTATCTAAAATAGATACCTCGAAGAGTATCACACACAAACCCGATTAACGTATACGTTCGATTGTCGCTAGTCGAGAACGTAAACTATAAAACCAAACAACCTTTGTATCTTGAATTATACCCCACGTCCAGAAAAACCTCCAAGGAACCAAGTTCTATTTTCTGTCCGAGAACCAAGCTGGAAAACAGCTTCTATATATCACCCGATATCGGACACGCCTTGTCCGATATCTACACCTTACTGCCCGTGATCAAAAGTCACGACCAGGAGTAGATTACACCCTAGTTGCTGCTGTTGTTAAGTCGACAAGGAGACAGAAGCATGTACCAATCAGTTTTTCTAAACACTTGATCACAAATACAAGTTTAGAATCAAACTTAAAAACCCTCTTGTCGACTTGTATGATTAGACGACCAAGAAGTAATAAGCAGAGATAGTTGATCGGTATTTAGGGATTAGAAGAGTATGTAATGCGTGAGTTTTTGTGAAGGGTGTGTTTGTTTATATAGTTAACCAAACCAAACCCTTGAAGGATTACTTGTCTTGGTCGACAAGTAATAAACAAACCCAACCCATTCACCCTCTAATTACCCGATCAGTTTAGGATTGACTAGGCCCTAGGCAACACCCCAAACGACCCATATCAGAAGCTGAAAACAGCCCACGGGTCAAATATGTGATCGGGTCATTATTATACATAACGGGTAAATATAATTCAAGTATTAGTTTATCGTTCAACACGTATACTCGTGTTTATCGCGTGGGCCCCCATCGGCTCATACACATTTAGTTGTCTTGTCGTGTTTTAAGACTCCCACAAACCAACAAATGGACGATGCTTGTTTGGAGGTGATGGAAGAGGTTAGACTTTTTTAATAACTCGCCTCACCTTATAACTTTTTACATTTGAACAAGTGTTTTAAGACATCTTTAGGAGTAATATTTCAACGATGACTTGCATTTCTGGCCATACATGCTATCTAAAGTTGGTTTTGTGCCCCCATTTGAATCATCCGGTAACCTGATGACCGGCCGAACTATCAAAATTGCTGTTGTGACATTTTTTTTCCCATTTATATCCATCAAAAGTTGGTTGTCTCCCATAAAGTCATGGGAGCAGCACCTTTTTCCTCTTTAGCAGGTCATCAGATCACTGGATGACTCGAATGGGACACAAGCCAACTTCTAATAACTTATATGGCCAGAAGTAGAATGATTCAGCCCGAAGATTTAGAAGTAAGGTAATATCCCATGCAAAAAATATAAACTGAAAAAATAGTTGTAAAGAATGAATGCGCAACATCTTTATGTTTATTCAATAGTCATCAGTAAGCTGCAAGTCTATATTACCTCATGGTGTGATACAACTAAAGGATTTTTCTTAACAGGTTAGGAGGCACTTTGAACCAATGCTATTAAAAAGAGTTGATATGATTGTGGTCTTTCATCCTCTGTTTCATGATATGCCGAGGAAAGTTGCTAGACATGAATTGAAAGATATTGCTCTTCGTCTTGCTGATAAGGGTTTTTATTTGAAGTCACGGATGCAACATTGGATGTTATCATTCCAGAAAGTTATGATCCAGTGGTGATAGAAGTGAACATGCTGGTAGAAGTTACTTTGATAACTTGAAAAAGGAGTTCTTCCTGGTATTATTCAACGTTTTTGTTGGTTTGAATACAGCCTCGTGTTGGTATGTTTTGGAAGTGGTGAAAGGATTAAGAATGTTCTTGCTCCCTAACAACAAGTTAAATCCACACGTTTCTTCGAAGTTAATGGAAATGCTACTATCAAGTTCTGTGAAGACTTAGATGAAGTTGGTTGTTCATATGGGATTCTTGAGGACAAGAATCTCTTAAGGGGGATGATTTGTTATGATCCATTTCCTAACCGAATCTCCCGCCAAATCCAACCGAATTCCACTTAGTATAAATAGGACTAGCCTACTTGTAGAATTCAGTTTTAGACCTCATCTCTCTCAAATTGTATTCACTTTGTGTGTAATAACAATCTATCCGATTAGTTCATTTCGAATCATATTCTTGATCTTTAATTCCTGATAACTAATCACTCTATCCATTTCTATCTTTCATTTCTATCAGCCAGTTTAGTTCATTACATTATTTCAACCCAATTTGTTTTTGATATATGGTTAAATGTTCAGGTGCAAAAGGGGCATGACCAATAAAAAAAAGGATAGAGAACAAGCTTGTGAAGGAACTATGTATGATGTGGATCAGAGATGAGATTGTTGAAAACTCGACAGTGTACGTAGATGCAGACTCAAATGGGAAAGATTTGTATTATCGTGTCAAGAGAGACGGTAGACAGAATGAGGATCGTACTAATGATGCAAAGAAGCTTAAAATAGCATGATAGGTGATGAGAATGGTGAAATAAGTGAAGATATTCTGAGAACTGTCATGTGAAAATGAAACTATAATCAACAACTTTATATCTGAGTAATTATTCTAAATGGATTTTTTGAAAGGCACATCTACACCGTTAATCAATTTTTCTGTGGATTAATACACCAAATGACTAATTAAGATAAGTGTTACTATGCCGAGAGGAAGAAATTGCCATAATAAACAGAAGTGCACATATGTATCTAAAGCTTGTGTTTCATATATCTACATTGAAGGTATCATACAACTTTTCTAAGCTTGTGTTTCATACATCTACATTGAAGGAAATGATAAGAAATTGGTACGTATTTGTAGCCATCAATTATAGTTTGATATAATATATCTTATGTATATTAAAGCAAAGCTAATACATCGTTAAGTCAGTTTGTTGTCACCGCTGAAGTAAGTAGCGATGGTCAATAAGTTGGTAAGCTTTTCGCTGAATGATCTACTACTTGCAATAATTTTCTTGCTAATCTTATATTTATCTCTTTTTTAAAATGAAAACAGAGAATACAGCGTGCAAATATGGAACAGTGAATCTTTACAGACTCAGTGACCACAGCCTAATTAACTGGAAGATTGTGAATTATTATTTTCAGGTGCTTTATCTTTTCCTTTCTTTACCCAATCAACAAAATTGCTGAGATTTTTGCTGGAGGAATTTCCTTCTTTCACACTGCCCATCACCCTTTCTTGCAAATTCAGTGCATTTTGTTTAATTTTGTCATTCCTGATCAGCTGCTCCACTTTACTCTTGATTTCTTCTCGCGTGACAATACTGGTATCATCTTTGTTCAACCCCAGACCGGTTTTCCAGAAATCACATATGTAAGTTGCGTCAAGAAATTGATCATAAAAGTACGGCCAGCATAAAAATGGAACGCCGTTGCTAACACCTTCCATGGTAGAGTTCCAGCCACAGTGACTCATGAAGCACGCTACTGAGGGATGGTTTAAGACCTCTTGTTGAGGTGCCCAACTGACTATTTTCCCACGAGTGCTTATTCTGTCCATGAAGCCATTTGGGTAGATTTGGTCGGTACTGCCACTCAGACCTGGTCGCACAACCCACAAAAACGGCCTGTTGATAAGTTCAAGCCCTAGCGCCAGCTCTTCAAACTGGGTTTGGTTGAAAATAGTGAGGCTCCCAAATGCCACATAAATGACTGAGCAGAACGGCTGTTGATCAAGCCATGTTACGCATGAGGAATCTTCGTTCCAGAAGTGTCCTGCTTGCTTTGTTTTTTCATTGTTTGCCAAAAGGGGGCCTATGGGCAGTATCTTTGGAAACAAGGTGAATGTCTCAGGCTCAAGCTCCACTGTTGAGTTGCAAATTATGCAGTCTGCTACTCCAGCGGCTACTGTACCTTGAAGGCCTATGCCATCAAACATTCTTTTGTTTGTGACTGGGTCGCCTATACATGCCCATAAAAACTGTTTAGGGTCCATAGGTGGCATGTTTGTTGACAGCTGAACCATTTGATCTTTCACAGGTACTCCTGAAAGAAACGTGTCAGATCTGATAACTTCATAAGGCTAAAATTTTAGTTGTATAAGTTAGTAAAAGTTAAGTGATCTCACCATTACTATCTATAACTTGATCGTCTAACAGCTTCTGGACACTCATGAACACGGCCATAACTGCAGCCGATCCTGAAGAAAACACTGCTAGTCTAATACCCATCTTCTGTGCAACTTTTGAGATCCATCCCATGCAATAATCTGCAATAATGCATGTTATTTTATCATCATCTGTTTTGTTTATGTTGTTTATTAGCTCTTCTAATTTGTCGGGCATGACTCTAAACATGGTTTCCGTCAACTGCCCAAGGTCATTTCTGTCTTCCCATGGTTCTATCCCATCTGGAATCGCAACCATTTGCATCATATCACTCACATCATCTTTTTGGGACCAGGCATTTATAACCCGTTTATGACTGTCCTCTGTGTTCACAAATGTGACCTTGAGACCTTTTCTGGTGAAGCGCTGTGCAGCATCCATAAGAGGAGTCACATGGCCTTGTGCTGGATAAGGTACTACAAGAACATGGTTACTTTTCATTTTCTTTTTTCTTTATGAGGCTTTTGAAAATTTGTTATGGTTTGCATGCACTTATATATGATGACCCCCTTCCTGTTCCTATAGGTATGAATGGTTGTCTTTTTTTTACATCCTTATATTGGAGTCTTATGGGTGTTTGTTTAAGTTTATTTGGCCGGCTTATGAGCTTACTGAATTGAAAAGTTCATAAGCTCAAAATTTTGGGCTTATTCTTAAAAAGTTCAATAAGCTCATAAGCAGGCCAAATAAGTTTAAACAAACACCCCATTAGGGATGAACAAGTTTTGATTACTCTTTTTTAGTAAGTTCAAACATACTATCAATTCTATTAGAAGAGAGTTCAATTAATTAGTGCGTATTAATAATGGTATCTTGTTTTTCGATTCCTTGAAATAATGTAGATGCCAATCTAGTGTTTTCCTAACTAACCGGCCACTCACTTTTTTGTGTTGTTGGAGGGTTTCATTATTGCTGATATTGTGTCATTTCGCTTGTCCTTTTCGAAGAACCAAATGGTCCGGCTAGTCATTTGTTTGTTAGTGCAGTTATCATTTATGCCGTTTGGAATTGGTATCTTTTAATTTAAGACGTAGAAGTTATATATATCTTAAAAGTCCGTCGACAGTTTGACACTCGTGATAGTTTATACAGAAAACAATCTATGATTCTAACAGCTGTACTTGAAACAAAAAACCAATGTCCTACCCGTAGAGGAGTCAGTTGAATGTTTTGTTTCTTGATGTATAAATGTATTTGCCTGTTTTCTTTTGATTAAAACTTTTAGTTTGCTATAATAAAAGTGATGTTATATATTGATCTTTGGCCTCTTCACATAGAAATGACTGATAGACGAGGTAAGATCTTTTCAGGGACCATATGAAGATATGATGACAAGTACTTATGTTGGCATCATATCCATTTGGTGGCCCCTTCCCCTTAATTAGACTTTTACAAGAAACATCTAGATAAATTTTTTTATAAAAACAATATAGCTTATGATTTTTGCTTTAATTTAGAAATAAATAAGGGAACTGAATCATCGACTAGTTAATCCTGCATTTGTTCAAATGAACATGCTGGTCATTTGATTGAACATGACAGAAAAACTAGTTCGTTTACTATCCGTTTAAGCCTCAAATAACTGACTTGAACCAGCCTCATTCTTATTTATTGGGTTTATATATGTAGAACCCTATTAATGACCGGTTTCTAAGGTTGTTGGTGACACAGTGGTCCTCTTACCAAACCATCTTGATTGTGTGGATGCAAAACCTTTGCATGGATTTTAGAGTCTCATTTAACTTTTGTGGTCAACTGGTAATTTTTCCTAATCAATAATAAATGGTGCTTGTTTTAGTAAAAATTAGAAACAAGTTTGTACTACTGGAACAAAGAACTGATGATTAGTTCGTATTTTTTTCTTGTTTCCAATACACTAATGATATAATCTACCATTTGTTCCAAAAAATATTATCAAACCAGTAGTTAAAGTTTGTTCAAAAGTATTATTATAGACGGAGCTAACGAGTTTAGTCACCCTATCGGTTAGAAAAGACCATTACACGCTAGAAAGCCGATTTTCATTTCAATTTGATCTTAAGTACTTAAAGTTTTCCTTTTAATTAGTCTAGCATTGTCTTGTTTTAATTTAATCTTATCTTTATTGTTGTACTGAAGTGTAAGCTGAAATCAAAGGCATGCCAATTAGGGGAAAATGAACATATTTGGCTATAAGGGAAACTGATGCAAATAGTTGACATGGAAACACTTGGTCCTGTATGCATTGTTAAGCCAGTTTCTAGGTTGCTGTAACTGAAGTAAGTGGCATTAGCCAAATATTTTATTAAGTTGTTGATCACAAGTTTGGGTATGGTACAAACTAGAAAGTGATTTGATCTTAACTTCAAAACTAACAAAGTAATAATACTTATCATGTTAAGTTTATTCATCTATTTATCCCCTCTTATTATGAAATGATTCAATAGCTATATAATGAACCGCAACTTAACTGGAAGATTGTGAAAAATCATTTGCAGGTTCATCGTCTTTTCCTTTCTTTACCCAATCAATGAAATCGATGAGATTTTTGTTAGAGGAATTTCCTTCTCGCACACTGGCCATCGTCTTTTCTTGCAAATTCACTGCATTTTGTCTGATATAGTTGTTGCTGAGCAGCTGCTCTACTTTAGTCTTGATTTGTCTTCGTGTGACAATACCAGTATCATCTAAGTTCAATCCCAGACCAGTGTACCAGATATCACATATGTAACTTGTGTTAAGAAACTGATCAAAAAAGCATGGCCAGCACAAAAATGGAACGGCATTGCTGACACCTTCCATGGTAGAGTTCCAGCCACAGTGACTCATGAAGCAAGCCACTGAGGGATGGTTTAAGACTTCTTGTTGAGGTGCCCAGCTGACTATTTTTCCACGAGTGCCTATTCTGTCCATGTAGCCACTTGGGTAGACATACTCTGTATTGCCAATCGCACCAGGTCGTACTACCCACAAGAATGGCTTGTTGGTTAGTTCAAGTCCTAGCGCCAGCTCCTCGAGCTGGAGTTGGTTTAATATCGCGAGGCTCCCAAATGCCACATAGATAACTGAGCAGACTGGTTGTTGATCAAGCCATGTTAGGCAAGTTGAGTCTTCGTTCCAGAAGTGTCCTTCTTGCTTTGTTTCTCTGTTGGCTGCCAAAAGGGGGCCTATTGACAATATCTTTGGAAATAAGGCGAGTGCCCCAAGCTCCAGCTCTATGGACGAGTTGCAAATTATGTAGTCTGCTGCTTCAGCGGCTACCTTACCTTCGAGAGCCATGTTATCAAACATAATCTTGTTTGTGGCCGAGTCGCCTATGCAAGCCCATAAAAACTTTTTAGGGTCCATAGGTGGCATGTTTGATGACAGCTGAACCATTTGATCTCTCAGTGGTACTCCTGAAGAGAAATGTCAATTCATCAGGCTAAGTGTTAATTTTATAAACTAGTAAAGAGTATTATCTCACCACTGCTATCTATAACTTGATCATCCAACAGAGTTTGAATACTCATGAACACGGCCATAAGTGCAGCCGAGCCGGAACAAAAAGTTGCAAGTCTAATACCCAACTTCTGTGCAACTTTTGAGACCCATCCCATGCAATAATCAGCAATAATGCAGGTAATTTTCTCATCATTTGTTTTGTTAATATCGTTTACTAGCTCTTCTAATTTGCTGGGCATGACTCGAAACATGGTTTTAGTTAACATACCCACGTTATTTCTGTCTTCCCATGGTTCCATCCCATCTGGAATCCCAACCATCTGCATCAAATCACTCAGATCATCTTTCTCGGACCAGGCATTCATAACCCGTTGGTGAGTGGCCTCTGTTTTCACAAACGTGACCCTGAGACCTTTTCTGGTAAAGTGCCGGGCGGCATCTATAAGAGGAACCACATGGCCTTGTGCTGGATAAGGTATTACCAGAACATGAGCACATTTCATTTTTGTTTATGTTTGAGTTTCTATGACTTTTGATATAGTTTGCATGCACTTTATGGTTACTCCCTTTATGTTCCTATGTATGCCTATATATATATAAAGCACTAGCATAATTATTTAGGCTGCAACTCCTTGGGATTAATTTTAACTTCTCTAATATTTAAAGCACTAGCATAATTCTTTAAGCTGCAACTCCTTGGGATCATTTTCCCTAAGCTTATAATACATAATCGTGGAGGGCTAGTGATTTAAGGCTCCATGGTTTTGCAGTGTGGTATGTGGAGTCCGGAGTTTACTTTCCATGTAATTAAAGATGGTTCAGGAGAGGTTTCCCTCGCAACCAAAAGAGAATTAATAAATACATTAAACAGTAGCATAGTACTCAGCACAAAGCTGCGACAAACAAATAGTCGTCGCAAGTCTTTTGATTATCTTTTCAACAGTTTTTGGAGGTCGTGTGTAAGAGAACCATTGAAAGGTAACCGGCCTTTTGGCGGCACCCAACGACCAGCCCCACGGCCAAATGAGAGGGGTAATCAGTTAATCACATATCATCATGGTAATAAATGGGAGGTTTGAAACCATGACCTTTTTTATATAAAAAAAAGTGTCGATTTTTTTCTAAGAAAACTTAAATTTTTTTCGCCAACTTCCCAGTTGTTTCGAAGACATTTTACAATATAAATTTATCTGAAAAGAGTTATTTTTACTTGATTCTCTCCGGTTACATTTATAGATATAATTAACTAGTATATTTTGAAAAGTACATTAGTAGTTTCTTCCGGAAGATGATTGATTTAACCAAAATCATTATCATATCAAGTCTTTTGCCCTCTTGGCTCATCTCTGGTAACGCTGCTCTTACATATTTGTTTCATATTCTTGTTATCACGAAAATCCGTAAATTAAACTAATGAGAAATTATATCCCTTTTAAAAAGGATACGAGCTCAAACACATCTTTCACGTGTGATGAAATTATAAACTTCCCACCAAGTTTTGGTTACTCTTTTTTAGGCAGTTTAAACTTAATATCAAGTCTTTTGGATGAGAGTTAATTACTGATTGTTGATCATGTTTTTGGAAGCTATATATTTTTTAGCGAGATTCTGTATAATAGTTAAACTCTAACCAAATTGTAGCTTAACTAGCTGCTAATAAATATTGAGGTTAGGTTTAGCCCGGTTTGTTTTTATTGGAATAACTACCTGTGAGGTTAGGTCGTCTGAGATTTCTCCAAGTGTTGAGATTAAACAAAACTGCAAAGACCCCTGATATGTACCAATGTGACAGGAACTGTTACTAGTTAGTAAAGTAAGAATAGGTTCGCAAAAGTTCAAAAGAAACGTGTGTTTCGTGTATATACTATCTTTTGCTAACGCATAATCATTATAACTATTGCAGTATGAGCTGACACTATGTTATCGAAATTTTCATTAAAAGAAAAGAAATGATATGATGAAATGAAGAAAGAAATGATTGGATAGTAGAAAAATAGACACAAATTTGTGTTCTTTAAATCGAAGAAAGTAAAAAGGAAAAGAAATGGCATAGTTGTCAGGATCCCGATCCTGATCTTAGGATCTTACGATTTTACGATTCTACAAAGCAAAAACGATCCGGATCCTACGTAGGATCTTAGAAAGCTTAAGATCTTACAGGATCCCGATCTTGACCGTAGGATCTTAAGATCTAATCCGATCCGATCTTACGTTTCTCCAACCGCAAACTAAAAAACTACAAAGTTATGGATTATCTTTTAATAGAATTAAAAAAACAATATATGATTCTTCATAAACATTAAATTATTTATAATTTAGGAGAATATTTCCATAAAAGATTCATATAACTTTTTATTTATGATATATAATAATTTGTAGATTTGAATAATATTATAAAGAATATTAAAAATGACATTGTAGTAGGATCTTAAGATCTCGATCCGATCTTACGATCACGATCTTGATAAGACGAAAACGATCCTAGATAGGATCCCGATCTTAACAACCTTGGACATGATATATATTTTGTGTTCTTGAGCTGTAAAAGCGAAAGGAAATTGACAAAATTACCTTTATACCCTTCATTTGTGTTGTCTTTATGTGTTAGAAAGGGCATAATCGGCATACAAGTCATTATAGATATGACTATTTGGTATCTATCCCAATCAGCTCTACAAAAGTCTTGCCACTTATGCTATCATAACCTTTATTTTCCTTTTTTAAAAAAAATTGAGAACACTAAGGGGCCGTTTAGTTAGTGAAAAAGTTGTTTAGTTGAAGTTATATTTTTCCTTTTTTTAAAAATGAAAATTTGTTTAGATGAAGGTGGAGGATGGAGGATGTAGGAGGCGTGATAAACTCATAAAAGTGTAGGGTGAAAAGAAATTGTGTTATTATTTTGGAAATGAAAAAAGTGAGAAGAGTGCAATGGTATTTTCATTTTTTCTATTAAAAATTGGAAAATGAGAATTTCATATTTTTGAAAATTTATTGGAAAAAAATGCGACTAAATGGATTTTTAGTTTTTCCCTTTTCATATGAAAAAATTTTCTAGAAAAATGGAGTATTTCTCTCCAACTAAACGGCCCCTAAGGGTGCGTTTAGTTAGAGGAAAACACCCTTATTTTTCATAAAATATTTTGTGGAAAACAAGAAAAACAAATATCGTGTTCAAATAAGCGTTTTCCAACAAAATGTTTTGCGAAACACAAAATTTACTATTTCCTAACTTAACAAGGAAAATTACAAAACAAATTTTAGTTGCTTTCATGTTTTCATTTGTAACCCACAACCCATCCCTCCCCTTATTCAAACTAGAAAATACAAACATCAACTAAATGCATTTTCTATACTTTCAAGTATTTTGTCGAGATAAATTTCCCTTCCAAATTTTTGCAAAACTAGAGATAGAAAATAAGAGAATTTTTTCTCTAACTAAACGCACCCTATATAATTTTATATCCTCTCATTCATTTTCCTACCATCCCATAAAACTATTCAAGAACATGGCGTTAGACCCCCAAGTAAGATGTGATGCCTCCTAGACTCGCAAGGGGTGCTGCCCCGTGACCCTTGCAGTTTGTCATGAGTAGACTAGCTTTGCTGACATGAGCGTAAGCTCCACACGTCCTGTAGTAGATCTTAATATATAATTGTCTAAGATGTGGAAAACTAGAAGGGGGGGGGGGGGTTGAATAGTTTTGCCGATTTTAAGTTGATTTCAAAAACTTTAGATTCGATATTATGTGAAATCGTATGGATGTTGAGAACGTATAGATCTAATGATAATGCAAGCAAATAAATAAAGATAAGGGATAGAAATGACACAACCGATTTATAGTGGTTCGGCTACAAGGACACCTTCCTTGCCCTACTCCACTCCCCGAGTCACCTACTCGAGAGTTCAAGCACTATGTCAACAAACTCCTTCACTTGGCGGAGAAGCCTTCACAACGTTGCTTACACTTTTTCCGGTACAAAGCTAGATACCGAGTCCGTAGCACGGTGGACCAAACCAACACAACTATTACACAACAAATATGTGAAATATCAAATACAAGATCTTCGCTACAGAAATCTTGCGGAGTGACAAATCAATCAAGGACCCCTTGCTTGGATGACTTGTAGAATGCTCGTGATCTCGCCTTAGAGAAGGACCTATATGAGGATCACAAATAGAAAGAAAGAAGAACAACTCTCTAGATCAAGTGATCTATATGTTAGAAGAGAATGAGAGTGTATATGAGATTTAGTAAGAAGAGGGGTGAGTTAGAATGAAGAAATGGCTCTCTATTTATAGGCAAATTTCCTCACTGTTCCCACGGATCCCTTCCACTTGGGATCCGGCTAGCACAAAGCTAGGGATCAGTGGAACGCTCCTCTTTGCCCATGGGTTTTTTGGTTATGGGTCATGGGTTGGTCCATGGGTTATATCTAGATTCAATGTATCTAAGTATACATTGTATCAAGTCTCTTTGGGTATGGGTTAAGATCCATGGGTTGTGATTTTTACCCATCCTAATTAACTATTACAACAAATGCTTTAGTTACTACATTTTTGTATTTAAAAGATTATATGTAAATGCTTTACAAAAATAACATGTATCCTTATAATTATACTTAAGACAACATTATATATGTTATCAACAAAACACAAAGAGATCTCAAAATATTAATAAACGTTTTTACGGTTTATTTGTATTAACAATCTCCCCCTTTTTGTTGATGACAAAATATAATGTTATGATGAGTAAAACTTAAGAATAGATGTAAGTTTTGAAAGCTCCTAAGTTTTACTTCTTCTCCCCCTTTTTGTCGAAACAAAAAGTTAACCCTTGGAGGAAAAAGTAGTCTACGTATTTCTTACTCCCCCTTGACAGTAGCTCCCCCTAGTTTGGGGCGTCAAGAGAAGAGAAAAAAAAATCCTACAAAAGAAAGTTAGTAACATGCTTAAATGATCTTATGGTTGTCGAGAATCAAGATAGGGAGCCAAGGTATGTAAACAAGGCCTTGTAATAAAACGACAAATTGTAGTGGTAGTTAAGCCACTTACAAGCATGTAAAAATAAGAACAAGACTTGTTCTTGAAAATAACAAAAAAAAATTTAATACTAAAAGTGAAAAGTAGTAGTAGAGATTCCTTCCATGCTTGCATAAGGTTATGGATGGAAGTTTTGATGAGTAATGGTATTGATGCGATCAAGGATGAGGTTGAGTATGAAACACATTTCTTCCCTAACTTCTATTGCAATTTCCCTAGTGGATTGGCAATGTTCACAATGTAAATGATGTGGGTAATGAGTGCGGAAGTTTTCCGGGTTGTTTTGATTTGAGTTATGCGGAAGTTGTGGTGGAAAAATAGGAAAATATGGATCAAAATCCGGAATGTTTGTACGTAGTGGTGGAAAAGAACCTAGATGTTCTTGTAATGTGATGGGAGCTAGAGGTGGTGATGTTTCAAGATCTTGAAAAATAGTATTTGGTGATGTGGGGGGTGTTGAAAAGACTATTTCTTTTTCTTTAGGTTGGGTAGATCTTGTTGGAGTCCTAAGGAGTTCCAAAAGAGTTATTTTAGGTGGTGATGAAGTTGGTGTACTTGTTGGTGATGAGGGTGGTGCTATAATGGAAGCATCTTGTGGTGAGTTATTTGAGGATGAATCATTTGAGGTTGGTTTTGCTAAACAACAAGATCGGATACTAATCCGTGCGGATATCCTAGCATTTGATTGTGGTATTTTGGATGATGGAAGTACAAAGGTTTGGATATCATGATTGTTTGTACTAGATGTTTCTCCTAAAGGGTTTTTGGATGACATGATGAAGTGTGTTTGTGAGAAGGAGATGGAGTATGCAAGCATTTTGGGAGTTATATATATAGAAAAACAACACATTGTAATGAATGTTTGACCCAAAATGTGGATTAAAATCTAATGATTAGATATGAATTCAAGGCATGTGATCATGAGAACACAAGCATTAAAGAGCATACTCCCAAAAATGAAGCAAATGTGGATTTTACATCCAAAGTGACAAAAATAGAAGTTGAAAACAGCTTCTGTATACACGGATCCCACGGATCCTTCCCTTGAGGGATCCGTCCAGCATGAAGGCTGGGATCCGTGGGTCTGGTGATTCAGGCAGCACAAAATTTTTCTTTTTGAAAACATTTTTGTCTATTGTGTGCCTATATGCAAACTATTTGGAGTTGCGGTTTTCTCGACCTCTAAAAAGGAAAAGAAAATAACTAGAGAAAAATAAATCCTAATTGAGATAACCCGAAAACAAACATTTGGTACATAAGTACGTAACATTGTGTTATCAATGCTCCTAATTCATTTTGGCTTAAATGAATGTACCCGAAAACACATATTAGTTATATGTTCCCTTTAGCATTCAAAAGACATGAGATGCAATGAAAACGGGTTTTTACTTTGTATTAATAATGAAAAAATGATTTGTCCTAGACGTGAGAAATTGCTTTTGTGGAATTAATACGGGAAGGTATCATTCTTTTTAGAAAACATTTTGAAAGGAGATTTTCTTTAAAGATGTGTATGTAGTTATGTGAAAGAAGAAAAACAAATTATAAATGGAAGACTTATCTTGGGTTTTGAAAATTCCCGTATTGTTTGTGAGTTGTGCGTGAAATAGAAATCCTAGACTCAGAAAGAAGAAGGCTAGTGTTTACATACCTTGTAGAGTCAATTAAGTTATGACGTTTGTTCCATTAGACCAAGACCAAGACGAAGTAGGTTGAATTGTTCCCGCTTCAACGGTTTGGTGAGGACGTCGGCTATGTTGTCTTCGGATGCAACCTTCTCAATAGAGATGTTCCCCTTTTGAACATTGTCTCTTAGGAAGTGATGACGAATCTCTATATGCTTTGTGCGAGAATGTAATACCGGATTCTTGCTTAAGTCGATTGCACCTTTGTTGTCACAAAGAATGGCTATGTCGCTTAGATGGATGTCGTAGTCTACTAACGCTTGTTTCATCCATAGTGCTTGTTGGCATGCTTTGCCGGCAGAGACGTACTCGGCTTCGGTTGTTGATATTGCAAGTGCCGTTTGTTTCTTAGAGAACCATGATGTTAAACAACATCCCATAAAAGTACATACCCCACTTGTACTTTTTCTATCAACGTAATCACCTGCATGGTCAGAATCTGCATATACAACAGTTTCTACTCCCGTGCCCTTAGGATACCATAATCCTAATTGTGTTGTACCCTTAATATATCTAAATATTCTTTTTACGGCTTCTAGGTGTGATATTTTAGGGTCTTCTTGAAACCTAGCACACAAGCAAACACTAAACATGATATCCGGCCTACTTGCCGTGAGGTAGAGAAGGCTACCTATCATGCCACGATATTTAGTATTATCAACGGATTCTCCGTCTTCGTCTTTTGTGAGTTTGGTGTCGGATGACATTGGAGTCCTAATTGGTTTTGACTCTTCTAGACCGAATTTCTTTAACATCTCCTTGATGTATTTAGATTGATTAAAGAAGATACCATCTTCTACTTGTTTTATTTGTAGACCAAGAAAGAAACTAAGTTCTCCCATCATACTCATCTCGAACTCGTCATGCATGATTTTAGAGAAATCATCACACATGTCTTGACAAGTGGATCCGAATATAATATCATCTACATATATTTGTACTATGATTATATGTGACTCTCTTTTCTTAGTAAAAAGTGTGTTGTCAACTAACCCCATGGTGTAGTTGTGTTTAACTAGAAATGACTTGAGTCTATCATACCAAGCTTTTGGAGCTTGTTTAAGACCGTAAAGGGCTTTCTTTAATTTATACACATGTTTGGGTTTTTCAAAATCAATGAAGCCCGGAGGTTGAGCTATATATACTTCTTCATTTATGACACCATTTAGAAAAGCACTTTTGACATCCATTTGATAAAGCTTTAGATCATTAGCACAAGCATACGCAAGAAGTATTCTTATAGACTCTAATCTAGCCACGGGGGCATAGGTCTCATCAAAGTCTATTCCCTCTTGTTGGTTATACCCTTGAGCAACGAGTCTAGCCTTGTTCCTAGACACTACTCCGTTTGCATCTAATTTGTTTTTATAAACCCATTTGGTTCCTATTATGGTTTGATTACTAGGTGGAGGGACAAGTGTCCAAACATCATTAGAAACAAATTGATTTAGTTCTTCTTGCATAGCCATTACCCAACTTTCATCTTTTATGGCTTCTTGTGTATTCTTAGGTTCTAAGGTTGAAACGAAACAAAACAAGCTACTTTGGTTTTGAACTTGAGACCTTAATGTTCGTTCGTTTAGCTTTCCTATGACTTTATCTACGGGGTGATCTTTGGACTCTTTAATGTTTACTATTTTATCACTTAGAGGTTCTTCTTCTTCACTTATCTTTTTCTTTATTACTATGGCTTCACTTTCTATAATCTCGTCATCGACAAGAGGTGGAGAGGGTTTGGGTGGACTTTCATCAAATTTTATATTTAATGACTCTTCTACCTTCATTGATTCTTTGTTTAATATGACGTAAGCCTTGCTATTTGGCGAATAACCTAAAAAGATACCTTCGGTTGATTTAGGATCAAATTTTGTAAGGTAATCTTTAGTATTAAGAATAAAACATTTACTACCAAAGACTCTAAGGTGATTTAACGTAGGCTTTTTGCCTCGAAATAACTCGTATGGAGTTTTTCCTAAGATTGGTCTAATCAAGACTCGATTGAGTATATACGTTGAAGTATCAACGGCATTACACCAAAACTTTTGAGGTATGGATTGTTCATTAAGCATGGTTCGACTCATTTCTTGTAGAGTTCTATTCTTTCTTTCTACTACCCCATTCGATTGTGGAGTGCGTGGAGCCGAGAAGTTGTGAGTAATACCATTAGCGTCACAAAAAGCTCCGAATTGCACTTCATTATCGAATTCCCTACCATGATCCGTCCTAATAGACACTATGGGTTTTCCTAGTTGTCTTTGGATCTTTTTGCTTAATATTTCAAAATAGTTAAAGGTTTCCGTTTTGTTCTTTAAAATTTTTGTCCAAGTATACCTAGAGTAGTCATCCACTATTACCAAAGTATAGTAGTTGCCTCCATAACTTTGGATAGCGGATGGACCAAATAAATCCATATGTAGTAATTCTAGACACTTAGTTGTGGACACCATGTTTTTAGCTTTATGAATCGAATGAGCTTGTTTTCCTATATTACAAGCATCACAAAAATGATGTTCATATTTTAACTTAGGTAGATCTCTTACTAGATCTTTGGATGATAGCGATTGAAGAAGTCGCATGTTGGCGTGACCCAATCTTCGATGCCATAAGGTCGAAGTATCATCCATAGAGGTAAGACATAGTTTGTCTTTAGGTTCATTACCGATTTTAATGACATAGACTCCATGTTTCCTAATTCCTCTTCCTATGGTTATGCCATTTTTAAGTATCTTACTACCGGTTTCGGTAAAAAGTACATTGCACTTTTTATCACATATTTGTCCTATACTTAAGAGGTTAAAGTTTAGGTTTTCTACGTGACACACATCGTTAATGGTTAGAGATTTGTTAGAAACCGTACCTTTACCGATGATTCTACTTTTGCTATTTCCAAACACCACATTACCTCCATTTACGGATTCATATGTGGAGAATAGATCCCTATTGCCGGTCATGTGCCTCGTGCACCCGCTATCCTTGACCCATTCATCGGGGTCTAGGTCGACCTTTAAGCACACCTAAAACAATAATAAACTCAAAAGTTTGGTCCCCATTTATTCATGGGTCCATTAGTGTTAAACATTCCATTCATGTTAGACATGTATGGATAAGATGAGTATGCATTCCATGGAGCAAAGTTTTGAAAAGAGAAACCGTTTTGCATATTAGGGTTCCATCCCATTTGATGGTTACTTCTTGGATAAACGTTATTAGGTCTCCTAGATGCATTATGTTTTTGAAAAGATGGTGCTTTGTTTCTTGCAAAAGTAGGATTATTTTTTGAAGGTGGATGTCTAGTGGTGACATGAGTTGGTTTCTTCCTATTTACGATAACGAACTCGGTTCTAGATGATGAGGCTATGTTATTACCACTAGTTGTCACTGCAGATCCACGGATCCCAGTTTGTACACTAGCCGGTTCCCTTTTTAGGGGATCCGTGGGATCCGCCACAACAGTGGCTGGTTTTTCTAATTCTTTAACAAATTTTGTTTCTTTACTTTCACTAGTTGATGGATCAAGTTGTTGTATACCTAGACCCTTTTGGTTGTTGCCGGTTTTAACACCATCGAGTATTGTATCTAAGGTGTTTGTACTCATTCTAGCAATTTTAGAATCTAAATGATCAACTAGTGTTTGAAGTTGAACACAAAGTTCACATTCACCACTTGCTATTTTACCCTTTTCCAAACGTTTTAGTTTTGCTTTTAATTCTATGACTTCTTTATCTAAACGTTGGTTTTGACTCTTTAAAAGCTTGTTTTTGTTAATTAGTTTTAAGCTAATATTGCATAGTTTATCATATTCATTATGCAATGAGTCGTCATCAAGTGATGAACTACTATAGTATTCGTGACATACCTCGTCATTTGCCATGAGAAAAATTTCTTCGTCCTCCTCGTCGCTCATTCCCGACGTGCCGCTCACGAATGCCTTTTGATCATCCCGTTTGGGACACTTACTAATAAAGTGGTTTGGGTCCCCACATTTAAAGCAAGTACGATCATCCTTTGGCTTCTCGTCCTCTTTGCTTTTCCGAAAGCCTTTCTTATCGTCATACGGTTGTTTGACGTATCTACCCTTTCTTCTAAAGAACTTTTTAAAGTCCCTTACCGCCATAGCGTACTCTTCGTCGTCACTACTCGAAGATGAGTTCTCCTCATCGCTCGAAGCCTTTTTGGCTTTAAGGGCAAGAGATTTGTGTTTCTCTTTCACCTTTGAGGCTTCGGAATCTTTAGCAAGGACAAGCTCGTAGACTTTTAGGTTGCCTATGAGTTCATCGTGGGTGAGGATTGTCAAATCTTTTGACTCTTCGATTGCCGTCACCTTGGATCTCACTTCGATGGAAGTGCCCTTAGATATCTCCTAACATGGTTACGGCTAGAAAAGGATTCATCAAGTGCTTGTAAAGATGTAATAATAGTATTAAAGTTAGCAAATGAATGATCTATAGTTTCCTCATCCGATATTGAAAATTGTTCATATTGTTGAACAAATAAATCAATTTTATTATTTTTAACTTGTTGGTTGCCTTGATGAGTTACAACTAAATAATTCCAAATTTCTTTAGAGGTTTTAAGCATAGAAATTCTTTCGAATTCCTTTTTCGGTAAAGCATTATATAAAACCATTTTTGCTTCACTATTTTTAGAAAGCTTTTTCTTCATTTCATCATTTAGTTTATCATGAGGTATGTGAACTAAATTTCCTTTATCATCATTTGAGGTAGCCTCAAAATCACCTTCAACAATAATGTACCAAAGATCAATATCTTTAGACTTCACATATGTTTCGAATCTATTTTTCCAATATATAAAACCATTAGTTTCAAGTAGTGGTGGTCGTTGCATAGATTGCCCTTCCTTATAATTTTCAGAACCCATAGTGATCAAAAAGTTTTTAAAATACAATTTTATTTTAAAACTTTTATAAACTTAGCTCTTGATGCCAATTGTGGAAAACTAGAAGGGGGGGTTGAATAGTTTTGCCGATTTTAAGTTGATTTCAAAAACTTTAGATTTGATATTATGTGAAATCGTATGGATGTTGAGAACGTATAGATCTAATGATAATGCAAGCAAATAAATAAAGATAAGGGATAGAAATGACACAACCGATTTATAGTGGTTCGGCTACAAGGACACCTTCCTTGCCCTACTCCACTCCCCGAGTCACCTACTCGAGAGTTCAAGCACTATGTCAACAAACTCCTTCACTTGGCGGAGAAGCCTTCACAACGTTGCTTACACTTTTTCCGGTACAAAGCTAGATACCGAGTCCGTAGCACGGTGGACCAAACCAACACAACTATTACACAACAAATATGTGAAATATCAAATACAAGATCTTCGCTACAGAAATCTTGCGGAGTGACAAATCAATCAAGGACCCCTTGCTTGGATGACTTGTAGAATGCTCGTGATCTCGCCTTAGAGAAGGACCTATATGAGGATCACAAATAGAAAGAAAGAAGAACAACTCTCTAGATCAAGTGATCTATATGTTAGAAGAGAATGAGAGTGTATATGAGATTTAGTAAGAAGAGGGGTGAGTTAGAATGAAGAAATGGCTCTCTATTTATAGGCAAATTTCCTCACTGTTCCCACGGATCCCTTCCACTTGGGATCCGGCTAGCACAAAGCTAGGGATCAGTGGAACGCTCCTCTTTGCCCATGGGTTTTTTGGTTATGGGTCATGGGTTGGTCCATGGGTTATATCTAGATTCAATGTATCTAAGTATACATTGTATCAAGTCTCTTTGGGTATGGGTTAAGATCCATGGGTTGTGATTTTTACCCATCCTAATTAACTATTACAACAAATGCTTTAGTTACTACATTTTTGTATTTAAAAGATTATATGTAAATGCTTTACAAAAATAACATGTATCCTTATAATTATACTTAAGACAACATTATATATGTTATCAACAAAACACAAAGAGATCGCAAAATATTAATAAACGTTTTTACGGTTTATTTGTATTAACATAAGACATTACGATCGTCAAAAAAAATTGCACTGTAAATCTGCTCTAAAGTTCTACGATATTAATTAGTTATAATGGTTTCATAAATAATGAGAAACTTTTCATAAATATTCATCTTTTATAAGGCAAATAATGCATAATAAGAAAATTGGCCTTTTACTGACACATTTAGCGACATATTTGAAGTCGCAATTGTGACATAAGTAGCGACTGTTTTAGCGTTGTATGCCAATAACGTTGCAAACTTCGTCGCCAAGCATGCCCCAATATGTTTGCGATGGTCGCAAAATATGTCGCTAGATTTGCCACATTCTCTACCAACTCGCTAGCGAAGTCGGTAATTCATTACTTCCTAATGTTGTCGCTAGAGGTGTCATTAGCTTGCGACATGGTAAAACCATGTCGATAAAGTGTCGTTATATTAAAGACTTCCTTGCACATGTCACTATTTACGTCGTTGTAATTGCAACATGTATATCTATAATCTTAACAGATATTTGGATTTTTGTGTTCAACTATTCTCATGGCAGATGTAATTTTTAAGAAGGCAATGAGTATATAACTTATTAATTAGTTACCAGACCCATTGACAGTTTTATCATTTTTATTACTTTCTATTCTCTTTAAGTATACCATCATACCTCCCAAACTTCCTTCGACTTTCCCTAAAAATCACACTTCTTCTATCCCGATTACACATAACTCTTCGTCACCGCCATCACACCACCATTGCTCCGCCACCAGAGCAAATTAGTGAGTTCCTATATATGTACTTCGTATGCTAGATGATATTTAAATAGTTTTATTAAATTTTAAACTATAAATACCTACAATTGTGGTGGCAAATAGCGATTTCATTCAAATTAGCGACGCCAATAACTACTGGAAAGCGACATCCTTCAAATTTGTGACGTGAGTGGTGGCATAGATAGTGTCATGAACTTTGTGATGCCAACAGTTATGCGCTTAGCGACTACCCTCAATAGCGACGAGTGCCAAGACTCGAAACACACGCGTCACTAAAATTTCCATGATAAGTTTTCAAGTGTTGCTACAAACGTCGTTATGTTTAGTTGCTCACTTGCTGTGTCGCAAATTCAGCGACTCGTTAGCACAACTTACTATTGAGTGTCGCAAATAACGTTGTAGGCTTTAAATTCGTTGCTAAAATGTTTCTAAATGCCCGAATATGTTGCTAAAGGCCTGCTTTTTGTTGATAAGTTGACATGTAGACACTTGGTCCAGTTAGAATTGTTGATCAGTCTTTTATTATAGTTCAAATAAGAGGCATCATTCATGTTACCTCTAAGGGGGCGTTTGGTATGACTGAATCACATAGAATAGAATCGCAATACATAATGGAATGATAGAGAAAGAGAATGGATATGAGAAACAAGAAATGATTCCACTGTTTGGTAGAAGTGAAGAATGGAGTGCGTGAATGGACTTGAGAGAATTGATTGTTTTGTTTGGTACAAGTCGAGAATAAACAAATATGTTAATAGTTAGTATGTTAAAAACATCATCTAACAAAAATTTTGTATCATCAAAAACAATCACATTAATAAAGTTGATTACATCCAAGTAAACACAACAGATTGGCACATAAGTTACCCTTGATTCTTTTTTCATTTATTTATAGAAGCTCCCATGCATATATACATCCTTTGTGAACATCAATGTACGATACAATTTCTTGTTCAATAAACTTTTTGATTTCAGGACCCTCATTTAAAGTTTTAAACCATCCCATACATGTCTTAAGATACAAACAAAACATATTAATTCATAAACAACTATATGTTGTGTTAAAAGAGATTGCATAACAACATATTGCAAGTTTCATATGAACATTTTCTTAACCAATTTTCTCAAGGTCTCAGAAATCGCTTCTTCTAGAGTATATCTTGGATCTGTGAGAAACACTAAAATAATACTTTATAACAAGAATCACCTTCATTAGGTATAAACATCAACGCAATTAAGCCAAATCTATATAGAGTTTTGATCGTTATTGAGGGGGTCTAAAAGATTGAATGTGCAATGCATGTGTCAAATGGGATGTATACCCCTAATTTTTTTTTGCCTAATCCTTGATTCACCAGGGAGCGAGCTAGTTGAGACATTTGTAGAGCACTCTTAGACCTTTTTGTGGAATCCAAAATTGAGACATCACGATAAATATCGAATGAGCTACGGCCCCGAGACCTTATGTGTAGTATTCTTATTTTTAACAGCAATGACACATTGTTACGTTTTTGAGTTTATAAAATAATTGGTGAAGAACCGAACCGAGTGGCTATCATTTTTGAAAAGTATACTCGAAAACGATGAACTTAGGCCTTTGGAAACAATTGTCTACTTTAGAAAATGAGTGAAAAATAACCTGATTAAGTGAAAGTTTTTTGAAAAATAAGTCACTGTTGGACATTTTATTTGTTTTAATAAAACCCGACACCTAAAACTTATTTTCTCAAATCGGAACTTTGAAATAATGAACTAGACACGTTCATCTACATTTAAAGAGTTAAATAGGAAAAACCGACTTAAAACGAATTAAGTAGACTCAAACGAACTCGGGTTGAACTTAAAAGTTTATAAATTATTTTTAAGGTTTCCTTTTACGTATTGAAAAAAAAACACGAGTGACCACTTTCATGCCCATTTACGAGGACCTTAGGCTTAGAACCATTAATAACGTTAGTTGAACTTTTTAAAGTCCTCGCGACTTACTTGACGCCGGAATTCAAATCGGCCCAAACCAATAAGACACGAATAACTTATGACCCGTTAAACTTGAGCCGAACTCATTTTGGACACTTTTTTAAAACGTAATATTGGAAAGTGAAACTTGCGTTTAGTATGTTTTGAGTCGTAAAACCTCACTACAAGTTTATAAGGGTGCTAAAACTTCATAAAACTCATACGCATATAGTACATGTTGCATATTCCCTAAAACGACTATATTCCTATGTCACATTAGGATTCTCGTTTGATTACATTACGTTACACTTTTCCGCGTACATTCATTACTTGAGGTAAGTTTCATAGCCTCACTTTTACATGTTTTACTACTCGTTTTGAATTACCTTAGGGTGAGAATACATGCTTTTTTACTTAAATACCTTACTTGTTTTACTTAAATAAATGTCCGTTTACTCGAACACATTACTCGTTTACTTATTACATGCTCATTACTTTCTCTCAGACACAAGTACCTTAAAACTTTTACGTATTGCCTAAGTTACACAATATTCCATTAAGTCTCCATTATCATGAACAGTTAATTACGTAGTAAGCACGAATGTTGTGAATAAATCTATTGGGTTGAGATCCCCGTCCGGGTAGTTGCCCTACTTAACTGGTATGTGAAACCGATGCATAATCATTTGAGAAACTTGAGTGTTCACGGAAAAGAACACTTGTAGGGGCACCAGAACTAGAAAACATTAAGGCTTCAGGGTCATGAGCTTAGGGTAATAGTAATACATTTTTCTGTGACATTTATTTGTTATAATGGTCATACACACTGAAAACTTGTGGTTCGCACTTGACATTTACATTTACTTAAACATATGAACTCACCAACTTTATGTTGACATCTTAGCATGTATTTCTTAGTATTTTTAAGTGGCTTGGTTTGGCATACATGGAGTCCATTCATGGAGTCGCCGTTGGCGGTTACATTCACGAAGATTTTCTATATGGACTTATATCATTTGTCTATGTTTTTCCAAAAACTATATTTATGTTGCTGTGAAACTTGAGAACTTTGTATTGAAAAACTTATGTTGTTTCAATGAATCAAATGATGTATCTCTTTAAAAATAGTTCATATATAGGTCATTCTTTATACTTGGTGACTTTGCACTATGAAGTCACGCTGATTCGCGCAAAACAGTCAAGTCTAATCACGCAAGTCTGCCACTTGTGAATGACAGACTGTAACAGACTTAAAACTGCTCAAACACGAATGCAATGAAGATCAGGAGAGTATAGTGTTTCCCCAGGTCGTTAAGTCCCAACGAGCTGTGCGAGAATAGTCAAACGTGTAGTGATCGAGAGATTTGAACGGGAAAAGAGATTTGAAGATTATTATAACTAAGGAAAAAGCCCATAAACTACAGGGGCTTAAATGCAAAATAAAGAAAGTTAAAAAGATAAAATCTATTAAATAAACGCTATCACTATATTTAAAATGATGAACGTTTAAAACCTAAAACTTACGTTTTAAAACAAAATTACGTAAACGTACAAATAAAAACGTGAAACTTACACAATATTAATCCTAAAAATATGAAAAATACATTTTTACAAACCTAATGATATAAGAAAATTTTAAGAAAAAGAAAATTAATTTTACAACTAATTATCTAATTATTATTAATTAAAAACTATTTTTAACTATTAAATAATTACCTAAAATACAAGAAAATAGGAAATAAAGCTAGAAAAATAAAATTATGAAATGAAAAAGTCTAAAATATCAAACTAGAATTTTAAGAACTATTTTTGCATTTTTATGATTATTTTTCTATTTATTATGAATTTTAAACTATTTAAAACTAATTAAATTATTTAAAAATACAATTTTAACTAAGAAAAATATGGAAAATTACTTTTTTCACTTTTTATATTTATCTAAACCTAAGAAAATTGAAAAATTAATTTTTGGAACTTTTTCTCAATTAATTGCAATTAAAGGTAATTAAAATTGATTAAAAACTAAATTTAATTAAGAAAAATACCAAACAATGTCTAAAAATTATGAAAATTTCAGGGAAAATCTAAAATATTATTCTAAAGCTGTAAAAATTATAAAATCATGGCCCTATGTGGAAGAAACAAGGGCTGCAGTGTAACTTGAGCTAGAATAAGCACTATGGAATAAGCAAATAAGCTCTACAGTACACCAACTGATCAAATAAGCTAATGTATGCTAAACCTACTCTACAGCAACCATTAAAAGCTAATCCTAACTCCTAAACAATGATCTACCAATGATTTAAGAAAACTGAAATTAAGCAAATCAGGCAAACAAGTCCTAAGTTTAAGCAGTAGTAACTGCTTATCTAATAAACTACAGGGAAAAATAAAAGCATGACTCTAAAGACCACCAACCAGATTATACTTGTACCAAATTTCAGCTAAATAGGACAAGTATTGAAGAAGTAATGATCAAAACAAAAACTGCCTAAGAGATGAGAACTGCTGATGCACAGGAACAGAAAAACAGGTGCTCAATTGGAGCTTATTTATTAGCTTATCAGATAAGCTTAAACTAAAAACAGATGTTGGGATTTGAAGAACACCTAGAAGACTGCTAAAGTGCCAAATCTGAGACCATGAAAAGCAAAATTGAACAGTGTGCAAGACCTGCAAGGTCTGCACAAAATGAGATCAGACCTTGTGTTTGACTTTTAAAAACAGATGCACAGTTGACTATATTGAGGTTTGATCATGATTTTTGAACTGAATAAGATGTATAATGATGAAATAACACTGATGTAAGCTAGATTATGGAATTTTAAACACAAAATAAGATTTTGTTTATCCAAAAACCCAACAGATTTGCTGTAAGGATAGATGAATAATGATTTTGACTTTTGTGAGTTAGCAGGCAAAAGTAATGACAGATGTTAACTCAATTACACTTAGTAAACATGATCCAACAGACCTCATCCACTGCATAGACCATTATGACAGATATTGCAGTAAAACCAAACACTACTATATGACTGATTAGAATTTAAACATGCACCCATTACTGAACCAACAAGTAATAAGGATCAAACTAGGTTCACTAATCCTAAATATAACTAAATAAACAAGATTGACCAGTTTATGACCACAGATACACAGATATCATGAATTGCAAAAATTGACTTGAAACTAAAATTAAGATAATGACTCACAACTGTCCAGCTGATAGCAGGCTTAAAACCAAACCAAAACCTGATCTAACCTAATCCATTCCAACTCAATATCATCACTGGATCAACCCATATCATCACCAAATCCATTCATAGCCAGATTTTGACTTTTGTTGACCATGTAACAATTTCACTTGAAAATGAAATGTGAGCTTATACAAAGCTTATAGAGAGTTTAAACTGAATTATTTAAGCTTAAAATAAGCTTCTAACAACTTGGACCACATACTTTGAAACTGAAAATTTAAGCAGTAGATTTGAAAACATAAAGAGATATTAAACCTTGAATTAAACCTTAATACTGGATTACAACTTATAAAACACTTAGTTTGATTCATAAAAACAGAAATTACAACAACAAGACTTAAATTAAAACATTTAATTAAGAAACGACATTAAAGAAAAAAATAAAAACTAGCTACCCCTGTTTTCTTCTTTCTTCTTCTTTATTTATACTTCACAAATCTTCCACGTGTCCATTAGATCAAATCCCACCTCTTTTTCTAGCCAATGGGAGACTAATGAGTGTTTTGGCCAAATTTCCATATTGGCGGGAAACCTTTATTTGACCTTCTGTGGCTCTGAAATTGTAGCTAGGGGGGGGGTGGACTTGTAGGGTTGATGATGAGGTGGGAGAAAGGTGTGGAAGAGATAAGGTGATGGGATGAGGTGAGTTGCAGAGAAAGCAGGGCCAAGTGGGGAAGAAACCCAAACAGGAGGGAAAAGGTTCTGTGTTTGACTTGTTTGTTGACCAGGGGGTCAAAATGGGTAATGACAGGGGTCCAAAAAGGTATAATGGCAGGGTCAAATGGGTTTTTGACAAGGCTTATATTAGTTATGACAAGGACTAGATTTGTCAATCTGAAATTATGAAGGACCTATTCTGCCAATTCAACAAAGTTGCTCTAAGGACCAAAAGTGACAATCATCAAAAGTGCAAGGACCAATTTTGCCATTTTCCAATTTTCCAGGGGCCAAACTTGACAATTTCAAAAGTTCAGGGACCTTTTCTGCCATTTTACAAAAGATTTATTCAAGGATTATTTTTGACAAATTAAAATATTTCAGGGACCTTGAATAACATTTCTCTTTATTTAGATTTACCAGGGACTGTTTTTGACAACTTTTGAAACTTGGGGGACTAAAACTGCCAATTATGCAAATTTGATACGTTTTTCACCAGATTTTGATATTTTTGCATTTAAAACATATAAAACACTTGTTTGTGATATTTTTATCATTTTGATGCGTTTCTGAGTGTTTTCAGATGTTTTTGCAGTTTTAACAGTACAAAAATGATGAGTATTTAGACACTCATCAATCCCCCACACTAAGATATTGCTAGTCCCTAGCAATGTTTTGAGAAAAATTAATGGATTTTATCTCTTTACCAAAAGCCATTACTTCTGGAGTAGCCAAATGTTTCAGTTCAAGTAAGAACCATGGTACACTGATAACCATGTGATTTTGAGCAAACCACCAGCTTCCAACGGATTTGATTTTGTCTTTACCAGAAGCCGTACCCTTCTGGACTAGCCAACTCTTAGATAAATTATCAGTATTATCTTTGGTGAGTCGATTACCAATTATGGTTTTTCCACTGCCTTTACCACAAGCCATAACCTTGCGGGCTAGCCAACTCTTCACTTTTTAGGATATGGTGAGTTGAATACCATACAATTTTGGGCAAATTGCAAGCCGTCAACGGATTTGAGATATCTTTACCAAGAGCCGTTTGCTCCTGGATTAGCCAATCCTTTTGTCTTACAGACATGGCGGACTGATAACCAAATGAGAAAGTGCAAAACACTTACTCCAAAAAAAAAAAAAAAAATTTTGGCCAAAAACGGGGGAATTGGTATAATTATATGATAAAATTCGTGAGAATTCCCCCCCACACTTAGAAATGAATATTGCCCTCAATATTCAAAGTACCGGCGGTTATGCCGAAACTAAGAACGTGAAAGGGAAATACTACGGCCATTATTTAGAAAGAAGGATTTTTTTTTTTTTTTTTTTTTTTTTTTTTTTTTTTTTACAACATGTGGGCAAACCCCCCCACACTAGGGTGGTAGAAAGAGGTGAGAAGACAGAAATATGGGTGAAAACCCATATAGCATGCTACTGTTTTTGATTACCGAGTCGCTAGCTTGACTCGACCCCGAATTAATTGGTTCATGGGGAAGTAAGTGGACGAAACAATCTCCATCGGACTTTCATTCAAGATGTTTGGATAAACATTGAAGTACGTGAAAGTTCCACACCGATGAGATACAGACAGACAGACCCGGCTCACAAATGGTGCATGGAAATGCCTGGATCAAAGATAATGTCTTCATTCCCGAAGGAGTGAAGAACAGGAGAAGCCACGGGATAGGTGAAGAAGAGAAAGAAAATCATGATAAATATCATGACTAACTCATCTTCATCCATAGGAGGATCCATAATTTCAGGATTATGAATCTCATCATTTAAGCTTATGTGATCAAGACAAATCTCGGGTGTGTCATGATCAAATTGGGAGTTATCATACTCCAGTGGAGATATGATATGAGTGAGTTCACCGGCGAACTCCTCGTGAAGAGAATCAATCACAAGATGTAAATCTGTGGATTCTTGTTCCACTGTAGATTCATCACTATCCTCAATCTGAGTATCAAAGAGTGGATTCTCAGAAATTAAGGTGAATTCAGGGTTGAATTCAAATAGAGGATTAGTGAGAGTTGTTTTGAATGTTTCAGGAACAAAGTGATTAACATTCTCAATTGGACTGTTGGGATAAGAAGTGAGTGAACGATCATTATCAAGGAGACTTTCAGTCTCTCCCAGATCAACTTTGAAATCAGAAAGATTATCACTACTTTCTGATGAAAGTGGATTGGTGTGAGTGAGCTCATCGGTGAACTCCTCAAGATGATGATCAGCATCAGACTGTGAGAGTGATGCCTCAACATACTCGATGTTTCCATGAGAAGTACAATCTTCGCTAACATCGGAGAAAGTTTCAAAATGATCTTTTGAACACTCAATAGGGGAGATAGAATCACACACATGATCAGAAGTTCCCTGTGACTCTCTCGGGATTGGGATAAGGTTCTCAACACTAGACTTTATGAATTCGTCCGATTCCTTTTCAGGAACAGTGTCAAGATGCTCGTCCCCCATGGTCAGAGAGTGAGTGGGAGCTTCGGGTGTGATAGCAGTTGTTTGAGATGGAATCTCAACTGCTGGGATATCAACTGACTGAGGGAGTTGAGAAATATTATCTCTAAAAGGATAAAAACTCTCCTCGTCATCATCATATAGAGCGGCCTTAAGAAATTGGGAACGCCTTAGAGCTGCTTGCTCTAGGACTAATGATTCTTCCCTAGATTTGCGGGCCTCTCGTTCTTCTCGCTCTTCGGCAAGCAATTCTCCCATGGTCTTTTCATTACTCACTTGATCCTTGAAGTTTTGCATCATATCATTAAGTGATTTCATTGCGGTTTCAAGATCCTGGGAGATTTCATGAGACAACGGCTCAGGTGGAGTTTGAACCGTATGGTGCTGTGGAGGTTGGTCGTGATATGGATAGTCGTAATTGTTACAAGGAATTGGATTCCCTGTTTGACAATCAGAGCTGAAATGGGAACCTCCACAGTACTCACAACAGTAAAACTGTTGAGTCTGGACTGGTGAATCATATGGATTTTGGTCATATCCAAAGTTCTGAGCATCACCGGAAAACTGTTCATAGACAAACGTGTTTCCGGATTGACACTCAAATCCTTGGTGAGGACCTCCACAAAATTCACAGCAGGTATGTTGATTATATGAAGAATAGTCGGGCTGTGGTGGGTAATTGGAAAAGTTTGAGGAGTCGTTAAATGAGTTCTGATTAGGATCATAATCAAATGAATTCCTCGAACCACAAAACAAACAACTCCCATTATGAATATCATTACCACATTGTACACATGTACACCAACGACAGGGTGAACCATAAAGAGGCTCACCACAACCGACACAAGGAATAAACGATTGCATTTGAGAGTTATGAAGAGGAATCGGTTTATTCAAAGAATCAACAAAACCAACATGGTGATCCGAATGACTATCAAGTCTCGAAGAACATTCAGGAAAATCAGGAGGTGGGACAAGTGGTGTGCTCTGAGAGCTAGCAATTTCCACCACTTCCGTTATGGTCTCCGGTTCTTGAACGGGTTCATCGGGTTGTGGCGGATGGTCAGAAAAACTTGGAGAATCATCGAGAGAGTTATCAGATAATTCGCACCAATAACAATATTTGCTTGCACCCATCCTTCCACATCGCTTGCATAAACAATCCGGATTCTGACAATCGAGCTGACCCTCTTCCATACGACTTTTGCAGTGGAAACAACGAGGATAGTTGATCGTCGCCATGAGAATTAAACATTTAGAGGGTTAGAAAGATAGAATTAAACGGTTTTGAGGTTAAAGAAGAGTATTTTTGGTATTTTTGGATAAGAAAATATAAAACATATACAGATGGATGGTATAAACAAAGAGTGAGTATTCAAACAACTAATCTGCTAAACGTAAGACTATTAGCACTGCTCCCCGGCAGCGGCGCCAAAATTTGATTCGCGCAAAACAGTCAAGTCTAATCACGCAAGTCTGCCACTTGTGAATGACAGACTGTAACAGACTTAAAACTGCTCAAACACGAATGCAATGAAGATCAGGAGAGTATAGTGTTTCCCCAGGTCGTTAAGTCCCAACGAGCTGTGCGAGAATAGTCAAACGTGTAGTGATCGAGAGATTTGAACGGGAAAAGAGATTTGAAGATTATTATAACTAAGGAAAAAGCCCATAAACTACAGGGGCTTAAATGCAAAATAAAGAAAGTTAAAAAGATAAAATCTATTAAATAAACGCTATCACTATATTTAAAATGATGAACGTTTAAAACCTAAAACTTACGTTTTAAAACAAAATTACGTAAACGTACAAATAAAAACGTGAAACTTACACAATATTAATCCTAAAAATATGAAAAATACATTTTTACAAACCTAATGATATAAGAAAATTTTAAGAAAAAGAAAATTAATTTTACAACTAATTATCTAATTATTATTAATTAAAAACTATTTTTAACTATTAAATAATTACCTAAAATACAAGAAAATAGGAAATAAAGCTAGAAAAATAAAATTATGAAATGAAAAAGTCTAAAATATCAAACTAGAATTTTAAGAACTATTTTTGCATTTTTATGATTATTTTTCTATTTATTATGAATTTTAAACTATTTAAAACTAATTAAATTATTTAAAAATACAATTTTAACTAAGAAAAATATGGAAAATTACTTTTTTCACTTTTTATATTTATCTAAACCTAAGAAAATTGAAAAATTAATTTTTGGAACTTTTTCTCAATTAATTGCAATTAAAGGTAATTAAAATTGATTAAAAACTAAATTTAATTAAGAAAAATACCAAACAATGTCTAAAAATTATGAAAATTTCAGGGAAAATCTAAAATATTATTCTAAAGCTGTAAAAATTATAAAATCATGGCCCTATGTGGAAGAAACAAGGGCTGCAGTGTAACTTGAGCTAGAATAAGCACTATGGAATAAGCAAATAAGCTCTACAGTACACCAACTGATCAAATAAGCTAATGTATGCTAAACCTACTCTACAGCAACCATTAAAAGCTAATCCTAACTCCTAAACAATGATCTACCAATGATTTAAGAAAACTGAAATTAAGCAAATCAGGCAAACAAGTCCTAAGTTTAAGCAGTAGTAACTGCTTATCTAATAAACTACAGGGAAAAATAAAAGCATGACTCTAAAGACCACCAACCAGATTATACTTGTACCAAATTTCAGCTAAATAGGACAAGTATTGAAGAAGTAATGATCAAAACAAAAACTGCCTAAGAGATGAGAACTGCTGATGCACAGGAACAGAAAAACAGGTGCTCAATTGGAGCTTATTTATTAGCTTATCAGATAAGCTTAAACTAAAAACAGATGTTGGGATTTGAAGAACACCTAGAAGACTGCTAAAGTGCCAAATCTGAGACCATGAAAAGCAAAATTGAACAGTGTGCAAGACCTGCAAGGTCTGCACAAAATGAGATCAGACCTTGTGTTTGACTTTTAAAAACAGATGCACAGTTGACTATATTGAGGTTTGATCATGATTTTTGAACTGAATAAGATGTATAATGATGAAATAACACTGATGTAAGCTAGATTATGGAATTTTAAACACAAAATAAGATTTTGTTTATCCAAAAACCCAACAGATTTGCTGTAAGGATAGATGAATAATGATTTTGACTTTTGTGAGTTAGCAGGCAAAAGTAATGACAGATGTTAACTCAATTACACTTAGTAAACATGATCCAACAGACCTCATCCACTGCATAGACCATTATGACAGATATTGCAGTAAAACCAAACACTACTATATGACTGATTAGAATTTAAACATGCACCCATTACTGAACCAACAAGTAATAAGGATCAAACTAGGTTCACTAATCCTAAATATAACTAAATAAACAAGATTGACCAGTTTATGACCACAGATACACAGATATCATGAATTGCAAAAATTGACTTGAAACTAAAATTAAGATAATGACTCACAACTGTCCAGCTGATAGCAGGCTTAAAACCAAACCAAAACCTGATCTAACCTAATCCATTCCAACTCAATATCATCACTGGATCAACCCATATCATCACCAAATCCATTCATAGCCAGATTTTGACTTTTGTTGACCATGTAACAATTTCACTTGAAAATGAAATGTGAGCTTATACAAAGCTTATAGAGAGTTTAAACTGAATTATTTAAGCTTAAAATAAGCTTCTAACAACTTGGACCACATACTTTGAAACTGAAAATTTAAGCAGTAGATTTGAAAACATAAAGAGATATTAAACCTTGAATTAAACCTTAATACTGGATTACAACTTATAAAACACTTAGTTTGATTCATAAAAACAGAAATTACAACAACAAGACTTAAATTAAAACATTTAATTAAGAAACGACATTAAAGAAAAAAATAAAAACTAGCTACCCCTGTTTTCTTCTTTCTTCTTCTTTATTTATACTTCACAAATCTTCCACGTGTCCATTAGATCAAATCCCACCTCTTTTTCTAGCCAATGGGAGACTAATGAGTGTTTTGGCCAAATTTCCATATTGGCGGGAAACCTTTATTTGACCTTCTGTGGCTCTGAAATTGTAGCTAGGGGGGGGGTGGACTTGTAGGGTTGATGATGAGGTGGGAGAAAGGTGTGGAAGAGATAAGGTGATGGGATGAGGTGAGTTGCAGAGAAAGCAGGGCCAAGTGGGGAAGAAACCCAAACAGGAGGGAAAAGGTTCTGTGTTTGACTTGTTTGTTGACCAGGGGGTCAAAATGGGTAATGACAGGGGTCCAAAAAGGTATAATGGCAGGGTCAAATGGGTTTTTGACAAGGCTTATATTAGTTATGACAAGGACTAGATTTGTCAATCTGAAATTATGAAGGACCTATTCTGCCAATTCAACAAAGTTGCTCTAAGGACCAAAAGTGACAATCATCAAAAGTGCAAAGACCAATTTTGCCATTTTCCAATTTTCCAGGGGCCAAACTTGACAATTTCAAAAGTTCAGGGACCTTTTCTGCCATTTTACAAAAGATTTATTCAAGGATTATTTTTGACAAATTAAAATATTTCAGGGACCTTGAATAACATTTCTCTTTATTTAGATTTACCAGGGACTGTTTTTGACAACTTTTGAAACTTGGGGGACTAAAACTGCCAATTATGCAAATTTGATACGTTTTTCACCAGATTTTGATATTTTTGCATTTAAAACATATAAAACACTTGTTTGTGATATTTTTATCATTTTGATGCGTTTCTGAGTGTTTTCAGATGTTTTTGCAGTTTTAACAGTACAAAAATGATGAGTATTTAGACACTCATCACACGCCTACCGTTACCATTTTACTGCGACATTTTGAGGGTGTGACAGGTCTTATGTGAGGTATATTTGTGTTTTTCTTAAGATTTACAGGTTATATTGGAGAATGAGTACACCATTTAGACTATCATATCTTCTTGGATGAGGATTTAACAGTATTTATGTTCTTCGATCATACCGAGCAAACCAGGGGAATACTAGTTTCTTTCGTCTCTTTTGATTCTTTCTTTACCGTTTAGGCTACTTTTAGAATATTGGTAACAATGTTCAATTTAAGTGTAGGGAGGATAAAAAATGATACCTTATAAACTAGTCATGCATTTGTTATTTATTTTGTCCTTAAATAAATTGTGTAATAAACCAAAAAAAACTAGTAAATGTAATTTTAGCACCAAATTATATATATATATATATATATATAGAGAGAGAGAGAGAGAGAAAGAGAGTTAACGTGAGATCAAACTTAAAGTTGTAAAAATAAGATCAAGCTTAAAAACCCACTAAAACATTTATGAATAACAATTTTAGCAATAATACACATAAAAATAATATTTTAATACAAATTAACATTTAAGCAACTAGTAATCAAATGATACATGAGTTTGGATTAGTGATACACCTGATACACATTACAATAATAAATATTCCAAAATTTGATACACATACAAAAACCTGATACACATTACACTTCTAATCAAAATGTATCACCTAGGTTTCGTAAATTTTAAAAAGAAATCTATCTAAACTTTAACAATTTTAGTTGTAGTTAATAAAAAATTTATTTTTGTTGTAAGGAGAGTGTCGCTTGTCAAATTTTAGTTGGATCTCATTTTAACAACTTTAAGATTGATCTTTTTTGATCATATATATATATATATATATATATATATATATATATATATATATATATATATATATATATATATATATATATATATATATATATATATGGCATTTACTAATGATACTTTAGTTTTAACAAAGCGTCTCCTAGATAAGATTTATATTACTGGCACAAAAGCCCTACCACTCAAATTTCACCCCAAAAATGTGAGGTTCGTCTTTAGATATTTAAGAAGCATTAATCTTTAATGCTTGAGAGTGTACCGGTAGTGTATTAGATTCTAGAACTTGCTTTAATGATGCATTACAAGATTGTTAGTGAGATCACATTTATGTGGTTAGGATTTAATAAAGGATACGAGGCATTACGATTAACCCTTGTTTTTAGCCCTTGTTTGTTACAATTACATTAACTTCATTGGTCAAGTAATTGTCCTTACACCCTTGTTGTACTCATTTTTAGTACAAGATACCCTAATACACCCTTCTAAGCCTATCTTTTCGTGGTTCTCGTGATATTTCGGTGGATTTTGAAATATTATTAAAGGGCATTGTTTACACTCCACCCTAAAAATATACACCCAAATCGCTTTAGCCCCCTATTGTGCAATCGTTTTTAGTGTATACATACCCCATATAAAATAATAACCCTTAGTTAATTGTTTAGTTGGTTACATGGTTGCTAAATCGAGTTTTATCTTGTATATACAGTTTTGGAATGATTGAGACTCGTGGTAGTATTTTATTTATGGGGTAATGGGAAAAAGTTAAATTATCACCCTCATATGTACATTAATGTTGAAGTACTCCACGTGTATTGATCCTCTTAATTCGAGTCTTAGTGTTGAAATATATGAGTTGGGATACAAGCTCATGTTTGACTTTAAGTCAAAGGGCTTGTTGTGCCATTTTGGTCTAATGTTTGTATGTTTAGCTGTTGTTGGCAGGTTCTAATGTCTTGGAGGGTTAAAGTGTAACTTGGCTTCTATAAAAGCTGGACCTAACCCTTGACTGGAAAGATCACCTCTTTCATATTGTTTCTCTCTCTTAAACGTCTGCACATCTTTCTCTCTCAAGTTTGGTCTGGTATTATTGGTATTGGTTAACTCTGATCATCTTGATCAGTTTCATAGTTTGTTAGGTATTGTTGAGGGTTGTAGTGAGGATCTGTTGTATTACAATATTTGTAGTGTGGTAGATAGAATCCTTCTGAAGGGGGCTATCTTTGTCTTGTGTATTTGTTTGGTGAGCACACGTTTTGTGGACTCATCTTCTTGACTATTCAGTTAATAAAAGATTTCACCAAGGGATGGTTGGCTGGGTGAATCGATTGTGTTGTGGTTGGTTTGATATCAGTTTTGGTTATTTTAACATGGTATCAAAGCCACGGCTTTGATCTCCGTTGGTTCTTGATATTAGGGTTTCTAGGGTTTGATCTCAAATTTGGGGGTTTCTTGTTTCTTGAGCAATTGAGATCTTGTGAGGATGTTTTCTTAACGGCCGTAGTGTTAATCGTTGTTTTTTGTGGTGGATCTTGAGTTTATCGATTAGGTTTTTTGAAACCCTAATTTGATAAATTTGGGGATCTTGGTTCTGGTGATTCCTGGTGGTGTTCTTGGGGTTCTTGGTTGGTTATTGACTTTCTTGACTAGAATCAAGAGGGTTGGTAATCTGGTTTCCGTTGCGCTTCTTCTAGAAAGGTTTATCTCTATTCTCTTAATTCTCTGAGTACTTTAGTTTTTTACACTGCAAACTCTGTGGGTAACTTCTTGACCTGCCTCCTTGAGAGGTACGGAAACCTGCTCTTCCCACAGATAGGTGTAAGACTGGGTACTTCAGTTGAATTGGTGTGGGTTTTTTATTTTCTTGGTAGTGTAGTTGCTGGTATTCTTTGTTGGTTTGTTTGCTTGATTGGTATCTGTTGTCTGGTTGCTTTTTCTGTTTGTTATCTGTTTGTCTTATTTTTTGATTCATTATGTCTGAAGTTCTCATTAGTTCCTTGGATGCTGGTAATCCTCTCTATTTGCATTCTAGTGATAATTCTAATGTTCCTATTGTGCATTTTAAACTCATTGGGTCTGATAATTACAAAATGTGGTCTACTGCTATGAAAATTGCCTTAGAAGGTAAAAATAAAATGGGATTTGTTGATGGTTCTTGTGTTAAACCTGTTACTAGCCCTGTTCTTTCCCAGCAATGGGAAAGGTGTAATGCCATTGTTCTTGGCTGGATTCTTGGGTCTTTGTCTCCTGAGTTGTACTTAGGACAGGTTTACTCAGAAATTGCATCTGAAGTTTGGGATGAATTACAGGAAACTTATGATAAAATTGATGGTTCTGTTATTTTTAATGTGATTCATAAGACTAACTCTCTTAAGCAAGGTGAATTATATGTGCCTGATTATTATCATAAGTTGAATTCTCTTTGGAGAGAATTTGATACTTTAACTTTGTTACCTGCTTGTACTTGTGCTGCTCATGAGGGTGTTTTGAAACATAATCAGCTTGTTAGACTTATGCAGTTTCTTATGGGCTTAAATGATGTATATCAACCTATTAGGAGTAATATTATTGCTAGGGATCCTTTACCTGATGTTAAAGAGGCTTTTAATGTGGTTTCTAGAGAGGAGTCTCATAGAGGACTTCACCCTAGTTCTGGTCCTAATAGTAAGGCTCAACCTGCTGCTTTTGTTGCTAAGACCAATAACAATTCCAACTCTAATAAGAATTTTGTTAGGAGAAATGGTAATAGTAACAATAATACTGGTAATAGGGGGCCTAATCCTAATCTGGTTTGTAAACACTGTGGTCTAATTGGGCATAGTATTGATAGATGTTTTGAGTTGAATGGCTACCCTCCTGGTTTTAAAAGGAATCCTAATCTGTCTAAACAGTCTGCTGTTGTCAAAAAGTTTAATGCTAATAATGCAGATGTGTTTCAACCATCTTCTTCTTCTGGTTCTATGACTGGTTCTTTCACTAATGATCAAATGATGAAACTCTTAAGTCTCATTAATGAAAAACCTTCTGCTAATGGTTCTGCAAGTATGGCAGGTATATCTCCCACCTTCTTCAATAATAATGTGATGTTTAATCTGCATATTGAGAGGTTTTTATGTGCTAAGTCTAGTTCTGTGAAATATCATGTTACTTTAGGGTGGGTTATTGATTCTGGTGCTAATCGGCATATGACTGATTCTACTAAAAATATGTTTAATGTTGTTGATATTTCTAGTCTCATGTTAACTGTTGGTCACCCTAATGGTACTGTTGCTAATATTATTGTTATTGGTAGTCTTAGACTCACTTCTGGTGTGGTTTTGTTTGATGTTCTTGTTGTTCCTGAGTATAATGTGAGTCTGTTGTCTGTTAATAAGATGATTAAGGACAGTAAGTTCTTTGTTGGTTTTGATGAGCATAAATGTTACATTCAGGATTTGAAACTGGGCAAAATTGTGGGGACTGGTAGTGTTTCTGGTGGTCTCTATTTGTTTGATGAAACTGATTGTGGTGAGTCTAATCTTGCTATGTGTAACTCTGTTTTTGTTTGTCATGTTTCTAATGAGTTATGGCACCAAAGGCTTGGTCATCCTGCTGATCAAGTCTTGACTACTTTGGGTAATAAAATTGGTTTTAAAAAGGTGAATCATCCTTCTCCTTGTGATGTGTGTCACAAGGCCAAAAAAACTAGAAAACCTTTTCCATTAAGTGAACATAAATCTAAAACTGTTGGGGATCTTATTCATTGTGATATTTGGGGTCCTTATAAGGTTACTAGTAAAGAAGGTTTTAAGTATTTCTTAACTTTGGTTGATGATTTTAGTAGAGTTGTTTGGGTTTATCTTCTGAAGTCAAAAACTGAAGTTTGTGATCATCTTACAAATTTTATAAAACTTGTCTTTACCCAGTTTAATAAAAAGGTTAAGATCATAAGGTCTGATAATGGAACTAAATTTGTAAATAATCAATTATCCACTCTTTTTTCTGAATTAGGGATGATTCATCAAACTTCTTGTGCCCATACTCCTCAGCAAAATGGGATTGCTGAGAGGAAACATATACACCTTCTTAATGTTGCTAGGAGTCTTATGTTTCAGGGGGGGATTCCCTTGACTATGTGGCCTGAATGTGAGTTAACTGCTGTATATCTTATTAACAGGCTTCCCTCCTCTGTCTTGTCTGGTGCTTCCCTTTATTTTTTAGTGTATGGTAAGGATCCTAGTCTCTCTCATATCAGATCCTTTGGATGTCTGTGTTACTCTACTGTTTTAAATTCACATGATAAGTTTGGTTCTAAATCTGAAAAATGTGTCTTAATTGGTTTTTCTAGTGTTAAAAAAGCTTATAAATTGTATGGTTTGGATAGTAAATCTGTTTTTTATTCAAGAGATGTCACTTTTTATGAAACTGTGTTTCCTTTTAAAATGAAGTTATCAAATATTTTTCATAAGTCTGCAAATGATTTTGGTAAATCTAATAATGAGTTTAATAATTCTCAACCAAACTTTGATGATAATGGAGTAAACAACTTGAATTTTTTTGATGTCCATGGGTCTGAAAGTCCCTGTGATGAAGAGGGGGACCCTTCTAATGAGGAAGGTAGTGGTATGGTACCTCCAGATGACTGTGGTAACACAGTTAATGAAGGAGGTGCAACCACAGCAACCCAGATAGATGATAATATCACCTATGAGGGCCTAAATCAAAATATTTTCAATGGTGAGGATCAAAATGTTCAAATGGAAGCACCACCAAGTATTAGGAGGTCTAGCAGAACTAGAACTCAGCCTGTTAGGTTTAATGATTTTATTGTTGGTAGTAATGTGAAGTATGGTCTTGAGAAATATGTGTCTTATTCCAATCTGTCTAGAGTTAATATGTGTTTCTCTACTACTCTAAATAAGTCTTGTGAACCTAAATCTCTTTCTGAGGCTATTCAAAATCCTATGTGGAAAGATGCTATGAATTCTGAAATGGAAGCTTTACATAGGAATAATACTTATGAATTGTGTGAGTTCCCAAATGGTAGATTTGCTATTGGTTGCAAATGGATTTGGAAAATCAAATTCAAATCCACTGGTGAAGCTGATAGATATAAAGCTAGACTTGTTGCTGAGGGTTATAATCAGAGGGAAGGTATTGATTATGAAGAAACATTTAGTCCAGTTGTTAAAATGGTTACTGTTAGGTGTCTTATTGCTTTATCTATTTCTAACAATTGGCCTTTATTTCAATTGGATGTTAATAATGCTTTCTTATATGGAGATTTGTATGAAGATGTGTATATGCAGTTGCCCCTGGTTATTATGATAAAAATGAAACTAGAGTGTGTAAATTGAATAAGTCTTTGTATGGTCTAAAACAAGCTCCTAGGCAGTGGAATGAAAAACTCACCACTGCTTTAGTGGAAAATGGTTTTAAACAAAGTCTTAATGATTACTCTTTGTACACTAAAGACTGTGATGGTATTTTCTTGGCATTATTGGTTTATGTGGATGATATTGTCATCACTGGTAATAATGTTAGTGAGATTGAGAAGTTTTAAAAGTTTCTAAATTCAAAGTTTATGATTAAAGATCTTGGTCCACTTAAATATTTTCTGGGGATTGAAGTTTTAAATTGTGAATTTGGTCTTTGTCTTTCTCAAAGAAAGTATTGTTTGGATTTGTTACTTGAATATGGGTTGTTGGCTTGTAAGCCTGCTGCTACTCCTTTGCAGCATAATGTGGTTTTGAGTCATGTTGAGACTGAAAATGATAAATTTCTGTCTAATATGACTGAGTATCAAAAATTGGTTGGAAAGCTTATATACTTATCTGTTACTAGGCCTGACATTTCTTATGCAGTTCATTGTCTAAGTCAGCATATGCATGCTCCTCTTAACTCTCATTTTACTGCTGCACTTAGAGTTTTGAGATACTTAAAACAGGCTCCTGGTACATGTATTCAGTTTGTGTATGGGAAAAGTCTTAATCTGTATGCTTATTCAGATGCAGATTGGGCTAAGTGTCCTGTTTCTAGGAAATCAGTTTCTGGTTTTTGTGTCTATTTTTGCAATAATCTGATTTCTTGGAAAAGTAAAAAACAAGCCACTATTTCTAGATCTTCTGCTGAATCTGAGTATAGATGTCTTGCATCTACTACTTGTGAGCTTATTTGGGTTATAAATTTTTTTTAAAGATTTGGGTATAGAGGATTTGTTACATGCAAGTTTATTTTGTGATAGCAGTTCTGCTATTCAGATTGCTGCTAATCCAGTTTTTCATGAAAAAACCAAACATTTTGAGATTGATTTACATCTTGTTAGAGAGAAAGTAGCTTCAGGGGTTATTAAAACCTTGAAAGTTGCTTCTGCTAACAATGTTGCAGATATATTTACTAAAGGGTTGAGTGTTTCTCAACACAAGTTGTTTTGTGATAAGCTTGGTCTGATAGATTTGTTCAAGCCATGAGCTTGAGAGGGGGTGTTGAAATATATGAGTTGGGATACAAGCTCATGTTTGACTTTAAGTCAAAGGGCTTGTTGTGCCATTTTGGTCTAATGTTTGTATGTTTAGCTGTTGTTGGCAGGTTCTAATGTCTTGGAGGGTTAAAGTGTAACTTGGCTTTTATAAAAGCTGGACCTAACCCTTGGCTGGAAAGATCACCTCTTTCATATTGTTTCTCTCTCTTAAACGTCTGCACATCTTTCTCTCTCAAGTTTGGTCTGGTATTATTGGTATTGGTTAACTCTGATCATCTTGATCAGTTTCATAGTTTGTTAGGTATTGTTGAGGGTTGTAGTGAGGATCTGTTGTATTACAATCTTTGTAGTGTGGTAGATAGAATCCTTCTGAATGGGGCTATCTTTGTCTTGTGTATTTGTTTGGTGAGCACACGTTTTGTGGACTCATCTTCTTGACTATTCAGTTAATAAAAGATTTCACCAAGGGGTGGTTGGCTGGGTGAATTGATTGTGTTGTGGTTGGTTTGAGATCAGATTTGGTTATTTTAACACTTAGTATCGTTAGTTTATTTATATTCAAGTTAGTATCAAGTTAATTATGTTATGTTATTATGAAAGCAGATCAAAATGACGGCAGGGCAAAAGTGTATATATATTAAAATAAATAAAAAAATAATAATTGTCATCCCACTTATGTTCAAGTCAAGAAAGTGTCAAGAAAAGTAACGAAAGAGAGTATGAGTTGGTTTATCGAGTGTTGGCTTAGTAACGCCACCTTATACATGTAATTAACTTAGATAATTAGCTTGCCACCACTAAAAATTCTCTCATATCCCCTTAAACGTGTTTTTCCTTACCCGACAACTAACGTTACAACCCTTTATAAATACCTCTTTAATAGTTTATCCTAGGTACTTACGCCAAAATAGTGAAGGTTTAATCCTTTATCAAGCTTATAATAATCTATTTGCTATAACAGATAATGAGTGTAAATTTTCTCGTTTTCATACTGTGACATATATATTGAAGAATAATTTTATGAGCACTTATATTGCCCTTACTTTAAAATGGTTACGTCTTGAATGCAAGGTGAATCGCATTTCTTTATGTCATATTGAATATTTATAACGTGTTAATCATGTTAGCGACTATCGGTATGTATATTTGAAACCCCAAAGACCATCCATGTAGTTGTCAACATTTAGGGATTAAATCTGCAACTTTTTTACAACCGCGGGGACTATCCATGTAATTTACTCTTAAAAAATATAAGAGTAAATTCCATGGATCGTCCCTGTGGTTGTACTAAAACTATGGATACCGTCCTTGTACATCGGAAATTACATCAAGCGTCCTTATACTTTGCTTTTCTAACGAATTCGTCCCTGAAAGCTAACGGCGTTACACCCTCCTCGTTAACTGTTATCAAGTGATACCCACACGAGGGTAAAATCGTCTTTTCCACTTTCCCCCCATTTTCATAATCCCAAGATCACAATATTTCATCAGTTATAATTTTCACCGCAAATCATTTTAGTAAATGAGGTCTCATCTATTTTTACAACACAATCCTTTTAATTAATGGAGCCATATCAATCTTCAAAAAAAATATCATTATAATGAACAAAGCCTGATCGTAAGTTCATACATATTTTTATAAAATACTGATCATATTTGTGTTATATTACAAAAAGAGGTGCAGTATATGGGATAAAAGTTGGCTCAAACAAGATCTTTTTGAGACAAAATCCTATTTAAGAAAGACCATTGAAAAAGAGGTGCAGTAGTGCACATTCTTGAGTAACCTTACTATGGTGTTAATAAGTACCAATATGACTAAATCCTAATTAAGGAAGATCAATTTTGTTGAAAACTAAAGTAGCATCATTGAGCTTTCATGATTCAAATGATGTTTCATACAGAATATGCACTACTTTTATAATGAAATAAGGCTCACCAAAAATAGCTAAAGATGCAAATTTTCAATGACAAATGTGACAGTTCCTGGACAATGGAGTGTAAAATCTACAGGCCGACGCTACAGTAGTATCTAGAGTTGAGCAAAATCACCTGAAACTGACCCGAATCCACAACCCATTCGAAACCGGCCGAACCGAATCGAACCGACCTTATTCGGTTCGGTTTTTTGTTTTGTATACTTTTTCGGTTGTACTCGGTTCGGGTCAAAACACACTTATTCGGTTCTAAATAGTTAAAACGACCCGACCCGACCCGACCCGAACCGAACCGCACTAACCTTATTCGGTTCGGTTTCGGTTTCGATAACTTTTACTCAGTTTGGTTCTCGGTTCACTTTTTATTTATTCGGTTTCCGGGTCGGTCGGATTTAGCCTGTTTGGGTCGTGTTCTTCCTTTATTCGATAGCTTTTTACTGATTGTTGATTATCAACAACTATTACAATGAACTAAAAACGAAGAGAACCTCATTACAGTGACCACACTCACCTTCAACATATTCCAACAAAAAAAAAGCGACTGAAAAATTGTAATTCTCAACTAACTTTGTGATAAGAGAATATATGGCCAACTATGAAAACTCTCATTTCCATTACCAAATGAGTATCAAAACAATTCTACAAGTCAAAATCAAGACTTTTAAAAGTCAGTATTAGGACTATTATATGTCAACCATGGCGCATCTGGTATCACAAAATATTTATGAACAAACAAAATGACATAGCATAAAACGGTTCAATTACCATATATCAATGACATAACATATTTTGCATCACAAAACATGCATGATAATTTCTTAACAGTTTCATCAAAGCAAATATTAAGTGTTTATGAACAATAACAATTCTTTTCATCAATTATTCTCTTATGTATTCAAGTGCCGATATGATTGGTGCATCCCTAGCATCCAACAACTGTCTATTGAAGACCTCGCATATGTTGTTCAACAAGATATCACATTTCGGTCTACCTGTATATTTAGCAAACACATAAGTTACATAAGCATTATACATTTACTAATAAGTAAACATAATAACCAATCAGCATAAAATATCAGAACTAATACCTGAAAAGTGAGACCACTCCAGTGTTCAGCTGGTATCTTCTTCAACCACTCATAAGCTTGAGCATTGAACTTTTTCAAGTCATCCATACACTTATTGAATTCTACAATGGTTGTTGATGTTGCACACCTCCACAACATATTCTTGTATGCTACACCTTTCCATGTATTGTTCATGTTTTCATGAATGTGTCTCAAACAAAACCTATGCTCGGAACATGGAAACAACTTTGATATGGCGGGTATGACACCCTGCATTCAACAAACACCACATGCAGACACATTTATAAAACACAACAAATATAGCTAGTACATATTAAAAATAACTACAAAGTATTAAAAAGGGAGGTGTACCTTTTGTCTATCTGTGACGAATGTGAAATTAGACATCATTCCCAAATCAAGATCAGATCCAAGACATTGTAAGAACCATGTCCATGATTTGGTGGTTTCTGCTTCAACAATTGCATAGGCTAAAGGATAAATGCCATTGTTAGCATCTACACTTACGGTTGTTAAGACCTGTCCAGGAAATGGACCCTTCATGAATGCACCATCAAGACCCAGTATATCTCTTAAACCAGCTTTAAATCCTAACTTCAAAGCACCAAGAGACACATATATCCTTTTGAAAATCCTAGTGTTTGACTCTGCATATGTTGGAGGTTGTACTTCTATCTTCACAGTTGTATCTGGATTACATTTTTTTAACTCTAAGACATAATCCCTTAATAACGAATAATGTAACCGATAATCCCCTTTTATCTTTGTGCTTGCCTGTGACTTCGCCCTAAATGCTTTCATTCTAGAGATACCAAGTGAAAACTTTTTCTGCATTTGCTCTTGAACAGCCTTGACTGGTATCTCTGGATTTCCGGTAATTGTTTCCATAAGATGTTCAGCCAAGAAATTTGCAGTGCAAGCTTTTATGTTTCCATAAGATGTTCAGCCAAGAAATTTGCAGTGCAAGCTTTTATGTTTCTAGACTGAAGACATTTATGTTCATCTTTTAGTGTTTTCACTACCCACTTTTCATCACCTGTTTTTGAAACATGTAAGACCCAAGGACACTTACTTTTCTCATCTTCCTTTTCCTGTACAATTGCATTTTTACCCTTGTCTATACTACCTTTGTCTTTACCAGTCTGCTTGTCTTTTTTCTTTTCTTTCAAACCACCCAAAGTAGTGTTGTTTACCTTGCTGCAATCACCAAGTATTGGACCACCTTTTTTTGCCACTAAAATGTCAACATTATCCTTCCTGGTACCAAATTCCCCATCACAGTTTTTCAAAGTGGGAACTACACCAAAACATGTGGCCCTTACCCTTTCAAAATCATTTTTAACAAGCATTATATTCCTTCTAGTTTCAATACCATGCTTTTTTATTCTATCCTTCACTATCTCTCTTGAAGCAAATTCTTGTTTTTACAAAGAAATTGTATGCGCTACTACCACTTGCATTTGCTTTCATTTGTTTTCTTACTTTTCTAATTTCCTTTCTTCTAGTAGAATCAATGTCATCATCAATTTCACTCTCAAAAGAGTCAAAGTCTATAACATCTAAGTCTTCCTCATTTATAACAACTTGAGGTTCAACATGAATCTCTTGTGTACCCAATCCACCTTCTATACTTGCATGTAGCCTAAAATTTGTCATGTCAACTTCTGGTTCATCTATAGTATGGTCCTCATCCACAATAAAGTCATCCGTATCTCCACTAACTACGAGATTATCATTAACTTCCTCATTATCATTAACATCCACTTTCTCATTTTCATTAACATCCACTTTCTCATTATTAGGTTTATGTGAATGAATATCATCAAAGTTTATGCCATCAAAAGGGTCAAAATTTTGATCAAAATCAAGTTGGGTAGTCTTACCACTATGGTCTGTAACTAATTCCATATTACTATCTTTTTCCATCCAACTATATTGACCAACCTCATTATTTTTGTTCGACTCGAAAGTAAAGGTTTTTTTTATCGATGTTGACATGCTTTTCTTAAATTCTAACGACTCTGACTCCTCCAAATCTACTATTTCAATCCTACTTTTTTGCGATGTTACGATATATGTATCCATAGTGTTCTTGCCATGCTCAATGTAAACATCGATCACCTTATGATTTCTCACATATCTTAGCAAGTTCTCTACATCTCTGTCACTACTTAACGGTAAAATACCCCTATCTAGGTCACTACCAGGAATTTTGAAATGGTAAAACATTATTACATTTGCATCATAGTGTAAGGCTTTCACCATTTTATCAAAAACATACATTGAAAACTGATCCATGTCCACCAAATCAATGTATGTTACCTTACCATCCACATATCTCCTCCCTGGTAACCTAGTAAATCGTCCACCATGATTCAACTTCACTGAAAAAAGAGTCGTGTACTACCATGTTTCACACAAACAATAAACTATTTATACTTACTAATAGACATCTAAAATTAACATATCGAGTTAAAAATGTAACAATATTATCATTCACAAACTTCTTACCATAAATATCTAGATCAAAATCATCACCAATAAGTCTAAAGTACCAAACATGCTTTGTCGTTACCATTGTTTTTTGTTTATAGTTTTGGTTTAGTAAAACTTGAATAATTTATTGTGAAAATCATCAGGCTCTATTCTTATAATGATATTTTTTTGAGAATTGATATGGCTCCATTAATTAAAAGGATTGTTGTAAAAATAGATGAGAATTGATATGGCTTCATTAAATAAAATGATTTGTGGTGAAAATTAAAACTAATTAAACGATTGTGATCTTGGGGTTATGAAAATGGGGGGAAAGTGAAAAAAACGATTTTACCCTCGCGTGGGTATCACTTGATAACAGTTAACGAGGAGGGTGTAACACTGTTAGCTTTCAGGGACGAATTCGTTAAGAAAAGCGAAGTATAAGGACACTTGGTGTAATTTCCAAAGTACAAGGACGGTATCCATAGTTTTAGTACAACCACAGGGACGATCTATGTAATTTACTCAAAATATAAAACATAAAAACCTAAACCAAATACTAAATAAAGACGCATACGCGGGGTTAACAAATTCATATAATTTGTTAGTAAAGAGATCAAGACAATTGGTAGTTTAGTCGCTATTTTTTGGCAAAGCTTGGCCCTTTTGTCAAGTTCTACAAATCCAAATAATATGCAACTACTTTTTTGGAGAAAAAAAAGGCACAGTAGCAACTAAGGTACAAGTTTGTAAAAAAGGAACAATAATCAATTGGAAGATTTATCCATTATATGAAAATTGCAATAATCGAATTCAACTTTTAGGAGGCCATTTGAAAGTTCGGTTTTCATGCACGAGAGCCTGCTGCTGTGCCAAGAAGTTGCAATGGTAATGAATAATGATTGTTTTTCTTATCTACTTCCTCCATAATAAGTATCTACATCCTCCGTGTCAGAGTAAGTATCTGCATCGCCATTTTTATTTGTTACAGTACAATAACTTTTTACTATGTAATCTACAAAATCTGTAAAAGGCAGAAGATGCATCTTATTGGCATAAAAGGTATCAATTGTAAGTTTTTTTTCTAAGTTATCTGAAGAGTCGGAGAGAGCATAATGAAATGCTCCATCAATCAGTATGTGTTACCCCCATTATGATATTCCCCCAATGGATTGAACTTTACTTTGTTGCTATTCTTTTTTTATTACTATGTTATCCTCTCAAGTTATAAATAATTTGATGGATCAAGTTAAGCAATTATCAACCATTAAATCAAATTCAATGACTCAAATCAAAAGAATATGAGATGATTTGAGCCATTGAATTTAATACAATGGTTAATATTTGCAACTTGATCCATCAAGTTACTTATAACTTGAGAGAATCCTTTTTCCGTTCAAGATGTGTTTGCAGTGACTAATTTGGAAAGAAGTTAATTACAAAAACTGTCTTTGTGGTTTACACACGATTACACATTTCGTCTTAAGACTTCAATAATTACGCCACTTGTCCTTATATTTGATGTTTTGTAACCGTCCGGTCTTTTAACCATTAGTCTATTAATTTTAGGTCTTTAAGCCCCCATGTGCCCTGCACATGAGGGTAGTTTTGTCTTCACAGCTTCTTCAACCTCTCATCCCATCCCATCTATCTTAGTTATTCACTCGATTCTTCAAACACAAACCCATAACATAATATTTTAAATGGGACTCACATATACACATCTATAAAAACCTTGATATATGTTCTTTAATTAACACCCACGATTCTCATAAAGCCCACGACCTTTAAATACGCTTTTGATTTTTTATTTTCTTTAAAAAAAAGTTTCAATATAAATAACACAAAATTAAAAAGCGAATCAACAAAAATCAAACCCAGAATTAACTTTGAAAATGCAACTTAAAATAGATGATTTTAATGTAAACATAAAAATCAAACCATCCATTTTCCCCAAGAATCAAAACTTCAGTGTCCATAATCTAATTTACTAGTACTTATGTTTACCTTACCTTTTCAAGGAAAATGTAACTTTGAAAATACAGATCACACCGTAACTCGTATATTGAAACAAAATTATGTATATACACACGGACGCAAGCACGACACATATACATAGCAAGGTTACAAAGAAAATACGCTATAGTGAAACCAGGACTCCAAGACATGGTGCACTGTGCACTATGCTCCTGTGTACTTTGGCAGTGGCAGAGTAGGCACCCGCCCCCTAGCAAAAAGGTTTTAGCGTAATTTTTCTAAGAATGTGCTGATTTTTTTAATCTGCCCCCGTAAGTGCAGTTCCTAAAAACTATCTCAGTGTGCCCCCTTTATGAAATGTTCATGATTTGGTTTCAGTTTGGTACTTGCATACCCAAGAAAAAAAAAATGAGTGAATTTTGCCACCAAACAAACCACCAGTAATTGAGAGTTTTAGATACCAACCGTATATACAACTGGATTCTATTTTATGTAACATGATGATGATTTCTAAAGTTGACATGTGCTAAAGATACACTCCAGCTATACAAGTTAAAAATGCTAGGACCAGTTGACATGTCACTACTGCCTTTGCATGCTGACTTCAAAAGTGTTCTCAAGTATTTGATGCAACTTAAAATAGACTTTTGTTTTGTCATTTTCAGAATCCTAGTACCATATCTTATTATTCTATTAGCAAAAAGAACAAAAGAAAAGTCAAAACCCCTCAAGATATATTCATTTTTATCCATGCAAGCAAGTTCAAGAGCCAAAGCTATATATGCACATGTCAAATACAAGGCTCCCGTCACAATGGCCACATCACTTATACAAACCGAGAGTTCTCGATTGCACATGTGACAAGCAAGGTCGATGACAATCACCTGGTCATCGATCATTTCAAAATGAAATAGTTCCCATTCTTTGTTGCCATCAATTCATGTCATAACTCATAAGTAGGGGTGGAAACGAGCCGAGCCGCTCGTGAAAAGCTCGGGATCGGATCGGTAAAAAGCTCGAACGAGCCGAGCCTAAACGAGCTCGAGCCCGAGCTCGAGCCTAAGTTTGGGCTCATTTAATAATCGAGCTCGAGCCCGAGCTCTATATAAAAGGCTCGTTTAGGCTCGCGAGCCTAAACGAGCCCTAGAAATATATACGTATATATATTTTCTATACGTATAACCGTGTTAACGAGCTCGAGCCTTGTGTTAACGAGTCGAGCTTTGTGTTAACGAGCCGAGCTCGAGCTTGTGAAAAATTTCACGAGCCGAGCTCGAGCTCAAAATGTGAGGCTCGAAACGAGCTCGAGCTCGAGCTCGAGCTTTTTATATATAAACGAGCCGAGCTCGAGCCTAAACGAGCTCGAGCTCGGCTCGGCTCGTTTTCACCCCTACTCATAAGCATGTCAATATCTCATAAACAAACGAAGTTTCAAATGTTGATTGGGCCCTATGAAGTTAATTACCCAAGGGTTGGATATAATTTAACAAAGTGATCCATTTGGCCATTACCATCAAAATAAAAATAAAGAGAATGTGCATTACCTTATATGTTTATTAAGTAAAAGGTAAAACAATGAGTTTGGAGATAGTTTCTAATTGTGGCCTAAAGTAGTTCTAGTTAATGAAGATGCATACCTGCCATTATCGCGAGCCTTCCAGGGAAAGTTTCTAAACGCTCCTTAGTGTCGCATGGACATGTACAAAAGAACGTTATATACTAGTCAAAATCGTCATCAGTTAGGTTAGACAAGCAAAAGGACAGATACGGCAATAACAAGACTAGTATAAATAACGATCACAGTGACAAACAATTATGCCCTTCGGGTACTATTTTGGGCATCTGGCTAGCTGTGACATATCTTTGAGGATATAACTTAGTGACAGTGGAAGCTCCACCCGAGGATCCCGTCTCAGCTGCAGCCATTTGAGCCCGGCTGTGGAACTTGGCAAAACGGTTGATAACTGAAAACTTTTCCAAATCTTGAGACTCCAATCTTATTTCCAGAACTGATCCTCCATTCTCCAACCTTCACCATTTATACACATGAAAAGCAATTTACAAGCATGCCCTTAGCAAGACCATGATTACTTTATTGCCAAATTTTAACATTCAAATTTTCACTTGTAATTACAGTTTTCCATAGTAGCCATGGGTTTTTGTGTTCATTTTCGTATTATGAACTAGTTTTTATCTTTTTTATGTTTGATGAAAAAGGATATCCTAGAATGTAAAGGTCACTTTAAGTCATCCAAAACGTGCTTTAAGAATGAAGTTTGATGGTAGTTTTTATCGTGTTTATACCTCAAAAGCTCATCTTCCAGCTTTTTTGCGCGAGCAATCAAGTCTTCGACGATCTTTGAGAGATTTTGATCACTACTGCCCTTAGATGTATCATTTTTCCCTGACGACCTGCAAAACAATGATGGATTAAATAATCAAGATACATGATGACAGAAAATGATAAAACTTTTATACCAACTGAACGGAAAGTAAATTGAACTTGCAAGTGCATTCTTACGAGTCAGATATATCAGAAGGCGTGTGAGAACGGTTTACCAAGCTACATGCATCACCAAGTGCTAATCTAGCAGCAAAGTATGTTACTGTATTATAGCATGCAGCAGCATCGTCTGAGAGAATTCCAGCCGGGGCAGGCCGAAACAGCACTTGCATAAGCTGTGTTGTTAGGATAATTCTTTTCTTAGAGTGAACCATCGATGGTGAGTCTCCTAATGCTTCAGCCTCTTCTTTCAACTGTTAATATAAATTTTTACCATTCAGACTTTAGAACAAGTATCAAAAGAGTTCGAAGTCTTATGAAAGCCAATTTTTCATAAAATCGAACAGCTTAACATAAAAAGCACACCTTTTGAGGGATCCGTTTAGCAGCATGTGCCCATTCTAGTTCAGCAATGCTGCAAGACAACATTGTCAAATATTAGGCCGTATTCAAGCATTATGTAGCTATTCTGATGTATAAGCTTAAAATATAGACCAAAAAGTGGATCTAACTATTTTAATATATGTCACCCACCTCATATCATGAAGCCTTGAAGAGCCTTTTGTCGCTTCTTTATGCCATGGTAGAAGCTCATATTCAGGAAACTTGCGCTTTTTTGACTGAGACACAAGACTGGGCATATTTAAATGCTGCAAATAAGGGGACGTTAATTGGTTTGAGTTGGTCCCGGAGACTGGCCAACTCCCATATTGACTCGTGTTGGCTATATTCATTTGCACAAACGAATTATTTCTATGTGGCTGAGAAACATCTTGAAGAGGAGGGTAACATGAGTTTTTAGCTGATGACATGAGCATGGTCTTATACTGATCGTATGTGGAAGTGAGATGTGACATGGATGTTAGTTGAGGAACTTTAGTCTCAGAATCGACCATTTCGTTCTTCAGAGTTGCGGGGTTTAGTGGGGAGTAACCATGAGAAGAAATATGTGCTTGCTTCAAAGACATATTTGCTTCTGAACGTCCTGAAAATGATTGTTCCTCAAAACCTTGGGAATTTAACACGTGTCCACTAGCTTCCAATAAATCATTGCTTCTGTACATCTGGCTGTTAGCCTCCTTTGGAGCTTCAGAAGCAGTTTCCATCCTACTATTTGCCACATCTGATATTGAAGGAGATCCACTTGGCGCCTTATATATTCCCACCCCAGAAAGATTTTGCTGTTGCTGTGAAGGTATATCAACCCAGACGTTACCTTGCCTTGCTGAATTAGCAATCTGTCGACCATTGTTTTATAACATTAACGCGTGTACTAGTGCAAAATAACCATCTGATAAAAGAGTGCTACATACCGCTTGTTGGGAAATCTGTGATAAGTCAAAATAACTCATTGGGGGTCTTTGAGTTTGAGCACCCACCTTCAAGCCAAAGTACTGTGGGGCAGAGGAGTTGGTGGGTGGAGTAAATGTATCTGCAGTTTCGACCTTAGGCATCTCACTTGTTGGAGCTGAGTCAGTATAACCAGCAGAGGGTGTACCATGTCTATATTCTCGGAACTTGTCTACCTTGTTAAGAAGCTCGACCATGTGACGACTGCCAGCATAAACCAAAAAAAGTTCATAAGATCATGCATAACATGAAAACTGCAACTTTCCCTTTTATCGACTATTGATAGTGTTGATTTATGTTGCCATGATTTCTTGAAATAGTTTATTTATTGGATAATATCTTAGATATATTAAATTAACCATTGCAATTATCATGATAGTGACAAACAGTCAAATAGCTTATCTTACTTATCTATGTATACGTCAAATCTTACAATTCTCATGATATGGTGGAGCATACATATGCATAACAAAGAAGTACATACCTTGTCTGCGCATTTGAATCCAAAGCAGAAAAGTCAGCTGATCTGTCCACAATAGCAGACATACTAGTAGAATCACTGCTTTTAATAGCTGTCGCCTCAGATGCTTTAGACTGGCTCTGGTGTTCGGCCAACAGCCCCTATGAAAAGGGTACATAAGCACGGGTTGTAAAGTTTCTGACAAATTGACACATGATATAGCATACACTTAGAAACAACATATTTACCGCTTACCTTCTTAAACTCCATGTCATTATTCGGAACAATCCCATACTCTCCAGTAGGCCCACTCAGCGCTTGATGGGACTGCAGAGAACCAGGAATGCTCAAGCTTGCATTTGCTGTTTTTAGATGCTCTGGCCTTGAACTTAAAGATGATGCATTTTGGAAACTGTTATTCTGCTGAAAAATGTCATTGGACGGTTCTGGGTTCTGAAAGCTCAAACCACTCCATTCTTCCTGCACCCCAGTATCAGTACTCGAGGTTTCTTCGAGTGCCGACTGCATAAGAGCACTCCAACTCCCACTTTGCAAAGAAGGAAGAGCTTGCGAATTATCAGTTTCATCTTCAAACATGTTTGCAAATCCTCCCAAACTGGTATCATCTGTATCGAATAAGAACTTTTGTTCCATAGGATCCAAACCACTGACGTCCTGATCAATACCTTGTTCTTGACCCCTTCCAAATTCTTGCTGATCACTACCTTGACTAGAAACTGGTCCAAACATGTTTCTCTCCTGATATGAAACATTCAACTGATCATTCATAGAAGGTCTACTAATTGTGTCAATTATCTCGCCACTGGATTCACGAGTAGCCCCCTGAAACCGAGGAAAGTGGCTATAACCATGTCCAGGCGTAGGTATAGGAGTTCCATCAATCAGCTGAGGTGTAAGACCACTTGAATGCAGAACTTGATTTTGAGACTGTAAATAAGGCAATCTGTTTTGAAACCCCTGGACCAAGTTGTTATTACCAAACATAAACATTTGTGACGGATCCCGAACCGGTGTTCCATTTATTAAAGGTGCATACTGGGCCCCGTTGGCTTGCTTATTGTGTAATAAAGATTGTTGATTTATAACATTATGTTGTCTGGGGTCGTTTAACTCTTGGAGTTTCTTTTGCCTTTGGAGTTCCTCTAGCTGCTTAAACATAATTTGCCGCTGCAACATTTGTATCTCATTAAAGTGAAACTGCTTCCAAGGCTGATGTTTTTCAACACACTTATCTTAATAAATAACTTCCAAATTTGTCTACCCACAAGATCTCCTATTCAATGCCAAATCACGCACGTTAATATCTAACTGTAGCGGATAAATACATCGTGGATCAAGAACTTGCGAATAACTTCTGCAACATCCTTCTTACAAAACCTACAGATTACAAGTCTTTAATAAGAAAAACAAACATGGAAACTATTATAGTGAGAAATATCAAAGACGGTAGAAAAATCTAGCCACGTTAAATAAGCGACACTTTTATGTTTCCTCACGCTTGCACAACAAATTAATTAAACTATTACGATGCAGCAAGAACTGATCTTTAAAATGAAAACGGTTCAACTTCACCACCTTATCATATCATATGACCAGTGACTTCACATATTATTAATACTCAAAAGTAAACAACAGTGGATATAAAAAAGTTCCCTTTATGGCACCTGGATAGTTGGATGCCTTTGCTCTTTTGTAAGCAAATCTAAGACCAACAATATCTGGAGCATATACTATGAATCAGCACATAAAATGAAAAGCAAAAGACATTACTCCTCAATACAAAAACATAACAACAAACCAAAACTAAATTCGGATATACCACACCCGAATACTTGATATCTCATAACATGAATAAATGAGATTTTTTGACAAAAATCTTACTAGTATACATTTCCACACTTTGTCGAAATACTTCCATATTTGCAAACTACGATATTTCCTTAGCATTTTTGCAAGAAAAACATGGCGAAACCATGAAAAATCCAATCACAAAAATTAAACAATAACCAAGTTCAAATGATACCCTTAACCTAACTTCACATCTCCATGGTAGGTAAAGAAGCATACTCCCTAAAATCTATCCAAATAAGGCAAACATAAATCTTTTCAAAACAACAAGATCAGATAAACCCTAATATCACCAAATTCACATATATCCACAAAACAATTACAGTAACAATTAAAAAAAACATAACACAAACCCTAAAAATCACCAATAATGCAAAAGCAATCAGTATAACAATAGCAAATCAGTATGATCCAAATTTCTACAAAAGAAATAAAGTAATTACTGTAAAGATCAAGAGTTTCTCTTCACTTGAAAACAGTGACACCAGCTCAAATGCACCTTACTTCTTTTCTATAGATATACAAATATATGTATGTATATGTATATGTTTTGTTTCTCTCTTTCTCTCTCACACAGTAAAACACACACACACACACATTTACTTACTTTATCGTTTACTAACTACAACACTCTTTAAAGATGGTGTTTCTTTCTTTTTTATTTCTAGACAATAGTAATATTTTTTTTTTTATTATTAAATTTAGGTTTGGTTCCAAGCCTGTATGTTTTGGTTTGGTTTCAAGGTTTTGACTATTAGATGATCTGAACCGTTGGATTATTAGAGATGCAAGTGTGTTTGTGGAAGTGAGTTGTAGGGGATTAGATCTTGGAGTGAGGACAAGAAGTGTGGTTGCTCTTGTGCTGTTACGCGATCTTTCTGCGCGTGTTGGGAATCTTTTTCTTTTTTTTATGCATCAAACGTTTTTTATTTTTATTTTTTTTTTTCATTTTTTTAATAATTTCGTGGTAAATCCAAAGTGATGTTATTTTATTATAACCTTTTTATTCAGGGTTTTCTTGACAATCTATACATTTCGTGGAATAACCTTTTTATTCAGTGGTTAGCTCGTGTAGTTTTTACGAGGATTTTGTGAACTTTCGACATGACACGGTTGTGGGTTTGTGTCAAGAAGATTTTAATTTGTCTAACTTGTTTAATAAATGAGTCATGGTTGATTTTAGTAAGTATTAATTAGATCAATCCATAAAACCGTTTAAATATATATGCTTTTAAAAAATAAATTTATATTAGTTGAATTTAATATTGAATTTGGATTATTTTATTACTGCATGGGAAATGATGCCGTTTAGTGTTGCTTTAAAACGATGTCGTTTTAAGCTTTTTATTTTTTATTCGTTAGTTTGCTTCCAACGACGCCGTTCATGTTTGGATATAATGTTGGATGCAAACGATGTCGTCTTGTAATTAAAAAAAATGGTATGTCTTTAATCACACACACAAAATCCATTGGGGTACGTGTCTTTAATCACACACACAATTTAATCTACTATACGCACATAACATTTCTCGAACATGTCGCCCTCATCCATGGCATGTGAGGATGGTGATGGGTGTGTGACGATGCTGACTGTTGAGCTTAGGTGGGTGGTGAGTTTATTTATTCAAAAATTAGCACTTCTTGATTCATCCGGTTAAAGTTGAAATTGTTTTAGGGGGTTTTCATATTATGAATTTTCAGTGGTTCCGTAATCGAGATTGAAGTCTGGTTGCCATTTGATTGGTTAACATACGGTTTTTTTTTTTTTTTTTTTTTTTTTTTTTAAGGCTATTAGTGGATTGGTTTTTTTATTTTTTATTTTATATGGTTTGCATGCGTCCTAACTCTATGCAATTTGTACAATTTGTGGTCGCAAGTGTTTCATAATATTCTTTAAAGGTTGATATGTAGTCATAAGTGCTGATTTTATATTTTTTCTATAAGTTGCTAAAAGCTATATTTTGGTTGTGCAAAATAAGTGTTTATTGATATCATCTAGGGTCTTATATGTGGTCAAACTCAATTTCCGTTCTAGATGTTGCTTATTTGTGTATTTGAGGATATGTGTTTGTGCTTGTTTAAGCGACTTATGTGTTTTAAACTTTGACTTGGCTTTTAAAGGCTTGATATGTGTTCATAGGTGTTTTTCCCAGTTTTTAAAGTCTGATATGTGGACATAAGTAATCTGTTGACGGTATGTTGTTTGTTATGCTTTTAGTGATTTTACATGGTGTCCTGCAAGTTGTGCTTATTTTAGTTTATATGGCGTTGTATGCTAATGCGTCTTTGTTTTCATGTAGTACTAGATGATGCTTATTCGTGCATTTGGGAATATGTGTTTGTTTTTGTCTTATCGACTTAATGTGTTTTAAACGTTGACATGGGTTTGTGCTAATTTTACTTTCTATGCTCTTAGTGGATTTATAGATATGTGTTTCTATTTTATTAAACTTTGACATTTCTTTTAAACGCTTATATGTGCTTACATGTGTTAATTTTATACAGTTTGTACAATTTGTCGTCATAAGTGTTCGGTGATATCAAAAATATTTAGGGTACAATTAGTAATAGATTTTTTTCTTTTGTATTAAGGTTCTCAAAGAAAAGTCAACTGGACATACTAATGTTTGGATCAGGAGGATGGAAGAAATATGTGGAAACGTAGAGGGGGGGGTGAATACGTTTTCATTTAAAAACTTTAAATCTTTAGTATCAAATCGCTTATGAAGCTTGTTATAATATGAAGATTCCAATTATTGTTTGTGACCAATGTAAAGCATAGTAAACCATGTTGTCACACAAGCATTAACATCAAACCACATCACAAGCAATAGTATAGTGCAACTATAAAAGTAAAGAGATAAAGAAAGGAAAGTGCAAACCGAACACGATGATTTATAGTGGTTCGGTCACGGATCTCCTTTCCGCCCTACTCCACTCCCCGAGTACCCAACTCGAGAGTTACTTCACTAAATCAACAAGCTCCCTTCTCGGCGGAGAAAACCTTACAATCGTCGCTTACACTTTTTCCGGTACAAAGCTAAATACCGGGTTCTAGTTCGAGGTAGAACCAACCTAACGTCGCCTATACAATATTTCCGACACTAAGCTAGATGTCGAGTTCTTTTACAAGGGTACAACCACTCCCAATATGTTTTATGGCCCAACATAACAAACCTTGTGTTTTATGGCACAAACACATAAACCATCTAATCTAGTTTGGTGAAAGTGTTGTGATGATGCAATGATGTTCTACACTAATGATCCATGACACAAATGTCTAATGGATATGAATAACTACTTCTAAATGATCTTCCATTGATAGGAAGCCTTCATGATGAAGATCACAAGTTCCCTAAACTTGTTGTGATAGATCTTCAGCTTGTGGTGAGTGGGGATGGCTAGATCTCCAAGCTTTCCTTGGTTGATCAATGTAGAGTATGCTTACAACAAAGATGAACGTTAGAAGCATTATGATCATGATCATTAGGGTGTTTAATGTATGTTACTACATTGTTAATGATAGATCTAAATGTATGCAAGAAGGTGGAGAAGATGTGTTTTCAAGTGGTGAAGAAATGGGAAAACAATGGGCTTCTATTTATAGCCAAAAGTGGTCAGGAGCGTCCACGGACCAAGGAGCCCTTTAAAGGGTTCCGCCCTTTATACAAAAGGGTTCCGTGGGTGCCTGACAGAAAGTCTAAAAAATCTTTCTTCAAATCTTTCTAAGATATTACCAAATCTTACTAAGATCACATTTGATATATTGAGTATCAATCTAACCAAAATATTCAAGTGATCTTCCAAGGATTTCAAAGATGATGCATGACATGATGTAACATGTATTTCCATTTTTAGATTAAAAGGTTTATCAAGGTAAACTTGTAAAATGTATTATGTAACTAGTTAATAAAATGTCTAGTTACCTTTTGAAATACTTGTGAATGCAAAATGTAAAATGAGGTTCGAAATAGAATGGTTAACCTATTAAAATACTTAGTGACTCTAAATGTATTTTAAACATTCTAAATGATTTGTTAATGGGTTTGATCATAATGCCACATAACAAACATGTACGAACCTGTGTTGTAACATACGAGGACTTGAGACATCGAGAGGTGTTGAATGTATGTTGAGACAAAGTGTGATTACAAGTAACTTGTACATTTTACGTTATGTATTACAAGTTAAATGTTTGTCATCAATAAAAACAAACGAGACTGTATAGATTAAATATCGTAATATTTGCACTAACAATCTCCCCCTTTTTGATGATGACAAAGATATGTAAACGTAATAGAAAGTAAAATGTAAAAGGTTACTTGTATCCCTTGTATCCTTACTACCTTTACATTACCTTCTCCGTTTACACTCTTCTCCCCCTTTTGTCGAAACAAAAAGGGTGTGTCCTTGGAGTTTAACTTTATATCTCCCCAAAAAGGTGAGCTTGCATCATCCCTAGTGAAGTTAAATAGTCCACTTCAATCCGTCCCTTGTTTGGTAGCGGATCCATGGATCAAATAAAGAGGCTTAACCTACATCAAGGTTAGTTTTATGCAACAAAAATTATGAGAAGTATATGAAAAAAAAATGCATAGCAATGTTAGCCTATTTTCTCCACTTTTTATCGAAGCACAAATGCTTGTTGAAAAGTGAGAATGATGCTAAATGCGTGCATGCTCCCCCTTGACGGTTGCTCCCCCTTGTTTGAGGCGTCAGGGTATGATTAAAAACCTACAAAACAAATATTAGTGCAAAACTATATTCGTCATTGGACGAGTAAGTGTTATACAACTAAGTGTGTATAAGATGCATTCAGTAAATTCTTGACGGAAGCGCCCCTTGCTCTAGGGCGTCAAGATGAACCTTCAAAATAAATATTAGTATAATAGAAGCTTTGTCTTTAGACAAATATGTCATATACAACCAAGTGTATAGACGATGCAATATGAGTGCTTAAAGGATATTCCTCCTTGTTCTAGGGTGTCAAGAAGCACCTAAAATAAGAAAAATAATTGATGCAAACTTCATCCTTAGATGAGTAAGTTATATACAATCGTGTGTATATGATGATGAACCTACAATGAAAAACATTAGTGCAATATATTTCATCTTTTTCACAAAGAAAAATAAGATGTATATATGTGATAAATGATATAATCAAAGATCTCATGAAGTGTAGTCTCCTAATTACAATCATAAGAAAAGTGAGAATATAATATGATAAAAGCCTACAAAATAGTTCCTAGAAAGAAGATATGAAGTCTTCCACCGGGTGTGCCACTAGTGGTGCTAGTGTTGGTGTCGGTTTACTAGTAGGATTCATGTGGTGATGGTAGATGACTCGAAATTTACCAAAGCAAGTTTTCGCTAATCCATGGTGGTGATGATTAGTGAAAGTGGTGATGGAAGGTGGTGGTGATTAGGTAGGAAGCTATTAAGGAGTTAGAAACTCGTATGTATAAAAAATATGGATTCATGCAATCCTTTCGTCATGTCAAGTGACCAAAGCTAAGAGGAAAAAAATATGAATGGACATTCCATTTCAATGATGCATAAGGGTTATGATTTGAATGATTTATTGATGCTAACAACTTATTGTTATGAGCAAGTTCTCATATGCTTCAACCCAAGAATAATCAATAATGCGTTCTATCTAAGAATATATAAAAGTGATAACATGAAGATAAATTCGTTCATTGATTGACACGAATTATAAAAATGACCTATTCTAGGTGACAATGGGAAAGGTAGTATTAGCATGGTTTTGACCGACATGGATGATTATCACTTTGAAAAGTGAAGACAATATGGAAAATACTAATAATAATAATGAGTACCTATATGAGGATGAGAATGACATCATATAAGTGAGAGTTAGATGGACCAACGTGTTGGAAATGGCTATTTTAATTAATATATCGTTTGCACTGACAATGACATGCATGATATATGTCAAGCGAGAAAAGGATAAGATCCTATGATGGTGTTCTAGATAGTGAAGTTGTAAGGTGCTAGTTTAAGGAAAATCCTAGATTCGTTGATTATGGAGATGAAGAAGTTTGTAAAACACATGATGTGTTTTTCACTTGATGAGGTATTGGTGCAAACTTGTGATATAAGGTTAAAAAGGTTGAACTAGTTGTGGTTTCGTGAACCGATTTTAGCTAAGTGGTGTTTGCATATGTGTTGGTATTTTAGAGTCTAAGAGACATAAAATTTGACAAAAGACAATTATGTGAATGAATTTATCTCCCCCTTAATTGGTGGACATCCAACATAATGTGTAATGTATCAAATAAGGAATGACAACAAAGTGTTTAGGAGGTTTTTTGGGTTAACGAAAGAGATGAGCTTAGTGATGTTTTTCTGGATGATGGTTAGCATACAATGAACTTCATCCTTAAAGTCACGTACCTCTTGTCGATTAATACGAGATGATCGTATGATGAGGCATGTGGTTTCCTAATAGGAAGTGAAGAAGATTAGAGTATTGTTATAACTAAATAATGATGGAGGTGATTTTTGGAAAGCGGAAGCAAAAATGAGATTTGGAAAGAGGTCGGTTGAAAGACAAAAATGCAAAGCCAACCCTCTAGAACTTAATTCTATATACTTTTAAACTATATGCAAGTGTTGGGGTCCCATAAAGTATAGTACTAATCTACGTAGCAATAAAGGGGATTATGCAAGACGAGCATATAAAAGTTAGAACCAAGTGAGATAACAAATAATTTGTTATCAACCTACAAAACAAAATTGTTAGTGACAAAAGATGTTAACATGATAGAAATCAAATGATAACATATTATATAAGAAAAAATAACACATTGCACTTAGTAGACAAGAAATCACCACACAAGATAGCATCAAAACAATCATACTATGAAAGAATACGACTTTATTCAAGACATTTCATTATGAGATTGTTTTATCGTTAGACTTAGCCACTTAAGCATACTTGGATATACAATAATCTATGTGATTAATTTGTAAGATAAAAAGCTTCTAAAAGTTTGTCATACCAAAATCACTTTGACAGATTATATGTGCACACGTAGCAAACAAATAGTGTGACAAGAAGCCAAAGAAACAAAATGAAAGATTCATGCAAGCCATGTTTAAGACATAACAATTTAGAGCATGTATCATTTGGATCGTACTACACATAGATGTAATGAATGCCAACTAATAGCTTTCAAACACAAATATATCATATCAAAATTATCACGTATCAAAATGGCATATTATGAGTTCATAAGTAACATGTTAATCATGCTAAAAATAATTCAAAGGTAAGTAACATGCAAATAAAGTTTAGGTTTAAACATTTAGTAGCATGAAACAAGAATACAAGCATTATGAAGATAAAACCGTACTAAGGTTTACACATTTGACTAGTTATCAAACACTAAGATAATGTCAAATCAACTTATCGTATCAAACAAGAACATGTAATCAACACATGTAAGTGCAATGCAAGTGGTTTTAAAAGAAAAGTCATATATACTACTTGTTTGATTAGTATTCCTAAGGCGAGGCAAACTATCAATGTTTTAACACTTACTTTAGGCAAGTATAGGAAAACAGATTTTTCAAGTTGGAGAATGAATATGAGACTATTACTAGCGGTGCTCAATTAAGGCTAAACACGACCATTTTTACGGGTGATTCCACATACCCAACTTCTCTTCAGGAAGCAATTCAACAGTTAGGTCAAATTGAGTTTCTAGTGCAATAGGTTCTCCAGTAGTCATTCTCATGTTAGAAAGATGGGAACTCCTACTTTTGCATATTAAAGTGCATAAAAGATGATAGTTTACCAATACTTGGCTTAATATGACTTAACTAATATGCAATATAACTAAGGTGATGAAGACGTCATGTTATACACATGAATTTTAACAATGGTATGTTTGATAAACAATGTGGTTTAATCTTGTGTTTAGAATCTAAAGTTGTTCAAATTACACAGCTAATTGTATGATCTAATGGATGAAATCTTTTATGTTGAGTTTGAAGTGTGTAATTTAAATGTGAATTGATCATCTAAGACTAGAGAATGGAATATGTTAAACTAAGAATGTTCTCAAGAAAGCTCTTTGGTATTTTATTTAACAAGAATCTAAGTGAGGTTACCAACTTCAATAGATCTTGTGTATGCTCTAAAGATGTGTAGTTTTAACCTTGGATGTGCACTCGGTTTGAGCAAGGTTAGGTTATGATGTACGCTTGAAAGAAAATAGATACAAATAGTATCTTTCAACAAATGAGATTATCCCATGGGATAAAGTTATCATGCTTATGAAAACAAGTATGACAATATGAATCTGATATGCTAGTTCATAGAACTTGTAGATGTTTGTTTCAAGATCATTTAGCCAATGAGGTGTAATGAAATCTCTTGTAACACAACTATTTATGTCGCAATAATGATGCATAGGATATACAATATCCTTTTAACAAGATGAAAGCTTAACGCATGAATCTTAGTCATAATGTTCTTCAAAACATCATGTTTTCCTAAATGAAGATATGAAGCCAAAGTGTTTGAATCGGATAGTCCCATCTAAATAAACTTGGTCTCAATATTATATTCACTAGATGATGACAAGAGGAATTCACTCGAGTTTCTTATGTATTCTCCTCGAAAGTCATTGTTGCTTGGGGTGTATGATGTTGGCTTTGAGATTGCATTTTAACATATGTTGTTAAAATGTTGATTTGAGGTTTAACGAAATTTATGCAGAAGTTTATCGACAAAGTATTACTAATACTTTGATAATTTGTGAAGGTAGTACTACTTATACCTAGTGGACATTGACAACAATTACCAAGAGCACCATGCTTATTTGATAGTTGAGGTTCTAGCCATAATGAATTATCTAAGTCCTTATATATGGGAAAGGATGGTTGAGTTTGTTCAAACGTGCATTTGATTCAGTACAAGTGTTGGACACAAAGGCTTTTTTAGCAATACACTCAACGAATTCAAATGATGGTAAGGATGGTGGATTGGTTGATCTAGGTGGTAGGTCTTCTAGTGTGTCTAAATAAGGATGTGGTGATGTAGGGGTTTGTTGTGCTATGGAAGTACTTAGGTTGATTATTTGTCCATAGATGTTGAACACAAAAAAGTACGGATACTAATTCTTATGGTTCATTGGTTGCTAAAACTAGTGGGTGAAGTGCTTGAAGTTTTGGTCATGTCTATGAAGCTTAGGGGCTAAGGTATAGGTTCACCTTGAAAGGGCACGTTTGGTTTAAAGGATGCTCTTGGAAGTTCATGAGCAACATGCTTAATGGTGCCAAAAGATGGAAGAGGGATAGTAGGTGTCAACGAGGGATAAGTGGCACAGTGGGTTGTTTATTTTGGATAAGTGTTTGATTCTTTTTAGGATTAGTGTTTTAACATGTGGTGTTAAAATACTTGGGTGTTGATTTTTCAAATATGAATTTTAATGACTACAATCGTAAGTCGCATATACTTAAATATTTCGGATGAAATACTTAAGTTGTCAATCCTACCTTGTTGAGACTATGGAGCTTAGATTGCACTCGAGGATAGCAATACTCTTTAACATACATGTGAGTTATGACTCGATGTAAATACTTATCGTCTTGGAAGATGACACATTATTTTCATGTTAACCAAGTGAGGCAATACATGTAGATACAAAATAATATCTAAAGTCATATGTTAGACTTGTGTATGATATCTTTGCAAATAATGAGTCCAGATTTGTTAGTCTCGGTAAGTCATCTAAGTCATCCGCAAACGGGTGAGGAGATGTTGGTGGTGTTTGCACAAAGTACAAGTTTTGGAGACTTTGGTAGTGAAGGTGTTTTGGATGGTTGTGAAGTAGTCATAATGATGGGTGATTTTGGTGGTGGAGTTGGAGTACTCAAGTTTAAAAAGTTCACATCTTGAATGAGTGATGAGATGTTGAGAGGTAATGAGTCTGAGGATGAAGAGTTCAAGTTAATGAAGCAACAAGATCGAATGCTAATCCTAGTGGTTTTCTTAAGTGGCTTATTTGAGGTTAATCCATACAAAGATGGTAGTTTCTAATGAGATGGAAGTGGCTAAGATCATGTCAAACATCCTAAGTTAATCCATTGAGGATGTGTTGAATGAGTTATGAAAGATATGCATTAACAACTATCCTAGAAACGAAACTTGGCAAATTAGATTGAGGGATTTAGTAAAATTAAACAACTTACCTGTAGGATCCACGGCACCATTTCTTTACACAGGCGGAACCCTTAAATTGGTGCCGCCTGGTCCGCCTGTACAGGTATGGCGGTACCAAAATGCATAACAGACGGTACCAACATTTTGGTGCCGTCTGATCCGTGGACACCAGAAAAGTTCACAGACCCATTTTTTAGGTGTCGGGGAGTTTTCCGAAACCTAAAATTTTGCTTAAAACATGTGACATTAATTACTTCTAGTTAGGAAAAGTCGATAACACATATACAAACATAGTGGAGCATAGACTTTGACCAAGGGCTAACGATTTTCACATAAAAGTGAAAATGGGTAAAATTTGATAACATACTTGTGCTATCCACCTGCATAAACCGGTTAGCATACAAAATTGTTTTAAGTCATATTATCATCCTACAAAGTAAAAATAAATAAATTACATCATACAACATTGTTTTTGTCCTTGTACCAAACACTCTCTTAAAACCTCCATTCTTCAAAGTACTTGACTAATTTACTTAGTACTCATTGCTAAGCGAGTCATGACATTTCATAAGTTATGCGAGATGTTAGTATAACCTATGCAAAGGAAGTGATCTAAGTCTATAAGTGATGGTAAAATAATTTTCCAACTAAGTGCACAAAATCTAGCAAATGTCCTATTGTGCATAAACAAGAAATCGTCAAGCAAGCGAATAAATAACATGGCAAGATTGACACTTATATTATGCAAACAAACAAGTGTAAACAACAATTTGAAAATAAGCAAGCAACATATATGCAAACAACATAAACAAGTGGTCATTTAGCATAACATAACAAGAAAAACACTTTTCGTCATTTATCGTTTAAATGTGACGATGTATACCAAGCTTGATTAGTTTCCTTTAAACATATTACCAAATTATTTAGTTTCGAAGGAAATTGTATCAAAGTTCTAAGAATACCAACTTAAATTGCTTGATTCAAAAATTTGAGTTTTTATGTTAAAGCGGAACTCAATATCTTAGACATACTGTAGTATTTGGTTATTTCACTTATTTAAAATTAGACTCAGGCCATGATAGTATTTTTAAATGAAAGTAGACTCAATTCCCTTTAAAATGATAGGTGGCTCGACTCGTACGGACTTACGGTTAATTAGTTATGATTTTTTGAAGTTGCCCAAAAAACTGCATACTGTACAGACGGATTCCAATGAACCAAATAAAGGGATCCGCCCTTTATAGGATTTGGTGCCGTGGTCCTCTGAGACAAATTCACCAAAACTAGTATTTGACATTGAGAAAACGTGTGTGACTTACTAGATTTTATAGTAAGCATATAATACACATATTTAACAACATATCTACTTATGTAACTTATCTTAAACATTTACGGAGGTGATTTTTTGACTAAATTTATAGTCATCCCAAACACTCCTTTAAAATCATATTTCTTCGTAAATTTTCTATAAGCACACAATACAATACTTACTAGTTCTTTCAACAAACTTTTATTTTATTTTTCAAGAAAACCTTCAAGCTTGTATACAAAGTTACATTTAACAACAAAATTTCTAAGTATAACAAGCAAAGCATTTTTCATTTTATTTTTCGCTTCAATGGTAATTTGATACATGGATCGTACTCAATTTTTCGCTTCTAGGGTCTTATATGTGGTCAAACTCAATTTCCGTTCTAGATGTTGCTTATTTGTGTATTTGAGGATATGTGTTTGTACTTGTTTAAGCAACTTATGTGTTTTAAACTTTGACTTGGCTTTTAAAGGCTTGATATGTGTTCATAGGTGTTTTTCCCAGTTTTTAAAGTCTGATATGTGGACATAAGTAATCTGTTGACGGTATGTTGTTTGTTATGCTTTTAGTGATTTTACATGGTGTCCTGCAAGTTGTGCTTATTTTAGTTTATATGGCGTTGTATGCTAATGCGTCTTTGTTTTCATGTAGTACTAGATGATGCTTATTCATGCATTTGGGAATATGTGTTTGTTTTTGTCTTATCGACTTAATGTGTTTTAAACGTTGACATGGGTTTGTGCTAATTTTACTTTCTATGCTCTTAGTGGATTTATAGATATGTGTTTCTATTTGATTAAACTTTGACATTTCTTTTAAACGCTTATATGTGCTTACATGTGTTCATTTTATACAGTTTGTACAATTTGTCGTCATAAGTGTTCGGTGATATCAAAAATATTATGGGTACAATTAGTAATAGATTGTTTTCTTTTGTATTAAGGTTCTCAAAGAAAAGTCAACTGGACATACTAATTTTTGGATCAGGAGGATGGAAGAAATATGTGGAAACGTAGAGGGGGGAGGGGGTGAATACGTTTTCATTTAAAAACTTTAAATCTTTAGTATCAAATCGCTTATGAAGCTTGTTATAATATGAAGATTCCAATTATTGTTTGTGACCAATGTAAAGCATAGTAAACCATGTTGTCACACAAGCATTAACATCAAACCACATCACAAGCAATAGTATAGTGCAACTATAAAAGTAAAGAGATAAAGAAAGGAAAGTTCAAACCGAACACGATGATTTATAGTGGTTCGGTCACGGATCTCCTTTCCGCCCTACTCCACTCCCCGAGTTCCCAACTCGAGAGTTACTTCACTAAATCAACAAGCTCCCTTCTCGGCGGAGAAAACCTTACAATCGTCGCTTACACTTTTTCCGGTACAAAGCTAAATACCGGGTTCTAGTTCGAGGTAGAACCAACCTAACGTCGCCTATACAATATTTCCGACACTAAGCTAGATGTCGAGTTCTTTTACAAGGGTACAACCACTCCCAATATGTTTTATGGCCCAACATAACAAACCGTGTGTTTTATGGCACAAACACATAAACCATATAATCTAGTTTTGGTGAAAGTGTTGTGATGATGCAATGATGTTCTACACTAATGATCCATGACACAAATGTCTAATGGATATGAATAACTACTTCTAAATGATCTTCCATTGATAGGAAGCCTTCATGATGAAGATCACAAGTTCCCTAAACTTGTTGTGATAGCTCTTCAGCTTGTGGTGAGTGGGGATGGCTAGATCTCCAAGCTTTCCTTGGTTGATCAATGTAGAGTATGCTTACAACAAAGATGAACGTTAGAAGCATTATGATCATGATCATTAGGGTGTTTAATGTATGTTACTACATTGTTAATGATAGATCTAAATGTATGCAAGAAGGTGGAGAAGATGTGTTTTCAAGTGGTGAAGAAATGGGAAAACAATGGGCTTCTATTTATAGCCAAAAGTGGTCAGGAGCGTCCACGGACCAAGGAGCCCTTTAAAGGGTTCCGCCCTTTATACAAAAGGGTTTTGTGGGTGCCTGACAGAAAGTCTAAAAAATCTTTCTTCAAATCTTTCCAAGATATTACCAAATCTTACTAAGATCACATTTGATATATTGAGTATCAATCTAACCAAAATATTCAAGTGATCTTCCAAGGATTTCAAAGATGATGCATGACATGATGTAACATGTATTTCCATTTTTAGATTAAAAGGTTTATCAAGGTAAACTTGTAAAATGTATTATGTAACTAGTTAATAAAATGTCTAGTTACCTTTTGAAATACTTGTGAATGCAAAATGTAAAATGAGGTTCGAAATAGAATGGTTAACCTATTAAAATACTTAGTGACTCTAAATGTATTTTAAACATTCTAAATGATTTGTTAATGGGTTTGATCATAATGCCACATAACAAACATGTACGAACCTGTGTTGTAACATACGAGGACTTTAGACATCGAGAGGTGTTGAATGTATGTTGAGACAAAGTGTGATTACAAGTAACTTGTACATTTTACGTTATGTATTACAAGTTACATGTTTGTCATCAATCAAAACAAACGAGACTGTATAGATTAAATATCGTAATATTTGCACTAACAAAATCGATATGGATGTTATGCATGGTGCTTGGAAGAGGTTTTCATTACAAAATATGGCTAGATTAATAGACCACCTCCGGAACCCAAGGGAACCACCGTCTGCATGAAGCCGGATTCACTAGTAATCGTTGGTAAGCCATACGGCGGTGAATCCGTTCATGGGCCTTGTATACACCGCCCGTCACTCTTTGGGAGTTGGCCATGCCCGGATTCATTACCTTAACCACAAGGAGGGGGATGCGAAAGGCAGGGCTAGTGACTGGAGTGAAGTCGTAACAAGGTACCATACTTGTTAGGAATTGGAAATTCCATGTGAAAGTGTCGGTCACCCCAATTATGGTCTAGCATACGTTAGCTCGTAGACATGTAGTTATTTATGTTGTTGAGTAGTTAATTAGTTAGTTAGTAGCGTAGATTAGTTTAGAGTAACACCGTGGAGGAAGGACGTGTCTTTACCCACTGTATACCTGATCCACAGGCCGTCAGGAGGTCGTTTAGTTTGTAAGTATAAATACCCCTTCCATCCTTGGAAGGGGTGTTGCTTCTTGAATCTAACCTTTCACATTTTGTATTACAACTCTCTTTCAAGAAACATCCTCTCAACTCTCTTCATCTCTTTAACAATGGCTTTCTTATATCATCATAATCCTAGACCACCCCGAATCATCAAACACAACATAAAATGAATGATCCTACAATTGGTACCAGAGCCCAAGTTATGTTGTTTTTTATGATTCTTATGCTTTTTGAGTGGTCGTTCATGCAGTTTATGATGGCTGGTTTTGATGGTTAAATCTGATTTTATAAGTGGTATTTGAGTAGTCATTTTTTTCTTCAAGCTTGACATGGTCCAAACCAGTTTTACGTGTTCATGTATAGGTTTTTAAACAGTTTTTATTAAGATCGAACAGTTTTATGTGGACATGATTCAAACAGTTTTTATTACAATATTGATGTTTTTAAATCTGGTTTTGATGTTAAGTGTTTGAATGTTAGTGGATGATTCTTTGTCATATGGTCAAGCTGTCAGGTTATTGGCCAAGCTGGGTAAATCAATGGGTCTAAATTTGAGTCTGTTATTTTTGTTTCTGGATGCGGTTTAATGCCTGCTTGGATGCGAGTTGTGGCATAGCTTGTATGCTAAAAGTTTGGCCTTGTTACCACTAAGCGAGTTGTCAATGTCCAGATTCATCATCCACTGTTAACTATGCGACTTGGGTAAACAATATGAGCATTTTTTAATGCGACTTATCTATATTGTCCAGATTCTATGTACCTAATGCGTGTTGTGTACAAACAGTTAAGTATGCGAGTTGACTTCTGTCAAATGAGAGTTGACTTTTGAGTCAACTCAAGTCAAAAGCGACTTGTGTCTAAAGACTGGTATGCGAGTTGTTGCTTATGAATGGAAGCGACTTGTTATACTTTGGGTATGCGAGCTATCTTAACTGAATGCAATGCGAGTTGATTGAGTCATAAAGCGACTTGACAAAAGAAAAAGAGTCTAAGGCGAGTTGTTGACTTTGACCAAAACCAGATACCAACTCATTGACCTCAGGTCTGTTTACATCATCAGTCAAGTTTTACACCTTTTTACACATAACTCATTGAACTCAGATAAACGACTCAACAAAGAAGTGTTTATATCCAAACCATCTCATCTACTCAATCAAGACTCAAACATAAAGAAGACCATGTGATTTCAGCTTCATTACTTTCGTGGTATTCAAGAGTATTTCAAGATCTTCAAATGATCAAACCACAAAGTAAAATGAATCATCATCAATCTAATTCATATGATAAGACACAAATCTGTTTCATCAACTCATTTCATGGATATATGAACTGTAAATCAAACACCACTTAAGAATATCTCACTAAATTTTATCTTACACTTTTTTTTTTATTATTATCCGAACATGAAGATTAAGTTAATAACAATTAGGTTATTACTCTCTCTTGGTTCGTTTAAGACTGAAAAACAAAAACCTTACCCGTGACCTTTCCATATGATCCTGAAGCCTATTCTAGAATCTAAAGCCATCCCTGTGGCTTAATCTGATTCCGTGTTTGAATGGTATTCATGGCCTCTCATCCGAAGAATAATGATCTTTGATTATGCATGTATACAATTGTGATTATAGTGTGATGATGATGGTTTTAATTGATAAGATCATATTATTTTTTTTGGAGCATAATTGATTACTGAATGATGGGGGCGGATGTATTTGGTACTAGGGTTTGAAAGAGGATGTTTAGGGTATTTGTGTGAGATGATGTGTATTAATACCCGGATTCTTAGGGTTGATTGATGTGGATCGTCTGATGGGCCGTGTTATAAGATGAGGTGTAAGCTGAATTGTATTGGGCCCGGACATGTGTGTAACAAGTGTGAAACTGGGATCTTAATTGTGTCCGTTCATGAAACCAAATGTATCACGCTTCATTATCGGGATTTTAATTGTGTGTAACGAGGTGAGGTGTGTGTTTGAAACTAGCACTTATGATATATCACGTTTTAGTACCACATGATATTTTCATGATAAACAAAAAATTGGATCAAAATTTGATTGTTGGGCTGAATTTGTGTTGGGTTTATGCTTTCGAAGACTCGTGATAAGCGTAATTCAATCATTAAGAACCGGGGAACTCTTTTTAATGATAATGGTTTTTATGGTAATATGTGTTATGTGGTTAATTGATCGGGTCGCCTTCTACTTTATTGGATCAAGAGAAGATTTGATTCCAGGTAAAATATCAAAAATTGATCAGGTATTTCTTTTTTAATAGGAGTTGCACCATATATGGGCTTAAACATTAACCGGATGTATTTGTTTATGTGATGTCTTGGACTTGGTTGATGATCTGATGGGCTTCTCAAAAGTGAATGGTACTAATATGAGATTTGATGATATGAGGTTTTTGTAAATGAGATTTGGTGTGATGATGAGAGTCATTGTGTTATGCGATTAATACCTTGGATTAAACATCCTCACGAAATATTTTTGTCACGGCTTGAAGTGTTTATTGGATAATATTGACTACGGGGTTATTTATACGGTATTTCTTAATTGAAGTTGAAGTGAGGTTTTCCGGACGCGTTTACTTATTTTCGTCTTCTTTCTTTCTACCATTCCGCGAAGATGACTTGTCTGGGCATTTATGGAGTGTGATAAAGACTTGGCTATTTAGTTACTTGTGTGATTCTTTCTCGCTTAACCCACAACGTAACTATCACTTCGGTGTCTCACGCAGTTGAGGATACGTCAAGAGGTTTTGTACATTGGGTACACCGTTTCTTCTTCACAAGGATTAGTACAAGCTTAAGTAACAAATCTGAGGAATTTTACGTCATATTCAAGTTCGATATATCGGGTTTACTTCCCCATGTGGCCACTACAATAGCCGTCAGAATACGTGAATGATGTGTTTACCAATGGATTGATTGGTTGAGATGTGATCAACAATTCTCATGATATATTCGAAGCCACTGAATGTCAATGATACTTTACAGTCTAAGCAAAATCTTTCAAGAATCTTCAACGTCAGTCATGATCTTTCAAGATGTTTGTTTATGACAAGAACTTTTCGTGCAAATGGTCGTACAAGTTAATGATGCTTCCGAAAGTTCGAAACCATCATGGGGGAGAATCGTGTACTTTGATGTTTTACGGTCAATCTCAGGGGGAAGTAGTGTATACTACTCGACTTAGTATGGTTTGTGAAGTTGTCTACATATGGGTAAAGAATTGTTGATGATGTTGTTGATGTTGGATAATGAACCGTTGATGAACCGCTGCATGTTCCCCTAAAACAAATATTCACCGAAACCAAAGTTGTCATAACACATTCAAGCTGACATTGTTTACGGTTTTGTCTTGATTTTGTAAAATCCCGCGAAAGAATCTATTTCTCGGTTTAAATCATAGACTTGTAAAATCCCGTGACAATGGAAACATCCAGGTAATTGTAAAGTGCATTTCCGGATCTATCTTACGGTTTATTCTTGGTTTTGTAAAATCCCGCGAAAGAAACTATTTCTCGGTTTTAACCATAGAATTGTAAAATCCAGTAATGATGGAATCATCCTGGAGAAAGAGAACGTGTAATTCTGGATCTTATGTGTGGGATGATGCTGGTGCTACAGTTTTACTTCGAAGAAGGGATAAAAGGGTGTACTTCATGAATTGGATGTGTGTTTGGATATTCGTCATGGCAGTTTCGTTATTACATGGTTTTACGGGGTTATGTGCTTTTAACCAAGGTCAGGATGAAAACCATTATCATAGTTCACTTAAAACATCAAAGGAGGCTATATTTGAGCTTTTAACCAGAAGATGTGACAACGGGGTTAATTCACTATTATTTATTTAAGGTTGAAGTGAAATATCACGGGCGAGTGTACTTGGTATCTGAAGGTATCGGGGATGGTTGGATGAAGATTCTTCAAGATCCTTGTTCGAGCTTATTATCAAAAACGAAGACTTGGAGATCTAGTTATTGTTGGGTGACTTTTTCCTTTTCTTTTACCACTTGGGGGAATTGGGCTCTTATCACCACAAAATAACTATCACTTTAAGGAGTTACGTTGTAGTGCTCAGTGTCACATTCAATTGTGGATTCTCAAGAGGTGATGTACGTCTTATACTTGATGGTTGGTTGGATGAAGAGTATAGAGTACTTAGAGATTCAATGGAGGATGAAATCTCGGCACTGCTCTTTGTTACATTTGTGCAAGTTTAAGTCACGAGTTCGGGTTAGTTTACTTCAGGGTCAAATTCATCATATTGGGTTTTCTCCATCAGCTGTCACGACAAAGAGCCTACTGAATGATAATGGGGTGATTACAAGTTTTGCCAAGAGATGATGAATAAAGTGAGATTATGACGTTTGAACACAACAGTTCAAGCCTCGTTCTCTAAAGAAAAGAAAAGTGTACGTTTCAGTGCCCTTTATCTTCTAAAGAAGAGAAATCTTATTATGAAATTTGAACACAACAGTTCAAGCCTCGTTCCCTAAAGAAAAGAAATGTGTACGTTTCAGTGCGCATTATCTTCAGAAGAAGAGAAATCTTCTTATTTATGACCATTCTCATCAACATGCTTCATACTTTTTCCACGCGCTTTCAGTTATCAAGTGAACCGGACTACCGATGATTGTTCTCTTATTCCACTTGCTCGATTATAATGACGATGGTGACATCATATGCAACCTTTGAGGGGGAGAAGTGTGAATAGACTACATTTGGATGATGTTCACTTTTTCAATCAAGAATGGCAACTCTGTATGCAATTTTTTAGGGGGAGAAAAAGTGTGAAACTACTGCATGATGATGGATATATGAGAATAAATGGTCAAACGGCTCCAAACTCATGTAAGAACCGAGCTTCTTCTTATCGGGTCATCTTTACATGGAGTTTCTTTTAAGAGCCGTTGGTTGACATCTTCTCACGGACTGATGAGTTTAACGACAAAGTACTTCCAGTTAATGCTTCACGTACACTTCGACGTGATGATTTCGGGCAACCTTCTGTTCTTGTTTGATGTGATTGTTTGTTTGGTGTTACCATTTCAAGTGTTCGTTGCGGGCTGATTGTTCATTTCCTTGATGGACATCTTTCTGTTCTTGTTTGATTGAGAGGGATTTTAGTTAAGGGGATTTGCAAGATGTAAGTTAATTGGGATGCTTTTTTGGTGAAATGAAGATGTCAACTACCTATTCCCCAACTGGAAAATCTTGAAGAAGGTCGAGTCTACAGTCTGTTCTACATTTTCTGCTGCATGTTAGAAGACTTAAGACGAGTTGCATTTAACGATCTAATGACTTCTTATTATTCCGGGCACTCATCATAAAGATTGTCAGTGTAGGGGAGAGCACTAATTGGGGGAGAGTGATAAGTCAGATTTAATCCCTAATTAGATTTTCTCACATTATTCTTCAGTAAGTTGATTCTCACAGATACATCTGAGCTAATAATGTTCTTCTCAAAAGATTTCTTGAATTTGGGCTTATAATGAGTTGTTGATTCTGAAGTATCAAAACCAGCAAGGGGGAAGGAGACACACATCTAAAAGCACAACGAGTACGCTTGACGAACTTAATTCTTCTAAGTGATTGAAGATATCCCGGGAAGACAAATGTCATGACCGCAGAGAAACTCAGTGTTTGACTCGTGGCTTCTAGTGTTCTAATTCCAACTATGTGGGGGAAGAGATGGAAGAGTTAGTTTCTGGGAATAAAAGAGGTACAAAAGTATGACATATTCAGGGGAGATAAATGTGTAACATGAGGGAGGTGTTATCATCTATTCTCTCTTTGGGAATGTGTGTACTTCAGGATTCTTGAGCTTCATACATGATCATCAGGGAAGAAAAATGTGAACATTGGGGAGGTGTTTTCATTCCCCTCATGATGTGTATTCGGGAGAGCTCTTGGGTAGTGGTGTACTTCGGATTCTTGAACTTCATACACGATCATCAGGGAAGAAAAATGTGAACATTAGTGATAACGCTACACGCGTCGTTCGGGGTCAAAGGAACTTCCTTTTCTTCGAGCAAGTTTTATAACACCCTAGGCAGTGAACCTAATCGTTATAGTGTAGTATTAGGGTAAGCCACGGGTATTGATATCGTTCTCTAGGGGAATAGGAATGCTAGTGAGAAGTTACTACGCTAAGGTTGGGGTTGAGGAAGATTATTTTTTATATTTTTTTATGTTTTTTAGGAAATGGAAAGGTACGAATTTCGGGGTTTGGATTTGGGGGTTGGTATTTCTACCGATTACTCTACTTATCTAATTATCTAATCTAAGGTGTATGTAGTCTATGTCTAATTATTGTGTGCTCGTATGATAGTTTAAAGATGTGTTCACTTAGGTTTTATTACTCCTTAATTATCTCCTATTGATGGTTGAATTGTCACGTCCTTATTCTTAATCGCGTTGTGTGTCTAAAGTCGTAGGGTATGCGTTTATCCCTAACTCTTTGAACTTACCAAAGGGTCTCGTCTACAAAACCCACTAGGGATTATAAACTCTAACTCTAAGGCCTCTTTGGATGGTTTAGCCTACAACCGCTCTAAGTGCTATAGCCTAAGGTTCACAAAGATTAATCAAGCATTAATTACACAACGAATGACCTATCGCATTACTAGATCATTAATCAATTAAGATAAGAGACAACCAATCAATATTTAATAATTAAGTTTCATATTCCCTAAGCAAACACATAAGTAAATTAGCCGGACATGGAGAACATGCAAGCATACACACAAATAATTAAAGACATAATTGAATTAATGAAGTAAAACACTTATCTTGATGTAACTTAGGGTTTGGAACCCTAAAATACTGTACAAGACAGCCTTGGTTCGGTTTAGGTTTTTACTCCAAAAGACTACACAAAAATACTGAAAAATTCAGATTATGTATATAAGATTACATATGCGACGGCGTCACCTTATGATTTGTGACGCCGTCGGGTCGCCGTCATTAGGGTTTCGTCTTGGCCACGTTAGTCTTGCGACGGCGTCACCTTGTGCTTGTGACGCCGTCCTCTTCAGCTTCTGACGCCGTCTGGATCAAATCTAGGCCGTCTGAGTTGCGACGGCCTACTCTTTTAAAGCCTGACACCGTCACTTGAAAATAAGAAGTTTGGCTTCTGTGCCGTCACAAAATGCTCCGACGGCGTCGCAGTTAAGCAGTGACGCCGTCACCTTGTATTTTAGCAGCTTGAGTGTCTCGATTCTTGACTTTGGCCATTTTCTTTGTATATCCGCGCCTTTTCGTCCAAATAAGTGTCATTACAGCAATTTGCCTTCAAGAGACCTAAAAAGTGAAAAGGATCGATATTAAGTAATAACGGATACAAAAGTGATCAAATAAGGGCTTAAACGACCCCTCAAAAAGGTACATTTTAAAACCTTATCAAATATCCCTACACTTGGTATTTGCTTGTCCTCAAGCAAATGTGCTTTTAGCCAATTAATTTATAAGTTAGGGGTCATGAAGCATTGATTTAAAATAGTCCACAACACATATAAGCCCCGCAAAAATCATAACAAGCACGGAAATTACATACTAGCACCTCACATGGGGTGTTTGGATACTCACATCTCTCTCGGGTGTATATGAAATATAACAAGTTGGAAATGGAAGATAAACACTCATTAACCGGTCCTAGTACATAGATTACCATAGGCTTGAGAATAGATCAAACCTTCATCGCTTTGGCGTAAGCACCTAGGAAAGACTATCAAAGAGGTCTTTAAAGGGTTGTAATGTTAGGCTTACGGTAGGGAAATAAAGGGTTTGGTGGGATAGGCTATTTAGTGGTGGCAAGTCAAAATCTCTTATGTTACAAGCATACGAAGAATGGCGTTGCTAAGCCAAGACTCAACACTCTAAACTCTAGATAACTGAAACAAACAAACATAAATTTAAAGGATAGATGTAGGATGGTAGCCCGTTTTTTTTTTTTTTTTTTTTTTTTTTTTTTTTTTCATACACTTTTACTCTACCATCCTCTACGGTAACACCAAAATGATAGGGATTTATAGGCACATCCCTACACTTGAGTTTTTATTACTCTAACACTAATTTGACCCGAATTGAAAAGATCAAAAACACTTGGGGTACGTTATTACGCAAATAAGTTCCCTTCCATTCATTTTATAAACTTTAACTTTTTCCCATGAGTCTCAATCGTCCCAAAACTGTGTACAAAAGATATGACTCGACTTAGCAACTCACGCAAGCAACTAGGATAATTGAACTAAGGGTTTAGGGTGATAACAATAATGCACTAAAAGCGAGTGCATACAAGGTAGGCTAAGGCGATTTGGGTGTATATTTGGGGGTGGGGTGTAAACAATGCTCTTCATTGATATTCCGAAAAAACCGAAACATCAAGAGAACCGCGAAAAGGATAGGCTCTGAGGGGTTAACTAGGGGTATCGTGTACTAAAGATGAGTACAACGCAAAGGTGTGGGGGAATTACTCAACCGATGTGGAAGAAGTAATTATATTACGGGTATCAAACAAGGGTTATCCTAATGCCTCTTATCATTTAGTTATTCCTAACTACACAAGTGTAGTCTCACTAGCGATCTCGGAATGCATCACAAAACAAGTTCTAGAATCTAATATACTACCGGTTCACACTCTAAGCATTAAAGATGAATGCTTTAATTCCTACTAATCTAAGGGCGATCCTCACATTTTTGGGTGGAATTTGGGTGGTAAAGGGTTTTTGTGCTAGTCATGTAACTTCCTATTCGTGAGACGCTTTTGTTAAGACTAATGGCCCACTCCTATATATCATGAAAAATTTTAAATTTTGTGCCAAAATTACCCTAACCGACATTTTCTCATGGTTTATTACACAAATACAATTGGACAAAGCAAATAATCAAAGATAAGCATAGTTTCAAAGTCCCCGTTTTATTTTCCCTCCATACACTTAAACTGAACATTGTCCCCAATGTTCCCCGAAAGTATCAAAGTTATGATAATGGAAGGTAAAAAACGAAAGAAACTAGTACTCCCCTGATTAGCTCGGTAGGATCCGTGTGTGAAGTAGTGGTTAAATCCTTTCCAAGAAAAATGTATGCGTGAAAAGCTCCTTCCAATCTTTTGCTTCTTCTTCTTGATAAATAAAACCTGCACATTCGAAGAAAACAAACGAAACCTTCGCGTAAAATCGGCGGTAATAATATATATAAGACTCTACTAAACTAGGATATAATGCTTGTGGAATGGATGTTTACAGAATTTCTGGAAAATTAAGACCTGGAAAATTCCAAAAATTTATAAGTAGCTCAGAAAACGAGAAAAAATTAATCTATTGTTTTTACTCCTTCCTGACGTCGTTAGGTTGCGATCCTGACGCCGTCAGGTTATCCTGACAAAAACTGGTCTGCGATTTTCTGGAAAAAATTCTGGAAAATTTACATCTTTAGAATCTGGAAAAATTTCTGCAAAACATCCATTATGACTCGATACAACCATTTGACTCGAACAAACACACATATATATCTTTTAATTAATTGCTATTCTCATGTTTACGTTTCTTTTGAAAACGTGTGTAACCCTCCCTACACTTATCCTTTATGTAAAATACCTTTATATGCAATTAGGACGAGGTTAAAAACAAAATAAAGCATTTTTACAAATTTAAACATGAGAATAAGTAATCAATAAAAGATATATAACACTAACATAGACAATCCAATCACACAAGTTAGATAAATCACACCACATGCAAATATACATAAACATCACATAGTTCAAAGTTCACCACAAATTAAGATGTCCTAGATTATTACATGCCCAAATAAAAATTGTTTCAACAACCAACCATACTTAACCATAAACAATCCATAAACAAATACATGAGTCACTGGGGAGGGGGTCCATAACGATAGTCATAACCAGGGGAAGATGGCCCAAATACCCATAGGGTGGATAATCCTCCTCCCGCCCTGGGAAAGGATCAATCTCGAGATGTGGATCAAGCTGATCACGCATGGACAGATGCTGCATCTGCCTGACAGTATGGTCATAGGTCCAGCTATCCCTCTGGTCCTGTTGGGTCATCCATGTATCCATGCGGCCCATCCATGCTCCCTGGTAGGCATGCCAATCCCCACTGGACATTTGGCGGTAGACGCAGCGGAGCTTCCTGCTTCACCCCCTGCTGGTGTGCTGGTATCTGTGGCTCCTCATCATCATCGTCATTACCACCTTGAATGGTGGGCTGAGCATGGAACAAAGCGTAACCTCTACCATAATCCATGAGGACATCCATAGCTTTCAGAGACTTAGCTTTGACGACCCTTGGTGCTGCCACCGCATTAAGGTACGCGGGTACCTCCCCTGCTAATACACCCAAAGATCGAGCTAACCGGGTGATAAGCATGCCTCCATACACCCTATCCTCCATCCTTATTCCACTAGCAGTCCTCAAGTAGTCGGCCAACCAGAATGGGATGTTGCAGTGCACACCCTCGGCCAATATGCAGTAAAGATAGAATAGGTCAGGCAAGGTAACACGATGACCCGTGGCATGGCGTCCTGTGATAGAGAAGGTACGGCAGTGATGTATGAGCCTAACCCTCGGATCCCGGATTTGTGAAGCGAGGGTACTCCCAGTAGTGTACTCCCCATCAGCTATCGTGTTCCAGAACTGAATACCCAACATCTCGTCCTTATGGGTAATTCCAGCTGCAAATTGAGTCCTAAAAACATCACTCTCAGCATTCTCAGATGTATATAATCCCAAACTCCATCAAAACTCAAGTGTCGACATATCCCTCCAATCCCCTCCTAACCTAAATCGGATCCCCTGAAAATCAATGTTATCCCGACATGCATTGATATTTGACAGATAAGATGCGTGAAATTCACGCACCAACTCGCCATACACGGGCTCTCGTATCTTAAACAGCCTTTCCCATTGGGGATCAGTGAACTTGTCCCTTCTAAAACTATTTGAAAACTCCCTAGCCAAATCATTCTCCTCGAGAAATGCCCAGTCCAAAACAGCCCCAGAGTCAATAGTCTGATGAAGTAACTCATTGTAACGGGCTTGACATCCTTCCTCGACAAATACTCCCCACCCAACGATTGTGTCAATAATGTTTTCCTGGGCGCTAGAAGATTGTCCCCTAGTTCTCTTTACCCTTCTGCTCATCTGAAACAGGAAATCAAATAAGTGGAGAGCAAATGAGTAACATTCGTGATGAAAAAGATGACACTAGCAGATTCTGACGGCGTCGCAGAATACACCTGACGCCGTTAGGTCGACTTAATTTTGAATCTGACATTTGCGAGGGAAAAGTCCAAGTTTTTAACCATAACCCTTGACCCAAACACCCTTGCTGCAGCAACAATGGCATAATGGCTAGGTGGTTTTGACCTGTAAGCCATCAAGGCTTCTCGCAAGGTTAACCCCCATATGATAACACTATTATTCGCCTAATCTTAAGCCTAGTCAACAAGATTCAAAGGCGGAATAGATCAAATTAGTTGGGGTTTTCAGATTGAAAAAGAGGGGAAAACAAAATTGAGCATGAATTAGGACAATTGAATAGACAAAGATCAACGTAAATTACTTACCTTGTGGAGATTGACGTGGCAAAATAGTGAATTTGATGTGGGGAAATCGTTTTGGTGTGGTGTGGGGCGGATAAAAAATGTGTAGGGTACAGAATGAAAGAGATGGGTGATGCATTTATCCGTCGGATCTGGCTTAGAGACGGCGTCACACTTTATATGTGACGGCGTCACGCCCAGTTTTTTGCAAAAGAAAACGGTTTTGTTAATCTGCCTGTATCAAAGGTCTGGTTACTATTTTTGACAAAGATTTTAGTTTTTATTATAAGATCAATTTGGCTAATCCACCAATAATCTCCACGACAGTAAGTAATGCATATATCAAATTGTCGTTCAATCGTGATCTCAGAAATTCCGAAGTCTTGGAGGTGAGGGTTCTTTGTCCCAGGTTTAAAACTGAAAGAACTTTCCCTAACATTGGGGAAGTTGGGAAGTGACACGTGCACCATTCCAATGAATATGTTTCCAGGGAGCATGCGGGGAACGTCGAGACAGGAATTTAAGCAAGAATATGATTCTTTGACGAGGTTTGTTCTACTTAATGGAGAAGGTTCGGGAGTCATCCCAATGTGTCCCGGTATCGCATACACCTTTTCTAGCTTTTTAGGTATATTGTTCTTTGCGATTTCTTCACGGATGTTCAACATGAAGTTGTCAGCTAGTCCTAAGAAGGTGTTGTGAGTTTTTCGCATTTGAGCTTCGAGGTGTTTTATTTCCTTTTCTTGCTTGTGGACAAATGTCAACATTATGTCCTCGAATTCATCTTGCCGAGACTTTCTTGGGAGCAAAAATTCCTTGACTGTGTTTACATGCTTACTAGCATGGGTAGTTACTCCCATTAACGCATTCAATTGTGCCTCCATATTCATAATTGCTTGTGCTTCGGAGGTTGGCTCGTTTTCCGGAACTATCAGAATTTCCCAACCTTCTTCTTTATATTGAGCCAGGTCCTCGATGACTTCCCAACATGCTTTATCAGTGAGGTCACTTAGCCTTCCTCCGGCGGCATAATTAATGGTTCGTTGAAGGGAGGGACTGACGTGATCATAGAAAAGTTGGACTTGGAGCCAAAGATCAATGCCGTGATGAGGGACTTTATGAAGTAAGTCCTTGAATCGAGTCTATGCTTCGTAGAGAGATTCACCTTGACGTTGTTGGAACATTAAGATGTCATTCCTAAGCTTAGTGGTTCTCCCCGGTGGGAAAAATTAAGCAAGGAAACGAGAGGTGAGATCATCCCAACTTGAGATAGAGCCGGCGGGAAGTCGCTCAAGCCAATTACTAGCTTGGTCCCGTAGAGAGAATTGGAAGAGACGCAGATGCGTGGTCTCTCGAGTAGTAGCATCAAGGTCAATGGAATCGACAATTTTGAGGAAATCCCTCATATGCTGATTAGGATCTTCGGAATGAAGTCCATGGAATGCACATCCGTTTTGCACCAACCGGATGGTGTCGGATCGCAGGGCCGTAGTTTGGGCTTGGTCGGGAAGCTCAATGGTGTTCCTATAGCCTAGGTGGCTTGGTCTCGAGTATTCACCAAGAGTACGGGCTCTTGGCGGGTCATTTGGTGGTGGGTTGATGAATGGTGGGTGGTTATCACCTTCCATGATGAAAAGTGATGGGGTTACGAACAAAGGTCACGAAGAAGGGAGATAGACTATGAGAAAGCTAAAAATGAGAAAAATTTACTTGATAGGAATCAAGCAAAGAAACCTAAACGAGGTGGACTACTAACTAGCTATTCTATTCCCCGGCAGCGGCGCCAAAAACTTGATAACGCTACACGCGTCGTTCGGGGTCAAAGGAACTTCCTTTTCTTCGAGCAAGTTTTATAACACCCTAGGCAGTGAACCTAATCGTTGTAGTGTAGTATTAGGGTAAGCCACGGGTATTGATATCGTTCTCTAGGGGAATAGGAATGCTAGTGAGAAGTTACTACGCTAAGGTTGGGGTTGAGGAAGATTATTTTTTATCTTTTTTATGTTTTTTAGGAAATGAAAAGGTACGAATTTCGGGGTTTGGATTTGGGGGTTGGTATTTCTACCGATTACTCTACTTATCTAATTATCTAATTATCTAATCTAAGGTGTATGTAGTCTATGTCTAATTATTGTGTGCTCGTATGATAGTTTAAAGATGTGTTCACTTAGGTTTTATTACTCCTTAATTATCTCCTATTGATGGTTGAATTGTCACGTCCTTATTCTTAATAGCGTTGTGTGTCTAAAGTCGTAGGGTATGCGTTTATCCCTAACTCTTTGAACTTACCAAAGGGTCTCGTCTACAAAACCCACTAGGGATTATAAACTCTAACTCTAAGGCCTATTTGGATGGTTTAGCCTACAACCGCTCTAAGTGCTATAGCCTAAGGTTCACAAAGATTAATCAAGCATTAATTACACAACGAATGACCTATCGCATTACTAGATCATTAATCAATTAAGATAAGAGACAACCAATCAATATTTAATAATTAAGTTTCATATTCTCTAAGCAAACACATAAGTAAATTAGCCGGACATGGAGAACATGCAAGCATACACACAAATAATTGAAGACATAATTGAATTAATGAAGTAAAACACTATCTTGATGTAAGTTAGGGTTTGGAACCCTAAAATACTGTACAAGACAGCCTTGGTTCGGTTTAGGTTTTTACTCCAAAAGACTACACACAAATACTAAAAAATTCGGATTCTATATATAAGATTACATATGCGACGACGTCACCTTATGATTTGTGACGCCGTCGGGTCGCCGTCATTAGGGTTTCGTCTTGGCCACGTTAGTCTTGCGACGGCGTCACCTTGTGCTTGTGACGCCGTCCTCTTCAGCTTCTGACGCCGTCTGGATCAAATCTAGGCCGTCTGAGTTGCGACGGCCTACTCTTTTAAAGCCTGACACCGTCACTTGAAAATAAGAAATTTGGCTTCTGTGCTGTCACAAAATGCTCCGACGGTGTCGCAGTTAAGCAGTGACGCCGTCACCTTGTATTTTAGCAGCTTGAGTGTTTCGATTCTTGACTTTGGCCATTTTCTTCGTATATCCGCGCCTTTTCATCCAAATAAGTGCCATTACAGCAATTTGCCTTCAAGAGACCTAAAAAGTGAAAAGGAACGATATTAAGTAATAACGGATACAAAAGTGATCAAATAAGGGCTTAAACGACCCCTCAAAAATGTACATTTTAAAACCTTATCAATTAGGGAGGTGTTTTCATTCCCCTCATGATGTGTATTCGGGAGAGTTCTTGAGCATTATTCAAAGAGACTGACTGCATCAATTCAACTACTTGGGGGAAGTGTTCTCTTGACACATTTTGGAATGGATTGCTTCAGACTTCATTTGAAAAGAAATATGAGAAGATTCATTCAAGCGTGGGAAGATGTCACACCCCGCCAGAGGCGGAAACGCGAGGTGCAACATAATCAATATACATAGCAAAGAGATATAGTACAATACCATAATTTAAATTTAAAGAAAAATTGTAACATTACAACAAGGTTCTAGCCGACCTTGGCAATTGAAACATAAAGTTTGACATTTGAAAGATGACACTTTAATACATAACGACCCAGTTGACTTGTGACGACTCCTTTATTTAAATTCTTCATAAAACATGTTAATCAACGATCACCTGAAATGCATGAGAAAACGGGTCAACAATGAAAATAGTTGGTGAGTACACAGGTTTTATGTAATATAAAATACCGTTTTTAGAAGGTCTGCCCGACAAATGTCCTGTCAACTTACTACGTTACAAATCCCGCCCATACAAGACTTATAACATATAAGCTCACATACACTGCCTTATTTCAAGTCTAGTAAACAATGCACATATGATCACAATAACGCCTGGTATATAATAAAGTATGCGGCAAAGCCCCTAAAATAAATAATATGTGTTCCGTAGACAGGGGAACAAGAGGTTGGCTGACCTCTAATAGCGCTATTCATACTACCTACTGCTCCGCACAAGGGAGCCGTACGAACGATACGTATAATTGGAGTGCGAACGGCAAACCAATAGGGGACTAACAATGCGAATGTACGAACAGTACATCATAAAAACTATTATATACTATCAATTAAGACTGCTCGGAACATGGGAGACTCGGCATTGCTCCGAACAAGGGAGACTTTGCGTTGCTCCGAACAGGGGAGACTTTAGGTCAAGGACGTACGGTCCATCAGGTTCAAACAAGTCATAAATTTATAATTAAGTCTAAGGGTTCAAAATATATCAAATAGTTCAAAGAAAACAATTTAAGTTTATATTCATGCATTTCACCCCAAATAAGTAAAACAGTAAAAAGGGGGCTGTGAATACTCACCTCAGTAATGCAGTCTAAAGCAGCAGTCAATTAGAATTATTGGATGGCACCGACACGCAACCTAGATTAGTATGGCAAACTTAGTCTTTATTCATGATTATGACTCGACAAGGTTTAATAAAAGTTTTGTTGTTGCTTGTGTGGCAATGATTAATGTTTAATATAATTTTTGTAGCTTTTGGCTCTTGGAAGTGCATAAGTATCAATGACGAATAAATCTTTGGCTAAATGACAACCGAAGGACGACGTATGGAAAATAATTACTCATAGTATTAGACGTTAACTAATTATAATCAAAAGTTATTTAAAAGTATATACATTTATATATGATCAATACTAGTTGACGATAAAAGTATATTAAAATCATACTCTAAGTGATGGTTTTATTAAAAGAGTTTATATTAAAAATACTTTTATTAATTATAAATGTAAATTTTTGGAAAATTTGGGCATGACCCGCATTAGCTTTATTTGTTCGAAGTGATCATTGTCAAAGTTTTATAAAATTTTACCAAGTTTAATTCAAATTAATAGTTGCAAGAAAATGTTTACGAGTTTATATTTTTAACAATAGGGGTATAGGACCGTTCCATTTGAGTCATACAAAGTATATGTTCACATTTTGATTTAGAATTGAAATGAGTAAAAAGAACATATTGATTTATAGTTTTAGGTGTAAAACTCTTTTTATCTAAACAAGTAAATTTCCAAGTTTTGTTTATTGTTCAGGTTTTTACTACTTGCTACACACCTTATGTTATTTCATGTCACAAGATTTTATATATCTGATTCTATAAACTTAAGATGTGATGAATATTAATTTTGAAATCTTGAGTCTGAATATGCTTATAGTACGAATATACTTAGGATATATTTATAAAAGAAAAGTGCCATGATGTTGTTTTAGAAATACGAAGCTAACTAGTAGAAGATTGGAATACATATTTGGGTTGTACTATGCATGGATCGAAGAGTAGTATGGACCATGGTATTTTCAAAGTGTGGTAAACATGTTTAGCCGCAAGGATTTAAACCACGTGCATTTTACCGAATGGCATGACTTATCTAAACGAAACTTTTACACTCCTTTTGGGTTGACAGAATTTCCGAATACCAATTCAAGTGTTGCCAAGACTTGAGACCAATTAACACTAGCTTAAACCTTGATGTCAAATGCATTTTTGGTATTTATGAGCTAGTTTCGACGTAAGGTCTCTAAGTCAAAATACTAAATCCCGCGACATGACACAAACAAATGCATCCTCAAGCACGGACCTTAGACCTCCAAACCAAGCAAGGCAAATATATATATATTCGTCTTGACTCTTGCGGTTTCTAGGCCTTAACGCAACAAACTAGCTAATCTTTCAAGGAGTGGAGGAAAATAAAAGACCATAGATTGGGTTGGGGTTTCGAAAGTGGGGCAAATGGAGCAAGAATTTACCATAACCATCTTCTACTTTCTATTTACCAAAGACGCACCACTGTGATTACTTATGCCTAGTGATAAGCCAAGATTAACTTAGTACTTCCAATTAGCCAATAACTAAGTCTTTAGTTGGTTCATTTTATTTATGCCACACAATAACAATCGAAGAAAAGTGAAATCGATTTCCAGATTCAAGGACAAGAACCAAAAAAGGGTTTTAACCAGTGATGCCAAATCGGAATAATAGGCTTATCAAAACAATTTTATTAACAAAATAACTTAATGAAATTGTAAGCATAACATTAACAATTCCTTACAAGGGTCGAATGGGAGGACACAGGGAACCCGGGTAAGATCGATTCTAAGCAACCCCAAGCACCAACAAGCTTGCACCCTGATGAATCTTGTTATTAGAATAAGATTGAGTGATGGTATGTGGTTCCCTGTGGCTCGACTATGAATAAAAAGGATAAAAGAGGAAGTCTTGACTCTCCTTTTGATGCATCGATTGTGGTTCTATCTTCATAGAGGAATGGTTGCTATCAATTTCCCACTTCCAAGATGACCTCGTGATGCTGTGTTGGGGATGGAGAAGCAGGAAAGCGAAGATGACAATGATGGATCGAGTTTCTCTTCTTTCTCTTTTGACTAACTTGATAGTAATTGATGAGGGTGTAAGAAGCTTATCACAAAAATGGAGGGTTGGTGTTTTTGAGATGGAAGAAGGCGTGAATTTTGTTTCCACAAGGAGAAGGAGGCGTGCATCTGTATTCAGTAGGAGAGGAGACAAAATACTGAAAAGCTAACAAAAGAGAGAGATAGGGGCGATATTATTAGAGATAGGGTAGGAATATATATATATATATATAGTTAGGATCAAATAAGAAGAAAAGTTAAAATAAGAATGATAAGAAGAACTACAACCACTCATTTCAATATATATATATATATATATATATATATATATATATATAGTGTATCTTTATTTTAAGAACCCTGTTAAGTGCGAGAACTGCGAGAACCCATCTATAACCGTTAAATAAATGATCAATGGATGAAAATAATGTGGCATTTTCGTAATTAACTAACAGATTAATTAATAATTCAAAAAAGCAGGAAGGGCATTTAGGGTATTTCAAAACTACTATTTTCTTAAAAAAAAACTGTCCCACTCAATCATGTATTGAGTAGCGTATTTTTTGGCAAAGAGTCATTTTATATTTTGTTTTCTCTCTCTCAACCCCATCTTTCTCTCAAAACCCTAACCCACTCTCCCTTCTCCCCAATAACTTCCCAGCCGCCACAAAAATCATGTGTGTCTTTGTGTCGCCACAATGATCACGACCACCACTATCTTCTCTCTAGATCGTACTTGCAATCGGCGTATTATCAGTAAGCCGCAAAACAAAGGCCTCAGGTAAATATTTGTTAAGAAATGAGATCAAGGTATTTAAATATATTCTACGATGGTTATATATTACTTGTGGGAAACTGTGAATCCTATATTTTTTTCAGTTATGGTTTGCTTATTACTGTTAGAATCTGACTCAAATTCTTTTAAAGGGTTTATGGCTAGTTTGGTGTTTATCCAAATTAAAATTGTAATGTTTATCCTATATAAATAGAAGCTATTAGTTTGGTGGATTTATTCTTGGGATGAGGGAGATTAGTAGATTAAAAAGCTGTGAGGGTATCAAGAGTGTTGAGAGGTTAAGGGTCTCCTTTTTTTGTAATTCTGAAACCTCGAAGTGAGTTTGAATATGCTTTGAGAGGCCGAGCCACCCAAATCATGAGTTACATTTGTTGTTGTTTCTGTTTATATTTTTAGTTACTTTCTTTGGCAATCAACTTTGAACTTTCTCGGTAAAAAATGTACTTTTATGTTAGGAAATTCTAACTTTGAACTTTCAGTTCGAAAGTTATTTAGTTGTTTTAGTGCAGTCATCAATTATTTTTTTAATAGCACTATGACTTTTTTCAACTGGATGATGGACATAATATTGTTATTATTGGTATCTATTATAAATATTGGTATTTGGATGGTCAAAGTTTGTGGCTTCTATTTGAACTTTGTGACATACTCTGGTTTCAAAAATGAACACGTCATATTATGTTTTTGTGCTAATTGCATCAGCTGAAATCAGGAAAAGGGAACATATATGTTTTGTCTTTTTGTTAATTGAACATATGTTTTGTGTATGAATTATTAAACATATATGTTTTGTGATTGGATTATATATGTTTTGCAGACATAAAAAATAGCTTTTTTATTTGTGTTTGTTAGTTTAAGCTTGTCCATGTGTGTTATGTTATCTTGAGTTTTATTTTAAAAGTATTTAATCTTGGCTATTATTTTTTCTAGGCGTGATGTTCTTTGAAGGCGTGCACACATACTGGAAGTACATATATGTTCTTGGAAGGCGTGCATGTATGTTTTTGTAAGACATGCATACATGTTCAAAATAATATGATGAGAAACTTCAAACACATATGTTTTGTGCACATATGTCCGTTTACGTTAATTATTATTAGTGCACAAGTGTAAAGATAAATTATATTCATGTATTTCTTCTTATTATAAATTTGTATTTTATTTGTATTTCAATCTATATCAAATTTTGTGTTTAGCATTATGCTCTTGGTTGTTATAAATTTACTAGATCTAAAAACACATATGCACATTTTCATTTGAAAAACATGTATGTCGAAAAAACTATTCCAAAAACCAAAATAAAAAAAATTTAATTCATAAAAACACATATGTACTAAATCAGTTTTAAAACATGCATGTTCAGGAGAGGGAAAAAAAGAAAAGAAAAAAAAAAAGGCAAAAAAAAAATGCAAAAAAAAAAAAAAAAAAATGAAGGAAAAAAACGAAAAATAATATAAAATTAACTTTTACTAATATACCCTTTTGGATTAAATAAAAAGGTTTAATAATTCAAAAATGTTATGTTGCATTGAAATGTTGGATGATATGCATTACTAGGAGTACATAAGGGGTTCTCGCAGTTCTCGCACTTAACAGGGTTCTCAAAATAAAGGCCCCCTATATATATATATATATATATATATATATATATATATATATATATATATATATTTCTTTTAGTTTTATTATTAGTATTAACTGTATACTGTACTGTATAAACTGTACCGTGAAAATAACGTATCCTTATGTAAAATATTCACCGAGTGTCCGTATTTTATAGATTTTATATTTCCAGAGACGTTTTGACGATTGGATTAATATGGTATTATTATTATCTTGACATTAGAAAATAAATTTGGTGCCAATTTTATTATGGTGTCGGTACGCGTGTGGTGCCGGGACTTTGGAAATCACGAGATGACTTCTCGTTTTTGAGCTATAATGATCACAAAATAAATAACTCGCATATTCTGATATAAATAATAGCCGGGAAAATGACGGATTGTCACAGTCTGCCAACCTTAAAAAGAATCTCGTCCTCGAGATTCAGTCCGTCTACACTACATGCGTACATTCTCATGGTTCAAAATTTTCTCATTCTAGAACTTTGCGCTCAAAAGACTCTTAGTTGGTGAATTTTCACAACCTGTCGACCTAACCAGTCATTTGTTTAAGTTGTGTAGGTTGAGTAACAACTTGATTCTAACTTGATTTTCGCAACTCATCAAACAAGAACTGTCACTAGATCAAGCTAGGAAACAAGTTTTCGGAAAGAGATGGCTTCTCGTATATGTAAGAGACCTTTTGAAAGTTTGGCTCGAGTTTGAAATCATTTAAACCAATCAATACTAATAGTGGGGTGCTCAAATTAGTGAGAAGGCAAAAATTAAACTAAGGCTCATGATGCAAGGTTCTACACTAATCAATGCCATGAATTAGAACTAGAAGGTACTGAAATAGAGTAGGTGATCAAAAGAATGTACCCGTCACGGTGCTTGTGTCTTAGCGAGCTTTCTTTAGTACCCAAGAAGTATGCTAGACCCCGAGTTGGGTTGACATTGCCTCCACGAGTTGGGTTATCACCATCAATTGCTACGGCGAGAGTCATGTTACCATGCTCCGACTTCTGTGCCCTATTCAACTTAGGACACGTGTTCCTGAGGTGGTCCAGACTTCCACACTCGTAACATGCTGGCTTTTGTCCTTGGTTTCCATTCCTGCTTGAGCACTTCCAACTAAGATGGCCTGTCTGTTTGCATATATTGCACCTTGGGCAGTTTCCTGAATGGTGGAGGTTACATCGAGTACACTTAGGATATGGACATGCGTATCCTTTGCGCTCCTGAGTCATTGCTCCATAGTTCCTGGTTACTCGCTGCCTCTTGTCTTGCTGGTCCTGGTCTCGGCTTCCCTGGTGATCCTCCTGTCGCTTTCGTCCATTGTCGTTTGCTTTTGTTAGTCCTTCAGACCTGATCACATCATAGTAGGCCAATGGCACCCTCAGTGCCATGGAATCCTTTGGCCTGCATGACATGAAGGTCTTATAGCTGCATCCGTGGCCATTGGTCGAGGTACCAACTCCCTCATTGGCTCGTCCTGCATCAATGTGTGCGACAATCTGGGTGAGGAGATCCGCCAATTCAGCAGCACTGTCTCTTAGGGCTTCATTGTTGATGCTTCCTGAACGAGTGTTCCTTGTAGTCATCTTTCTTCAATAGGCCAAAATTTTGGTCGTGAGTCGTACGGGATAATGGCGGCTGATGTACCGGACGGCGACAGGTAGTAAGTGTAATGTGACGGGAACAAGGACGTGCTTAGCCTAACGGGTCATAATATATAGCAAGGAGGATGCATATAAAATGTATATAAGCCATAATGGATTTATAAATATGTTATGCATACTCACACGACTAATGCAGTTCCAGGTGATCAGACTCTTTAAGACTCGACCAACATGATTCGAGGCTACTAATCCCATCACTGTATGATTCCTCCTGAATTATGCACAGGTGTACAGGCTATGCATAATTTAGGAGTAACGATGCAATGCTAGTGCTAGTCGACTCGTATGATGTTCAGTGTTTTAGGAATATTTTATTTTGGGTTATAGTTTCGATTTTTATTTTATAAAAACCGGTATTCACTATAACCTTCGGCTCTGATACCAATCTGTCACACCCCGCCAGAGGCGGAAACGCGAGGGGCAACATAATCAATATACATCGCAAAGAGATATAGTACAATACCATAATTTAAATTTAAAGAAAAATTGAAACATTACAACAAGGTTCCAGCCGACCTTGGCAATTGAAACATAAAGTTTGACATTTGAAAGATGACACTTTAATACATAACGACCCAGTTGACTTGTGACGATTCCTTTATTTAAATTCTTCATAAAACATGTTAATCAACGATCACCTGAAATGCATGAGAAAATTGGTCAACTATGAAAATAGTTGGTGAGTACACAGGTTTTATGTAATATAAAATACCGTTTTTAGAAGGTCTGCCCGACAAATGTCCTGTCAACTTACTACGTTACAAATCCCGCCCATACAAGACTTGTAACATATAAGATCACATACACTGCCTTATTTCAAGTCTAGTAAACAATGCACATATGGTCACAATAACGCCTCGTATATAATAAAGTATGCGGCAAAGCCCCTAAAATAAATAATATGCGTTCCGTAGACAGGGGAACGAGAGTTTGGCCGACCTCTAATAGCGCTATTCATACTACCTACTGCTCCGCACAATGGAGCCGTACGAACGGTACGTATAATTGGAGTGCGAACGGCAAACCAATAGGGGACTAACAATGTGTGACACACGGTAAATTTTCACTAAAATTTAACTAAAAATTAGTAATTTATTATTACTAAGCATAAGTCATTAAGCATGCATAAGCTTTGCCTAATCATTTGAGTAGATAATTCGCATACAATAGATAATTGCACCACTTTTGCATTCATATCATTTTATGAATATTTCATTTTGTCTTATGATTTAAATTGTAAGACGAGAGGTTATCTCGTTTTCCCCAATGACCGACACTGCACGAGTACCGACACTATGATAAGGGCTTGATAAAACAAATGACAAACTTCCGTAATGAAAAATATTACAAAAATAATAATATCTCCGATGCGTACCTATAAGATACTACGTTATAAAAGTTATCAAACAATGATACTTTAGTCACAATTTAATATCGTAGGACACAAAATATTTAACACACTATCACTTAAACAATAACTTTTATAAGACTCAAATACAATTAATACCTAAGTGTAATGTATATACATACATTTTCACAATTTTCACTATAAGTAAAATAAATATATACACACATTTGATAAAAATGAAAACCCTTATTAAAAAGTGAGATATAATATCTCTTTGTCTCTCTACCCACACACGACAAAACCAAGGTACCAAAAAGCAGAGAATGAAGATATCCAATCTTCTTCTTCTTCCTCTAGACCTGCACCTCACGTAGGTCGAATCTCCCAAAGAGGAAAACCCAACATGTTTCTTCCATCATATTCTCCTCTCTCTTACCAAAACCATGTAAGTTTTTGTTCTCAAATCTCCTCCTTTGATGCGTTGGCTGCTAGTCGAATGAATCCAAGGAGAATCAAGACATAATCACCCAAGAGAATCATATCTCCACACCAATCTATCTTGAGCCAAAGTCCAAGATTTTCTAAGGTTTTGGAAGCTAACCAAATTCGGCTTCAATCCAAAACACCAAGAAGAGAGAGATGGTCAAGCTCCTTCCCAAGATACTTCTTTATCTCTAGTAGAGATGCAAACGCACCAAGCTCAGTTCCTCATCAATTTTACCAAAAACTAGGGTTTGTGAAACTTAGGGTTTTCAAAAATTGATTTGGGGGTTTTGCAATTGGAAGTGTGTTGGAGCTAATTCAAGTCTTGTTTGGTTCGAAGCCCACGAAGTCATTCTTGTCCCTCATCCATCACTCTCGAGTTGAGGTTATTTATCTTTCTTGTTGTAATATTTTTATGATATTAAGCTTGGAAAATTTTATAAATGAAATTGTCATATGTTTTGGTCATGTCGATTTGTATTGTTCTTGGATGCCATGTCGAAGTTGTGAGTATGGTTGTTTGAAATTTGAGTTTTGCATTTGTTATGTTAATCTTTTTCCTGTCGAAGTGGTATAAATCAAGAGGTTAGGAAAATTGAGTTTTTATAAAAGTTAACCTAAGAACTAGGATTTTTGATACTAAAAATCTTGATATATGACCATGAAATTTAAGTTGTCGTAGCAAATGGGTCCGTATGGTTTTTCTGTCGAGAAACATGAAACAAGAAAACTAGAAGTTAAGTTTTCTAAAAATCTTGAGTCGCGTCGGTATCAAATCTAGAACTTGTCGTCGATTCATTTGATGCTTAGCCCGATGTTATCCAACTTAACATGGGTATAAACTTGTGAACTGTCCTTAAATCTTGTCAAACCTTAGTCGAACCATGTCATAGCCTCGCCTAAACTTAAGAAACAGGCGTGATACCTTAGTGTCATACGACTCGAGATTTTTGTTGAAGATTTTGTGACTAAAATGTGATGTAAGCCTGGGGAAAAACTCAAGTAAAAAAAATGTGGTCTTTGTCAAAGCATATTAGTAGTCTATACTTGTCAAGTTTTCCGTAAGAGTAAAATAGTTGACGGGATGAGACCAAGTTGAAGTAGTACTCAACTAGCGTATAGTATCATCGCACATTTGCTCACATTTTCCTAGTTAATGATGTTAGCCAATCTTGTTCGAAAACAAGTCTTGTACGAGATCATTACTCCTTATTAACTTGTCGACATTTAGTACATGTTCACCATCTAATAGACCTACATTAGAACTACGAAAGTGTGTCGAAAACTCCATCCTTTTAGTAGTACTATAGTGACGGAGTCGTGCCCACTGGTCGAAAGGTTCGACTTCACGAATTAAAGCGTGAGCGAACAAGTGCCCCGAGTATGTCTCCCACGTATGCTTGGTAACTCAAGTAGTGTACTCTTGAAATAAAAATCTGGAAAATAAACTCATTTTAAGACTTTTGATAACAAAGTTGTAGTGCCAACCCTGGGCCAGTCCTCTTTCTTTTCCTTCTTCTCGTGCAACTATCCCAACGGGCCAGGCCCAAGACTAGTACCAAGTTGACATCTATAATGGGCCGCAGCCCATGGTTAATTATAGAGTACCTGTAAGTATATCAAAAGTAATCAAACAAAGTGATACCCGGAACGAATTAACTAATGACAAATAACGAAAACTATTCTTCGTTTATTCTTTCGTTTCACTTTGTTATGTATTGACTTAACGCCAATTATGTACACTAGTTGTAAATTAACGTAAAATGTATGAAAACTTGGCATAATCAACAAGTATTCTAAAAACATGATTCACGTAGTAAAGTACGTCAAAAATTAACGACAATGTGTAAATGAATGTATGTCACGTGAACATTCCATTAAAACTATATATATTAGGAACAATTTTGTTAAATAAATAGAGACCACTATATCATTTTATAGCCCATTAAAATTTGAAAGTCTTCAAATTTAACTTAAATATTTTCTAAATACAATTAGAAAATAAATCAATTATATATATATAATTTTGACAATACCATTCTGTGTCAACTTAAATGAGTATATACACATTTATATACTTACTAGTGGAATATTGTAATTATTTTTCAAATCAAACTTTGAATTTCAAAATCATATTATAGTGTCTACATGAAAAGTATATATACTTCGTATACTTACTAGTAAAATCATTTTAACGATTTTTTTACAAACTTACGTTTAGTATTAATACAATTATAAAAACCATTGAACTATTTTAAGTAACTGATACTTAAAACAATAAACTAACACATTGCCCTCCTTATCTAGGTCGCGTGTCGGTGCCGCTTCACAACAATCACTAATTCCACTTTTGGATTGCACATTTGCTAAGGTGAGTCTCATAGCCCCTCTTTTACTTGATAAATTGTTTTATACATCTTGGGATGAGAAATATGCAAAACCTTTTATGGACCTAAACTATTACATGATTACTATTACGTGGTTTAGCCTAAGCCCTTATGTCCCTAGAGAATGCCCTTTTTCATGAACCGTCAATTCCCCATTGGGAAACGCGAATGTTATAAATAGATCTATTGAGGGTGACTCCTCCGTTCGGTTGGCCATGCTTAGGCCAAGGCGAAACGTATACCATGTCGGAACCGAGTGTTGAGGGACAAAACACTCGCTATGGGCCCCTATAATGTATGACATCTTTTAGCATACAGAAACTGTCGTAGTATCGGTTGCATGAACTTAGAGCTAACGTAATAGACATTCATCCATATATCATTATATTCGTTGTAATGATTATATGACTTTGATTTTGGTCCAAACTTACGGTTTAACTTAAACCTATGAACTCACCAGCTTTTAGCTGACATTTTTAGCATATTTTCTCAGGTGCTTAGTTGTGATCAAGAATGCAAGGCAAGAGGCGGATAAATGGTCGTAGTAATTTCAAAAGAAGTGTTTTTACACAAAAACGATGTTTTTATATTGGGACCACTAAAATTATGGGATGTGCCCATTTATCTAAACAATGTTGTAAGATAATGTTTTAAAAATATTTTATGAAATTAAACGGAGTATGTATTCCGTTCTTTATTAATTGTGTTATGATTCACCAATTTCGTAACACTCCCAAATGACACGTATGCTTCCGCTAAACCAAATTTGGGGGTGTTACAGATTGGCATCAGAGCCTAAGTTATAGAGAACTAGGTACATATAAACCCTAAACTATAACTACTTTTTTTACAAAAACATCATACTACGACCGTCGGTTGCCGCTTGCCTTACTTGCCATACTACTTAGAATTCATTTAAATAGGATTGCATGTTTTATTTCCTATTTACTTATACATTATTTCATATTTATCATGAGTATATTTTTCCACATACTTACACATATGCACCGTCTTGTCACAGACCATGCCTTCACCAGCCTTCCCTCACGATGTTCAGGAGGACATCCTACTTGCTCACTCATCTACCATCCATCAGCTTGCACACTTGGCCACTGATTCGTATATTCAGGCCACACTAGCAGCTCAGCCAGTTATTGCACCTATTCCATCTGTACTGACCCTTACCACCACTCCATCAGCTTTGTTGACGTGCAGGCGAAAACCCCGCATGATTGTGAGAGTACCTGGATATCGAGAGCGGTATTCATTTGTGCCTGCACTAGCTTCTCAGATGACCCGCGCTGCTTACATGGGTCCTTCCACTACTTCAGAGTCACTGACACCATCATCCACTGAGTCACCACCTCACCAGAGACTCAGAAGAGCTACTGATTCCTACTCAGAGGAAGACCTGGAAGAAGATCCGAAAGAGGATCCTGAGGAGGAACTACCAGAGCCTATGCCGATTGAGAGTGTTCCTGGATGTGTTAGCACAGCAGCAGATATGGATACACTGGGTCTGGAGATTGTCCAGAGTATTCAGGAGTTAGGACAGAGCTCCAGGATGGCTCAGAGATTGAGCGAGGACATGGACATTGATGCACCATTTGGGTTAGGACAGAGAGCTACTTTCCTCCGCACCCAGGAGGAGAGTGACGAGATTGCTTGGAGGGATATTAGTTGTTTAGCCAGTTCTGTACCACATATCGCGAGTCCGAGCTACAGTCCATCAACACCTTCATTCATACCATCTGCATCAGACATGGAGCGCCTTTCTCACGCCACTAGACAGCTTGAGACGATTGAGGTAGCTGCACCGAGTGAGGCACAACCTGTGCCGGACCCATCTCCAGATGATGAGGAGCTGACTCTTACTGAGAGGGTGCTTATTCAGTTGGATTCTCATGAGACGTTGCTAGGAGTCCATACTGATCAGCTAGAGAGAGTCGATCCAGCACGCTTGCAAGCTTGCGAGCAGCGTGTTGAGGGTTTAGACCGAGTCACTGATGTGTTGTTTGAGAGCATGGAGCTCGAGAGACACGAGAGGATTCGACTGGGTTTTAGATTTGAGGCTCAGGTCGAGGATGTTAGAGAGTTGGACAGCAGAGCACGAGCCTTGGGCAGAGGTCAAGCCCAGACGCACGGCCGACTTGAGGAGCTGGAGCGCATCCAGTGGATGGCTAGAGATACTGCCAGAGAGGAGTGGCAGAGGACCACAGGTTTGGAGTCCATGCTGGCCTCTCAGATGAGACGCATCGCTAGTTTGGAAGATACGCAGCGAGAGTTAGTTGCTACCATTGAGCGACTACGTACCGAGCATGGACATCTTTAGATATGATTTCGTGATGTATCACACTAAAATGGATTATAACAGTTAGTGTTAGTTATTACTCTTGTACTTTAGTTGTATTTCCGTTGTATTCCTGTTGTATTTCGGTTGTATTCCATCTAGTATCTCATCATGTACTTTAGGAACCTTGTAACCGAAATTCTATCTATGTCAAACTTATTTTCCTATCCAATTGTCTTCCCTTTCATAGATTGCTCATATGATCTATCTGCGATATTTACACAATTACTTGGCACTTACCTTGACTAAAAGGTTATATATCTTATCACCTTTCTTACTGCAGAAATGCCGCCAAAACAAAGATCAAACCGTACCAATCCTGGTGGAGTTTCCAATGCTCCTATCCCAGCGAGAGTTACTCGCAACCAAGCTGTAAACGCTGCTATTCCAAACAGAGTCACACGCGATCAGACTGCTGAAGCCACTACTCCTGTTAGGGCTACTCCAATCCAACCTACCATGAATCAAGCTATGATAGATCAACTAGTCAATGACCGAGTGAACGCCGCTTTAGCTGCAGCAAACCACTCGTCTACTAATGCTGGAACTTGTACTTACAGCCGCAGATTGTACTTACCAGGACTTTCGTAAGACCATGACTGGAGGCTTTAGTGGAACCGAAGGAGATGTCGGTCTGACTAGATGGATCGAGAAGCTCGAGACTGTGTTCCGAATCTACAATTGTGAAGAAGAGTCTAAGGTTAAGTACGCATCATTCACTTTCACTAATGCTGCCTTGACCTGGTGGAATAATTTTCTGAAATCTGCTAGTATCGATGTTGCCTATGCCATGCCATGGGAGAGTTTCTAGGAGATGGTACTTCGAAAATACTGTCCTCGTAATGAGATCAAGAAACTAGAGCATGAGTTTTGGAACCTCAAAGTTCAAGGCACCAATATGGCTGCTTATAACCAGCGTTTTCAAGAACTAGCCTTACTGTGCCCTGAAATGGTTCAAACTGAGACCTGATTGTTGGAGAGGTACATCGGAGGACTGCCCCAATCTATCAAGGGCAATGTCACCACTTCTAAGGCTGTTGATCTTCACGAAACCATCGAAGTAGCTAACAAACTCATGGACCAAGTGATTGAGGATTCCATGGACAAAGTGGTTGAAAATAAGAGGAAATGGGATGACCACTCCCGAAGCTACAACAATAATGGGTACCGTGGCAACAACAGTGGGAACAACAACAACAATCAAAACAAAAGCCAAAATGTTGCTAGAGCATATGCAGCTGGGATTGAGGAAAGGAAACCGTACACAGGGACTTCACCACTGTGTAACCGATGCACTCTGCATCACAAGGGACAGTGTACAGTCAAGTGCCGTAACTGTCAGAAAATCGGACACTTAACCAGGAACTGCAGGTCCAAGTCATTGGCGACAGTTCAAACAGCCCCAGTTCAGGACCCAAAAGCTGCTATAACTTGCTTTGGTTGCGGTGAGAAAGGGCATTATAAGAATGAATGTCGAAAGACCCGAAACCAAGGCAATGGAGGAAATCAAGGAAACCGAGGAAATCCAGGAAGCCATGGGAATGGCAGGATTCAGGGAAATGTTGGACAGCCGAGTAATCAGGGAAATGGCAAAGGAACTCGTGGAAGAGTCTATGATGTGACCAAAGTGGAAGCTCAGGAAGACCCGAATGTCGTGACGGGTACGTTCCTTATAAATAACCGTTATGCATCCATATTTTTTTATACGGGAGCCGATAGGAGTTTCGTTTCTAATGCATTTAGTCCACTACTCGATATTTCCCCAACTGCATTAGGAAATGTATACAATGTGGAACTAGCTAACGGTAACCTAGAAAGGGTAGATACCATCATAAGAGGTTGCACCCTAAATCTATTAAACCACCCATTCAATATCGACTTGATACCAGTAGCATTGGGTAGTTTCGATGTCATCGTCGAAATGGATTGGTTAGCAAAATACCATGCTGCCATTATTTGTGACGAGAAGCTCGTCCAAATACCCTATGGAGATGAAGTCATAACTATAGAAGGAGACATAAGTGATAGAAGAAACGCCTCAAGACTACATGTCATTTCCTGTACCAAGGTGTTGAGGTGTATCGAGGAAGGATGCCACATCTTCCTAACACAAGTCACCGGAAAGGACGAAAAAGAAAAGGAAGAAAAACGTCTGGAGGACGTGCCAACAGTGAGAGAATTTCCGGAGGTTTTTCCTGAAGACTTTCTAGGACTCCCGCCAACCCGACAGGTTGAATTTCAGATCGATTTAGTGCATAGTGCCGCACGAGTGCAAGAGCACCTTATCGATTAGCTCCAACGGAACTCCAGGAGTTATCAAACCAGTTGTCGGAACTTGCGGAGAAAGGGTTCATTAGACCAAGCTCATCACCATGGGGAGCACCAGTCCTATTCGTCAAGAAGAAAGACGGAACTTTTAGGATGTGCATCGACTATCGCGAGTTGAATAAACTAACCATTAAGAACCGTTACCCACTCCCGAGGATCGATGACTTATTCGATCAACTACAAGGTTCAAGTGTTTATTCAAAAATCGACTTAAGGTCCGGATACCATCAACTAAGAGTTCGAGAAGAAGACATTCCCAAAACCGCCTTCAGAACTCGTTATGGACATTACGAGTTCCAAGTCATGCCTTTTGGGTTAACCAATGCGCCAGCTGTGTTCATGGACCTCATGAACCGAGTGTGTAAACCCTACCTGGATAAATTTGTGATCGTATTCATTGACGATATCCTAATTTATTCCAAGAGTGTGAAAGAACACGAGGAGCATCTTAGATTGATCTTGGAATTGTTGAAGAAGGAAGAACTGTGTGCAAAGTTCTCGAAGTGTGAGTTTTGGATATCGACTGTGCAATTCCTAGGTCATGTAATCGACAGCCAGGGTATTCATGTAGATCCCGCTAAGATCGAGTCAATAAAGGATTGGGCGACACCCACAACTCCTACTAAAATACGCCAATTCTTAGGACTCGCTGGATACTACAGAAGATTCATTGAAGGTTTCTCAAAGATTGCCAAATCTTTAACCAAGCTAACCCAGAAAAACACCAAGTTCGACTGGGGAGAAAAAGAAGAAGAAGCTTTTCAACTCCTTAAAGAAAAGTTGTGTAGTGCACCCATTCTGGCCTTACCTGAAGGTAGTGAAGACTTTGTTGTTTATTGCGACACTTCACATAAGGGGCTAGGAGCGGTGTTAATGCAAAGAGAGAAGGTGATAGCATACGCCTCTCGCCAGTTCAAGACTCATGAGAAAAACTACACAACGCACGATTTGGAGTTAGGATCAGTTGTGTTCGCACTCAGAATTTGGAGACACTATTTATATGGCACGAAGTGTGTCGTATACACCGATCACAAAAGCCTACAACACATTTTAGATCAGAAAGAACTGAACATGAGACAACGCCGATGGTTGGAATTACTCAGTGATTACGACTGCGAGATTCGTTACCATCCGAGTAAAGTGAATGTAGTTGCTGATGCTCTCAGTAGGAAAGAGCGACCAAAACCTCTTAGAGTCAGATCCTTGGGTATGACAATCAGTTCACCTCTTCCATTTAAGATTCTTGAGGCTCAATTGGAAGCACTCAAGGAAGAAAATTGTCCGAATGAGAACCTTTACGGAATGCCAGAAAGCGAAAATGGATTCGTAAAAAGGTCGGATGGAATTTTGTGTTTCAAAGAGCGAAGTTGGATACCACTCTACGGGGGAAATCGCGATATCATTATGCACGAATCCCACAAGTCTAAATACTCCATTCACCCAGGATCCGACAAGATGTATCTCGATCTGAAGAAATTGTACTGGTGGCCAAACATGAAAGCCGACATTGCAACATATGTCAGCCGGTGTTTAACATGTTCAAAAGTCAAAGCCGAACATCAGAGACCCTCAGGTCTACTAGTACAACCCGAAATTCCCGAATGGAAATGGGAACGTATAACAATGGACTTTATCACTAAGCTACCTAAAACCTCTAAAGGCTACGACACTATTTGGGTAATAGTTGACCGTCTCACCAAGTCAACACATTTTCTACCAATGAAAGAAAGTGGCGGAATGGACAAACTTGCACAACTATACCTGAAGGAAATCATCGCGCGTCATGGTGTACCAATCTCCATCATCTCGGACAGAGATAGCCGTTTCACCTCAAATTTCTGGAAATCGCTTCAAGATGCTTTAGGGTCTAACCTCGACATGAGCACCGCTTACCATCCTCAGACTGATGGACAAAGCGAAGGAACCATTCAAACACTGGAGGATATGCTAAGAGCATGTGTGATAGATTTTGGAAATGGCTGGGATAAACACTTGCCATTAGCCGAATTTTCTTACAACAACAGCTATCACACAAGCATCAAAGCCGCACCATATGAAGCACTCTATGGTCGGAAGTGTAGATCACCTGTGTGTTGGGCCGAAGTTGGAGAAAGTCAACTTACTGGTCCGGAGTTAATTCAAGAAACTACTGAGAAGATTGTACAAATCAAAAACCGACTGCAAGCAGCTCGTGACCGTCAAAAGAGCTACGCGGATAAGAGAAGGAAACCACTTGATTTTCAAGTGGGAGATAAAGTTATGCTCAAAGTTGCCCCATGGAAGGGCGTAATCCGTTTCGGAAAACGTGGAAAGTTAAATCCTCGTTACATTGGACCTTTCAAAATTCTCGCAAGAATCGGATCGGTAGCATACCGACTCGAATTACCACAAGAACTCAGCTCTGTATACAACGTGTTTCACATATGCAACTTGAAGAAATGTCTTTCTGATGAAACTCTTGCTATTCCTTTGGAAGAAATCCAAGTTGACGAAAGATTAAATTTTGTCGAGGAACCCATTGAAATTATGGATAGAGAGATCAAACGGCTTAAGCAAAGCCGCATCCCTATCGTCAAGGTCCGTTGGAACTCTCAAAGAGGTCCAGAATACACGTGGGAACGTGAAGACCAATTCAAGCGAAAATACCCACACCTTTTCTCTACTTCGGCAAGTAATCCTAACTGAAAACCGAGGACAGTTTTCTCTTCTAAGGCGGGGAGGATGTGACACACGGTAAATTTTCACTAAAATTTAACTAAAAATTAGTAATTTATTATTACTAAGCATAAGTCATTAAGCATGCATAAGCTTTGCCTGATCATTTGAGTAGATAATTCGCATACAATAGATAATTGCACCACTTTTGCATTCATATCATTTTATGAATATTTCATTTTGTCTTATGATTTAAATTGTAAGACGAGAGGTTATCTCGTTTTCCCCAGTGACCGACACTGCACGAGTACCGACACTATGATAAGGGCTTGATAAAACAAATGACAAACTTCTGTAATGAAAAATATTACAAAAATAATAATATCTCCGATGCGTACCTATAAGATACTACGTTATAAAAGTTATCAAACAATGATACTTTAGTCACAATTTAATATCGCAGGACACAAAATATTTAACACACTATCACTTAAACAATAACTTTTATAAGACTCAAATACAATTAATACCTAAGTGTAATGTATATACATACATTTTCACAATTTGCACTATAAGTAAAATACATATATACACACATTTGATAAAAATGAAAACCCTTATTAAAAAGTGAGATATAATATCTCTTTGTCTCCCTACCCATACACGACAAAACCAAGGTACCAAAAAGCAGAGAATGAAGATATCCAATCTTCTTCTTCTTCCTCTAGACCTGCGCCTCACATAGGTCGAATCTCCCAAAGAGGAAAACCCAACATGTTTCTTCCATCATATTCTCCTCTCTCTTACCAAAACCATGTAAGTTTTTGTTCTCAAATCTCCTCCTTTGATGCGTTGGCTGCTAGTCGAACTAATCCAAGGAGAATCAAGACATAGTCACCCAAGAGAATCATATCTCCACACCAATCTATCTTGAGCCAAAGTCCAAGATTTTCTAAGGTTTTGGAAGCTAACCAAATTCGGCTTCAATCCAAAACACCAAGAAGAGAGAGATGGTCAAGCTCCTTCCCAAGATACTTCTTTATCTCTAGTAGAAATGCAAAAGCCACAAACTCAGTTCCTCATCAATTTTACCAAAAACTAGGGTTTGTGAAACTTAGGGTTTTCAAAAATTGATTTGGGGGTTTTGCAATTGGAAGTGTGTTGGAGCTAATTCAAGTCTTGTTTGGTTCGAAGCCCATGAAGTCATTCTCGTCCCTCATCCATCACTCTCGAGTTGAGGTTATTTATCTTTCTTGTTGTAATGTTTTCATGTTGTTTTTATGATATTAAGCTTGGAAAATTTTATAAATGAAATTGTCATATGTTTTGGTCATGTCGATTTGTATTGTTCTTGGATGCCATGTCGAAGTTGTGAGTTTGGTTGTTTGAAATTTGAGTTTTGCATTTGTTATGTTAATCTTGTTCCTGTCGAAGTGGTATAAATCAAGAGGTTAGGAAAATTGAGTTTTTATAAAAGTTAACCTAAGAACTAGGATTTTTGATACTAAAAATCTTGATATATGACCATGAAATTTAAGTTGTCGTAGCAAATGGGTCCGTATGGTTTTTCTGTCGAGAAACATGAAACAAGAAAACTAGAAGTTAAGTTTTATAAAAATCTTGAGTCGCGTCGGTATCAAATCTAGAACTTGTCGTCGATTCATTTGATGCTTAGCCCGATGTTATCCAACTTAACATGGGTATAAACTTGTGAACCGTCCTTAAATCTTGTCAATCCTTAGTCGAACCATGTCATAGCCTCGCCTAAACTTAAGAAACAAGTGTGATACCTTAGTGTCATACGACTCGAGATTTTTGTTGAAGATTTTGTGACTAAAATGTGATGTAAGCCTGGGGAAAAACTCAAGTAAAAAAAAATGTGGTCTTTGTCAAAGCATATTAGTAGTCTATACTTGTCAAGTTTTTCGTAAGAGTAAAATAGTTAATGGGATGAGACCAAGTTGAAGTAGTACTCAACTAGCGTATAGTATCATCGCACATTTGCTCACATTTTCCTAGTTAATGATGTTAGCCAATCTTGTTCGAAAACAAGTCTTGTACGAGATCATTACTCCTTATTAACTCTTCGACATTTAGTACATGTTCACCATCTAATAGACCTACATTAGAACTATGAAAGTGTGTCGAAAACTCCATCCTTTTAGTAGTACTATAGTGACGGAGTCGTGCCCACTGGTCGAAAGGTTCGACTTCACAAATTAAAGCGTGAGCGAACAAGTGCCCCGAGTATGTCTCCCACGTATGCTTGGTAACTCAAGTAGTGTACTCTTGAAATAAAAATCTGGAAAATAAACTCATTTTAAGACTTTTGATAACAAAGTTGTAGTGCCAACCCTGGGCCAGTCCTCTTTCTTTTCCTTCTTCTCGTGCAACTATCCCAACGGGCCAGGCCCAAGACTAGTACCAAGTTGACATCTATAATGGACTGCAGCCCATGGTTAATTATAGAGTACCTGTAAGTATATCAAAAGTAATCAAACAAAGTGATACCCGGAACGAATTAACTAATGACAAATAACGAAAACTATTCTTCGTTTATTCTTTCGTTTCACTTCGTTATGTATTGACTTAACGCCAATTATGTACACTAGTTGTAAATTAACGTAAAATGTATGAAAACTTGGCATAATCAACAAGTATTCTAAAAACATGATTCACGTAGTAAAGTACGTCAAAAATTAACGACAATGTGTAAATGTATGTATGTCACGTGAACTTTCCATTAAAACTATATATATTAGGAACAATTTTGTTAAATAAATAGAGACCACTATATCATTTTATAGTCCATTAAAATTTGAAAGTCTTCAAATTTAACTTAAATATTTTCTAAATACAATTAGAAAATAAATCAATTATATATATATAATTTTGACAATACCATTATGTGTCAACTTAAATGAGTATATACACATTTATATACTTACTAGTGGAATATTGTAATTATTTTTCAAATCAAACTTTGAATTTCAAAATCATATTATAGTGTCTACATGAAAAGTATATATACTTCGTATACTTACTAGTAAAATCATTTTAACGATTTTTTTTACAAACTTACGTTTAGTATTAATACAATTATAAAAACCATTGAACTATTTTAACTAACTGATACTTAAAACAATAAACTAAAACATTGCCCTCCTTATCTAGGTCGCGTGTCGGTGCCGCTTCACAACAATCACTAATCCCACTTTTGGATTGCACATTTGCTAAGGTGAGTCTCATAGCCCCTCTTTTACTTGATAAACTGTTTTATACATCTTGGGGTGAGAAATATGCAAAACCTTTTATGGACCTAAACTATTACATGATTACTATTACGTGGTTTAGCCTAAGCCCTTATGTCCCTAGAGAATTCCCTTTTTCATGAACTGTCAATTCCCCATTGGGAAACGCGAATGTTATAAATAGATCTATTGAGGGTGACTCCTCCGTTCGGTTGGCCATGCTTAGGCCAAGGCGAAACGTATAACATGTCGGAACCGAGTGTTGAGGGACAAAACACTCGCTATGGGCCCCTATAATGTATGACATCTTTTAGCATACAGAAACTGTCGTAGTATCGGTTGCATGAACTTAGAGCTAACGTAATAGACATTCATCCATATATCATTATATTCGTTGTAATGATTATATGACTTTGATTTTGGTCCAAACTTACTGTTTAACTTAAACCTATGAACTCACCAGCTTTTAGCTGACCTTTTTAGCATATTTTCTCAGGTGCTTAGTTGTGATCATGAATGCAAGGCAAGAGGCGGATAAATGGTCGTAGTAATTTCAAAAGAAGTGTTTTTACACAAAAACGATGTTTTTATATTGGGACCACTAAAATTATGGGATGTGCCCATTTATCTAAACAATGTTATAAGATAATGTTTTAAAAATATTTTATGAAATTAAACGGAGTATGTATTCCGTTCTTTATTACTTGTGTTATGATTCACCAATTTCGTAACGCTCCCAAATGACACGTATGCTTCCGCTAAACCAAATTTGGGGGTGTTACACAATGCGAATGTACGAACAGTACATCATAAAAACTATTATATACTATCAATTAAGACTGCTCCGAACATGGGAGACTCGGCATTGCTCCGAACAAGGGAGACTTTGCGTTGCTCCGAACAGGGGAGACTTTAGGTCAAGGACGTACGGTCCATCAGGTTCAAACAAGTCATAAATTTATAATTAAGTCTAAGGGTTCAAAATATATCAAATAGTTCAAAGAAAACAATTTAAGTTTATATTCATGCATTTCACCCCAAATAAGTAAAACAGTAAAAAGGGGGCTGTGAATACTCACCTCAGTAATGCAGTCTAAAGCAGCAGTCAATTAGAATTATTGGATGGCACCGACACGCGACCTAGATTAGTATGGGAAACTTAGTCTTTATTCATGATTATGACTCGACAAGGTTTAATAAAAGTTTTGTTGTTGCTTGTGTGGCAATGATTAATGTTTAATATAATTTTTGTAGCTTTTGGCTCTTGGATGTGCGTAAGTATCAATGACGAATAAAACTTTTGCTAAATGACAACCGAAGGACGACGTATGGAAAATAATTACTCGTAGTATTAGACGTTAACTAATTATAATCAAAAGTTATTTAAAAGTATATACATTTATATATGATCAATACTAGTTGACGATAAAAGTATATTAAAATCATACTCTAAGTGATGGTTTTATTAAAAGAGTTTATATTAAAAATACTTTTATTAATTATAAATGTAAATTTTTGGAAAATTTGGGCATGACCCGCATTAGCTTTATTTGTTCGAAGTGATCATTGTCAAAGTTTTATAAAATTTTACCAAGTTTAATTCAAATTAATAGTTGCAAGAAAATGTTTACGAGTTTATATTTTTAACAATAGGGGTATAGGACCGTTCCATTTGAGTCATACAAATTATATGTTCATATTTTGATTTAGAATTGAAATGAGTAAAAAGAATATATTGATTTATAGTTTTAGGTGTAAAACTCTTTTTATCTAAACAAGTAAATTTCCAAGTTTTGTTTATTGTTCAGGTTTTTACTACTTGCTACACACCTTATGTTATTTCATGTCACAAGATTTTATATATGTGATTCTATAAATTTAAGATGAGATGAATTTTAGTTTTGAAATCTTGAGTCTGAATATGCTTATAGTACGAATATACTTGGATATATTTATAAAAGAAAAGTGACATGATGTTGTTTTAGAAATACGAAGCTAACTAGTAGAAGATTGGAATACATATTTGGGTTGTACTATGCATGGATCGAAGAGTAGTATGGACCATGGTATTTTCAAAGTGTGGTAAACATGTTTAGCCGCAAGGATTTAAACCACGTGCATTTAACCGAATGGCGTGACTTATCTAAACGAAACTTTTACACTCCTTTTGGGTTGACAGAATTTCCGAATACCAATTCAAGTGTTGCCAAGACTTGAGACCAATTAACACTAGCTTAAACCTTGATGTCAAATGCATTCTTGGTATTTATGAGCTAGTTTCGACGTAAGGTCTCTAAGTCAAAATACTAAATCCCACGACATGACACAAACAAATGCATCCTCAAGCACGGACCTTAGACCTCCAAACCAAGCAAGGCAAATATATATATTCGTCTTGACTCTTGCGGTTTCTAGGCCTTAACGCAACAAACTAGCTAATCTTTCAAGGAGTGGAGGAAAATAAAAGACCATAGATTGGGTTGGGGTTTCGAAAGTGGGGCAAATGGAGCAAGAATTTACCATAACCATCTTCTACTTTCTAATTACCCAAGACGCACCACTGTGATTACTTATGCCTAGTGATAAGCCAAGATTAACTTAGTACTTCCAATTAGCCAATAACTAAGTCTTTAGTTGGTTCATTTTATTTATGCCACACAATAACAATCGAAGAAAAGTGAAATCGATTTCCAGATTCAAGGACAAGAACCAAAAAAGGGTTTTAACCAGTGATGCCAAATCGGAATAGTAGGCTTATCAAAACAATTTTATTAACAAAATAACTTAATGAAATTGTAAGCATAACATTAACAATTCCTTACAAGGGTCAAATGGGAGGACACTGGGAACCCGGGTAAGATCGATTCTAAGCAACCCCAAGCACCAACAAGCTTGCACCCTGATGAATCTTGTTATTAGAATAAGATTGAGTGATGGTATGTGGTTCCCTGTGGCTCGACTATGAATAAAAAAGGATAAAAGAGGAAGTATTGACTCTCCTTTTGCTGCATCGATTGTGGTGCTATCTTCATATAGGAATGGTTGCTATCAATTTCCCACTTCCAAGATGACCTCGTGATGCTGTGTTGGGGATGGAGAAGCAGGAAAGCGAAGATGACAATGATGGATCGAGTTTCTCTTCTTTCTCTTTTGACTAACTTGATAGTAATTGATGAGGGTGTAAGAAGCTTATCACAAAAATGGAGGGTTGGTGTTTTTGAGATGGAAGAAGGCGTGAATTTTGTTTCCACAAGGAGAAGGAGGCGTGCATCTGTATTCAGTAGGAGAGGAGATAAAATACTGAAAAGCTAACAAAAGAGAGAGATAGGGGCGACATTATTATAGATAGGGTAGGAATATATATATATATATATATATATATATATATATATATATATATATATATATATATATATATATATATATATATTATTTTTATTTTTTTTATTAGTATTAACTGTATACTGTACTGTATAAACTGTACCGTGAAAATAACGTATCCTTATGTAAAATATTCACCGAGTGTCCGTATTTTATAGATTTTATATTTCCAGAGACGTTTTGATGAGTGGATTAATATGGTATTATTATTATTATCTTGACATTAGAAAATAAATTTGGTGCCAATTTTATTATGGTGTCGGTACGCGTGTGGTGCCGGGACTTTTGAAATCACGAGATGACTTCTCGTTTTTGAGCTATAATGATCAGAAAATAAATAACTCGCATATTCTGATATAAATAATAGCCGGGAAAATGACGGATTGTCACAGAAGATACGTTGCTGATCTATTTTGATGATATAACTTCGAACGAAGAATCACAAAAATTATTCTTAAAAGGAGCAGCAAGATCGATGATAATGGTGTGCTTCTTTGTGCATCTGGCTATGGCAAGCTTGAAAAAGAGCTTCGAATCTGCTTAGCTAAAAGATTTTCGGTTTGGGGGGAAGTTGCCAAAGTCTCGCATTCTTAAAGGCTCAATGTCTTATTTTCAAGAGCCTCGGAAGCTTTGGTGGTGGATGTTTAAGAGATGACGATTTCTATGTTCTACAACGGGGTTGTTCGATATCCTTATCTCGGTACTTGTATCATCATCTTCTTAAACTATATCATATTCTCTATCTTTGTAAATAATTATTAAAAACCAAAATACAAAAATATAAAACCAGAAAAAGAAAATAGAAAATTATAAAACCAACAAAAATCCATAAAAATAAGAAAATTTGAAAAATACCAAAAACATTGTTTTCTCAAGACATGTCTTCTGGTATCGATAACATCTACGGTCTTAGAAATGTCATTCAATAATGGCACGACACCATAGATGAAGTTCGAGCGGGAGGTGTAAATATTTTTTTTCCAAAACATGTCTAAAAAAAATGGCTTGCAGTTACTTCAGACTGTAACCCGTGCTTAAACCATGGTTTGCTATTATTTCAGATAGCAACCCGCTCTTCAAGAAAGGAAAGTGTTGCGCTTAATCAATTTTCATAAATATCGAGCACTTATCCTAAAAACTAGTGAGGAAAGTATGTCAAAGAACTGTTGTTCCTACTCAAATATTTTTCCTTCAAAAATTCTTCAGAAAAAATTTGTTTTAAAAAAATGGTGGTAAATGAGTTTCTTTAAAAACAATCAGATTCATAGTTTTTATAAAATTTGCAAACTCAATCAATGACTTTAGCGCTTTTAAAACTTTTCAGAAAATGAGTCATTGATTGAGGGGGAGAATGTTTTCAAATCTATATCATCTAACGAGCTTATTTAATTATCCTATATACTTAAATGAAAAACATGTTAACCTACGTTGAAGGACTAGGTGCCTAGGATATGATTATTAGGATTAGATGATTAGAGTTTGATAAACACATTATTCCCATGCTTTATATGAACTGATTGATATGTTGAATTGACTTTTATTAGTCGATTGCTGTTTGGGTGTTGTCGACCACCATATATCTGTTTGTGTTGACTAACGTATGCAGATAAGATGTTATAAGAATGTTCTCGATCCGGATCCCACAATAGAAGATGATTGGATACCGAAAGGAAAGGATAACTATATCTTGGGTTGAAAAATGAAGAAACGGAGCTTAATTGGACCTCTATGGAGAGTTGGCATGAAAAAAATGCAATGTAAGAGGTCTCACTGCATCAGCAGATGGTTTTCTTCATCATCAAATGAAGAAACGAAGCTTAATTTGACCTCTATGGAGAGTTGGCATGAAAAAATGCAACGTAAGAGGTCTCACTGCATCAGCAGACGGTTTTCTTCCAGCCTTACAGCAACAACAGAAGCAGCTCAACCACCTAACGTATTTTGTGCAGGATAGTAGTGAATAATACAATTTTTAAACAAATTTGAAACTATTGTTTTGAAAGTGGAAAATATTGTTTTGAAAATAAATTGGACTAAATTTTGAAAATCACCGGACTTCATTTTATCAAAACTTAAGTCACTCAATCAACGACTACGGTTATCGATTGAGGGGGAGAGTGATTTAAAATAAAATATTTTCAAACGATATTTCTTCATAATCAAGTCCGTTTGTACAAAGTAATGTGGTGATCTAAAGATTTAATGTTATGTCATGGTATGATTTTTCATTAAGAATCAAGATCTTTCAAAATGAAATCTTTTCTGTTCTTGTTTGATTGTGAAATTGTTTTATTTTACTTAAAGATCTCTTAAAAACTATCATTCCTGACACTAACAATCTTTAATGTCTATAATTGGTCATCATCAATCAATTTCAAAAATTAAATCTTGCCACGTCTTTCCCCTAAAATTGACTAAATAATTTAAATCAATTGGGATCACAAATCTCAAGAGGTTTGAAATTTTTGATCAGGGGAGAGATAGTGATTTAAATCTCAAATCTGTTTTAGTCCTTAAAGGCACTCCTCCTCCATGTGCCAAACAATTTCAAATACATGATGCACATGTTGAGGGGGAGCATTTAACCAAAAACTAGAAGAGTATTTAAACAAGGCGCATATTCTCCCATATTTTCCAAACCTTATTAAATCACTTGGGATCCAAAATCTCAAAGGGTTTGATATTTTTGATCGGGGGAGAATTTGTGATTTAATATGAAATTTGATATAAGATGATCGTCTTGATTCAAATGTGCATGCTGCTCTCCCATATGTGCTAAACGCTTTCGAATCTCGAAGCACATATTGAGGGGGAGCATTTCAAAAAGAAAATAAACTTTCACGGTACAAAGATTTCTATGTTTCAACATAATGTACCTTGATTGATTTTCTAAATGGTTTCCTAATGGCTTTTGTAATCGTGAAAAGTACTTCAAAAAAATCAAATGAAAATTTACCAAATGGCTTTTTCTATGGAAATTGTGATCAAGAATATATTTCAAAGAACTCTTGCCTCCATGTGCTAAACAAATTTCAAGATCATATGCACATGTTGAGGGGGAGCATTTCAAAAATGATCAAAACAATTAAGGTACAAAATGCCTTGATTTTATATCAGAAGTACCTTGATTGATTTTCCAAATGATTTTTCAATTGGTTTCATGAAGGAAAGAACAATACCAAAAGACCGACCAATTTACTTTATGCATGGAGTTATAAGAATGGTTAGGTTAGGTATTCGTTCCCACGATCTCGCCAGAGCCGGCGGGATCTACCCAGGGACAATCCACTAGATAGTGTAGAAGTCCTTAGGTATGATGAAAAAAGGAGAAAAGTGAGAAATGGGAAGAGTGCGGACTGAGATAGAGCTAGAACTGGAATAAACCCAACAAGGTTCTAGTAATGAAGTCTCGGTAAGCACTGAAGGGGTTGAAGAATGAAAAAGAATTAAATGTGAAAAAGGGTGAAAAATAAATAGCCCTCCAATAATTCAACCTTAGGGCAGAAACCAGGTTCAATTCATATGCTACTGGTAACACTGGTATTGAAGACAAGACGTCATGGACCCAGTGACGCACTGCACTACAACTTTCCAAGCTACTCAAGTTCCTCTTAAAAGGGCTTGTTTCATTCTCACGGGGAACCTACATAATCTATCGACTTTCTTTTAGAGATAGTTGATATTGAAGAAGGAGACCCTCTCCCTAGTCTCCGGCATAGGAAACTAAATGTGCACAATTGAGTCTAGAGCCAAGAGATCATCCACAATATCTCATTAGGACACAAAATTAATGAAGACTTGTTGTTTCACACAATGTGAAAAGTAAGTATATATATTAAGAGTCCTACGCATTATCCTTGTGGTATTGTCAGAACATCCGAGTGATATGTAAAAGTATTCACGATGAAGATGGAAATCCTTCTAGAGCCAACATCAAACAAGCTCTTGGTGGGTGACATGCGAGATCTTGCAAAAGATCAAGCTTGTGACAACTGGATAGAAACAACGGGGTGATTCATTCTTGAATCAACCTTGGTCCAGGAAATGAATTGACGAATACTTCTGGAAAAATAGTTCGATGTGCAAATCTTCTTTTCTCTAGCACATCGAATGTGTATTCATATTTCAAACACAAAATTTATCTCTGATTGAAAAAATACTTTTGGAAAAACCGTTCGATGTGCAAATCTTCTTTTCTCTAGCACATTGAATGTGTATTCTCTGTCAAATACAAAAGGTATTTTTTGATTGAAAATTGATCTTTCTCATAAAACCTTCGTCGTATTGCAAAACTCTTTCTTCAAGCAATACGCAATTGTTTTTCAAATCAATTTTTCATCAATCAGTGAACCTCAATTCGCTGGTTCACTCACTCTGTGTTGTCTTCTTTGAGATGCTCCAGTTTGAGAACGGCTTGAGCAGCTGTGAAACCCTGTCAAGGAGATTATTCAGAATTATATCTGATCACAGGCAGTACTTGTACTGATCAACGGGGAACTGTGGGCCGTGTACCTCAATTCAACGAAAGTGATCAAAGACACTTTCGTGTGTTTTATTGCTAACTGTTGTTTGCAGGTGCATTTGGACGGTTGCAGCTTATCAGAATTGAGAAGTCAATCCAAAGCCGCATGCTCACAACATCCACACTTAATTGAAGAAATCATGACTTGTGCATATCTACATAACCTGGCTCTGATATTTTTATACTATGCTTCTGCTACGCTGCTGCAAATATCATGAACCAGTAAAGCTTCTGCTACTCTGATGGAAAGATGTCATGATTCAAAAGTGTGAGCATGTCGGTCCAAAAGTCACAACATCACATGATGGCAACACAATAAAGGGTGATCCAGAGATTTATTGTGGCTGATGATCTCAATGAAAGCTCGAAGATCATCAAGATGTGGATCAGTTAAAGGCCTCCACTAAAAGTACAAAACTATGCGGACTTTGAAGAATCGCTACTAAAGCACAAATATTGCGGAACTTGAAGAATTGAAGTCTACGAGCTCAGAACTAAAGACAAAGATAGAATGCTAGGATGAAAAATGTATTTCATGGGGTGACCTCCCTTAGGGGGAGATTGTTAGGAATTGGAAATTCCATGTGAAAGTGTCGGTCACCCCAATTATGGTCTAGCATACGTTAGCTCGTAGACTTGTAGTTATTTACGTTGTTGAGTAGTTAATTAGTTAGTTAGTAGCGTAGATTAGTTTAGAGTAACACCGTGGAGGAAGGACGGGTCTTTACCCACTGTATACATGATCCAGAGGCCGTCAGGAGGTCGTTTAGTTTGTAAGTATAAATACCCCTTCCATCCTTGGAAGGGGTGTTGCTTCTTGAATCTAACCTTTCACATTTTGTATTACAACTCTCTTTCAAGAAATATCCTCTCAACTCTCTTCATCTCTTTAACAATGGCTTTCTTATATCATCATAATCCTAGACCACCCGAATCATCAAACACAACATAAAATGAATGATCCTACAATACTGGAAGGTGTGGCAGAATTTGCCAACGGTGTGAAAGGAATAGCCTTGAATTTTGAGAATGAGAATGTAGGGATTGTTGTCTTTGGTAGTGATGCTTCTATTAAAGAAGGGTGCATATTTTACTCTGAAATATCGCTAAGGTTGCTATTGAAACAACAGTTGTTTTTCATTTTTGTAGTTTATATACTATTAATAAATTTTTGGATGTGTCTTTATGTTTCTTTAAGTTTTGTGTTGTCTCTTGTAGTCTGATACGTGGTCATAATTGTTAACTTTATGCACTTTGTATAATATGTGGTCGTAAGTGTTGATTTTATACGTTTTGTATAAGTCGTGGTCACAATTTCTTATTTATTTTGTGAATCTTGGATGTGTTTGTATTTGTTTAAGATTTGTAATATCTTCGGGAATATGATATGCGGTCATGTTTGCTAATCTTTAAAAGGATTGTGTGCAAAGAAACAATGTCTTTCACAACTGGCTTTACAGAATTGTCGAAAGGTCACACCGGTGCACACTAAACAAAACAGACAAGTGGAAATGAAAAACGAGTTACGAAATGAATAAAGAGCAGTGAGGAAATGAAAATCCCTAGTTTTTACCTATCAAAACTCTTTTATTCGTTGCTATGTTAGCTACATACCATTTTAATACTTTATCACTCGCATTCATGTAGTACTCAATTATTATTTGCTTATAACTAATGGTTATCTGTTTGTTTATATGATAACATGTGCAAAACCATGCAACAACACACTCTTCACGCACTGTTTGGTTCAATCACTACTATAACCAACGAGTGCAAAAATTACCTCTTGTACATGTGATGGGGTAAGTAACGATAATCACGCGTAGAAGTGACGATTTAAGATCCATTGGTTATATATTGATAGCGTATGTATATTAATGGCCAAAGCCCACTGATTACACGCCAAACTTAAGCCCATTATCGATACTTAATAATCCCATCACCAATACTTGATAGGCCCGTATACATTTTCAGGCCACATACAGCTTGGGAAAGCCTCTCAGACCGCGTATCACACACACATGAGATAACTGTCTCCCAACTGTCACCTAGGATATGGTACTTGACACGTAACGCTGGGAGACACATGACCAAGAAAATGGGACGAGTACGATCAGGTACGAACCAAGGAAAGAATGCGACTAGTTTTCATTTTTGCCCGTCAGATGATCAACAGATGACCTGTCCACATCTGTTGATCATTCGCATGTGGTTTATCCCAAAACCCTAGAAACCTTTATATAAATAGAGAGTATCCAACACAAGAAAGGGGGATCATTCTATCTAAATTTTCATACACTAATTCACACAATGAATACACACACTTGGTTTGTTTGAGTGTTACCCCTACCTTTTATTCTTAATCATATCTCAGGGTCCTTACCATTCTACACGAGAAACCGAACAACACAACCAACCTAAAACCCATCATAATCTCATTTTACCATCACATACATAAACATATAAGGGTAACTATTTATTACGGGATGAGACTTGTTGGGTCTCACTAAATATGGTAGATGTGTGTAATTGGGTATTTGATGTAAAAACCCATTTCATAACAATAACCAACGGGTCTAGGGCGGGTAATTCAAATTTTTTTTCACTTTTTCATTTTTTACTCATAATCATCTTTTTTTGTCTTTTAAAATGGATGGGTAAACCCGACCCGATACCAATATTAGCAAAACATGTTTAGACTCGGGCTACCAAACGACGCATCTAGACCCAAACCTATTTAGACCTAAAACCCGCTAAGACACATGCTCATAAATGACCAATCTAGACCCGATCCCATATAGGTCTTAAACCTACTCAGATTCGTGACCTGCTCATTTTGTCACTGATTCAGGTTCTCTGACCAAGTTTTAATATTTATAAAGTCTCGTTTACCTATGGTTCACCTTATGCACTCACGGGCAGTGTACCCGGTCGTGTGTAGTGTAGTAATCGGTAAAACCGAGTTCGTCCCAAGAGCTATGTGATCGGATTCTAATTAAGTCTAGGTTTCACTGGTTTTAATTGTTTTAAGGATTGAAATGATTAATTAACTAGAAAACAAGAAATAAACGCAAATAAAATAGTGGTTGTGATCAATAGGGGTAAAGTGTGCTAACCTAGTTACTCATCCTATCATGTTATGTTCACGCCTTACTACTTCCAATCGTTTCAGGTGGGGCTTCCTAGTTCGTCCTAACCTATCAGCAAAGGCTTCCACCAGAGATCAAGCTACTACCTTGAAAGTCCAGTTATTTTTAGTCCCCTAAGCCAAGTCATTAAGTTCCTCTACATGCAATATTCGTAACAATGAGTGCCCGGGCTCTAGCATCTTAGGCACTCATACCTAACTTCTTAAGTTCATCCAAACAGCAGGTGGTCATTTGGTCAGTTCGCACAAGCGATGAAGGGTCGTCATTTGGTCAATTCTTACCCTTCCCACTCAATCTACCTACTTAGGGTCAGTTGGTCAATTCTCCTAAGCAACTAGATACTACCGCCATTCAAAACTACTGAAACTAGGCTAGCTACCAACGAACTATGCATGCATACACTAGAAATAATTATACGAAAGCATGTAAACGTAAACAAAACAATTAAGGAATTATAACTAGGCTAGCAATTAGGGTGCTTAGCCGATCATATTAAACGAAACCAAAGATTCAATATTTGACATAATGAAATACATGAATCGAAAGTAAAAGATAAAATAATCGCTAATGTTTATCGTTAGGGAGTGATTTCTCCCTTGGAGATGGCTCTGTATGTTCTTCAATATCTGCCTTTGAACCCCTTTGTACGTTCTCTGCTTTTTGGTGTGGAGTGAATGATGTGAAATGCAGAAATTAGGGCTTGTATTTATAGGTACGATCTAGTCACGGAGTAACTTAAGTTGAGAGTTACGCTATAACCTCAATAATTCCATAATAATGCTCTTGTTAAGCTGGTTACGGCGTAACACATGGAATGGGTTACGCCGTATCTTCGGTACAGGTTACATTTGTCTTGATTACGCCGTAATCACTGAAAGGAGTTACGGCATATCTGATGGCGGCGTGGAACATCCTTTGACCTAATAGGTTACGGCGTAATCCTTAGTTGGGAGTTACGCCGTAATTAGCTGTTGAGTTGGTCTTCTAAGTCACGCGCTAGCTACGGCGTAATGTGAGAGATGGAGTTACGCCGTAGCTTCTTCACAGTGGGCATACTATCATAAATCTCTAATAAAATCTCCAAATCCGCGTCTCATTAGCTCCAATGCTCGTAATTTACCTAAAAGTAAAATATAGAGGAAAACAAGCGTAAATCCATATAAATGATATAAAATACGAGCATTATCGAGGGAAATTGACACTTAATGTTCAGGACTATTTGATGTTATCAAATATCCCCTCACTTGAATTCTACTTGCCCTCAAATAGACCTTATTAGAAAAATTCCTAAAAAGATATCTCCCATTACCTGGAAAATATAAGTTTAAAAATTCCTTATGCTAGAATAAATCAAAGCCGAACACCTCACGAAATGGGAAAAAAACACTCAAGTTCTCTCAACTACTCTAAGTGTCAATTTCGGGGTGATCACTCAAAGCACAGTCATAGCATGTATTCTATCATAAGCTTGGCGGTTACACAAATCTCCACCACTAGAGTTAAGGACTGAACAATTCTTGAAGGCAATATGGGTAGACACGACATGGGTTAAGGGTGAATTGTCATTACTAACATGTCACGGAAAAGTGGAAAAAATCAATGATACATGACCAAATCCATGGCCAAGACACCAAAGATTGCTCGCTTCATCACCTAGACATGCTTCATGACTAAAGGGTAGGATAAGACATGGGATATAATTGGTGTAAAGTAAAAATAACAAAGCAAATATTCTAAACCTATAACCAAGTCATCACCGCTTACCGTTCATCTAAAGTTCAAGTTTTAAGGCTAAGAAACCGGATCATTATATACCAAGTAGATGTGCCATTAGCGGACGTCATGATGGGCGCATTACCTGTTCTTCAACCGTTGGCGCAGTAATTACCAACTTAATTCTTCAAATGCGACCGAGGTGGCTCCTCGATACTAAATCTTTGATGAGCTCCAAATATATTGCTTATAACATTGCACTTTACAATAAACAAATAACTACAACTATTTTTTCAAATCTTTTTTTTTACATCATAACTAAGCATAATATCCCCCCACTTGAGATGAACAAGGGAGAATCTGGGGGGTCTTCAATGATCTTCAAATATATGTCTTTGACGAAAGCGTGATTTTCGAACCTCTCTACTTGAACCTTGAACCTAGGCAAATAATGACTTCCCGATCACAAATTAAGACTACACGGTAGGCTAAGGTGAATGGGTGTAACGACACAATATATATTGGGTGAACAAAATGAAAGGAATGGCTCAGATGGGTGTATCTAGGGGTATCTTGCACTAAAGGTGAGTGTAACAAAAGGGTTTAACATGGGGGTCGAAGAGTCGAGGTGACAAATCGATAGACACACAAGGATAGGCTATTTGGGTGATAATCCTATAATATTGCCTTCTTAAACTGATTATTCCATATACATTAAGCGAACTCAACATACCTCGTCTATGGTCTCGAAATAATGCAAATGCCAAGTTCTAAAGTTTACAAGCTACCGGAACACTCATAATTTGGTGGATTTGGGTAAATAATTGGAAACGGATAAGGCTACTCTCACCATATAATATCAAGGGTTATAATGTGCTCAGCTAAGGTCTAATCTAGTTTGGTTAAGAAAAACATGTCAAAATTTTAAAAATGGCATAATTTTTCAAAATAAACTAGAAAAATGTGGGCAATAAAGTTCAAGAGATAATTTTACTCTCGTCCCCCCACTTGAAATGTACAAAGTCCCTTTTGTACCAAACGTTAAATAAAGGTGAAGATAAAATAGAATTAGAGTGAGAACTTCCCTGAAATTCGCTCCTAAAAAGAAAGAAGGCCCACGAAGAGAATCGTGCCTTCGCTTAAGCATCCATGAGTAAACTTCATTCCCTGAAATCAAACTACCAACAAGCATAATTCTAAAACAGAAAAAGAAAAACAAAAAGAAATCTAAATCACTTTCGTAGGAATCACAGTTGCATTTAGCATATGCCACAAGCCTTTTAAACCACTTGGTGTCCCAAGCGGATGAGTGTAGTTTATAACATCAAATACTCCTGAATATTAAGTGTCAATTTTCCCCGATAATGCTCGTATTTTATATCATTTATATGGATTTAAGCTTGTTTTCCTTTATATTTCACTTTCAGGTAAAATACGAGCATTGGAGCTAAAGAGACGCGGATTTGGAGAGTTTATTGAAGATATATCATAGTATGCTCATTTTGAAGCAATTACGGAGTAACTCCTCTCTCACATTACGCCGTAACTAAAGCGTGGCTCAGAAAACCAACTCAACAGAAGATTACGGCGTCACTCTCCCAAAGAGTACGGCGTAACCAACTAGGTCAAATGAGGTTTCGCGCCGCTGCAAGCTACGCCGTAACTCTTGCATCAATTACGAAGTAACCAAGATTTATTGAAGATATGGCGTAACTCCTTCCATAATTACGCCGTAACCAGCAGTTTTAGTGCAAAATACGAAGAATTAGATGTTACGGCATAACTCTTATAATTAGTTACGTCGTAACCAGATCTGGCCTATAAATACCCCACGATTTTCAGCATTTCAGAGCATCCCATTTCACACACAACACAAAGTGAACGTGAGTAGAAGTCGAAGGCAGATCTAGAGGAGTATATAGAGCTATCTCCAAGGGAGAAATCACTCCCCTACGATAAGCATTAGCTTTTTATCTTTTCTTTACTTTCAATTCATTTATTTCGTAATGTTAAACATTGAATCAATTGTTATAGTTAATATGAGTGGCTAAGCACCTCTGGTGCTGGCCTAGTTATGATTCCTTAATGCGTTTATATTGCTTCCGTATAATTATTTCTAAGTGTATGCACGCATAGTTTATTGGTAGCTACCCTTGTTTCGGTAGTTTTGAATGGCGGTAGTGGCTAGTTACTTAGGAGATATGACCAACTGACCCTAAGTAAGTAGACTGAGACGGGAAGGGTAAGATACGACCAACTGACGACCCTTTCTACTTGTGCGATTTGACCAACTGATCACTTACCGTTTGGATGAACTTAAGAAGTCGGGGGTGAGTGTTTAAGTTGCTAGCGCCCGGGCACTCACTGTTATGAATCTAGCATGTAGCGGTACTTAATGACTTGGCTTAGGGGACTAAGAACAACTGGACTTATGACGGGGCACCTGATTTCTCCAGTGGGACCCTTTGCTGATAGGTTAGGACGAACTGACCAAATGTTGTCCTAGTGACTTTGACCCCACCTGAAGTAATTGGAAGTAATTAGACGTAAACACTACTACTTAGGATGAGTAAATAGGTTAGCACCCCTCTCATCTATTGATCACAACCTTTACCTTTATTTTCTTTAGTAGTTAATTATATCATTAAAATCTGTGACACTTAGACTTAATTTAAATCCGCACACATAGCTCTTGGGACGACCTCGGTTTTACCGAAATACTACACTACACACGACCGGGTACACTGCCCATTAGTGCATTAGGGTAGACCATAGGTATAACGAGTAATTATAAATATTAAAACCTGGTCAGTAAAACATGCATCAAGTTTTTGGCGCCGCTGCCGGGGAGTTATATTACGATTTCTATGAAGTCTTTCATTTTTATTTTGTTTTAAAAATTTTCTCAAATTCTCACGATCTCTTTTCAAGTTTCAGGTACCATGGAAGTTGTTAACATTGATGACCTCACTCTTGAGGAATATTTAGCGTTGACTAGAGAAGAACAAGGGTCGGGGATCGCTTGGCCAATTATTGGGGAGGATATTGATTTCGAGATAAAACCACAATTCATGAGGGAATTAAGAGCAAGTCCTTTTTTCTGGAAATACTTCGGAAGATGCTTACGAACACATCGAAAATGTTGAATATATCACCAGCCTGTTCAATACGCCAGGAGTTTCAAAGGATGCAGTTATGCTCAGAATTTTTCCTATCACTCTTACTGGAGCCGCAAAAAGATTGGTCAATAGATTACCAGCTGGAACAATTGATACGTGGGCTCTCCTTAAAAGATACTTCATTCAAAGATGTTGTCCACCCTCTAAAGTATCAAGACAACTCGTGGACATACACAATTTTAAACAAGATGACAGTGAGACGTTGTATCAAGCCTGGGAAAGATACAATGATCTCCTCTACAAATGTCCTACGCATGATCTAAACAACCAGCAAAAAGTCAACATATTTTACAAAGGAATCAATGTGACTACAAGACAAATGCTGGACTGCCAAGGACCAATTCCGGGTATGACTCCTACTCTAGCCATTGAAGCCATTCAAAAACTTGTCGATCACTCTCAAAAATGGCACGATGGAGGAAACAGCCGAAGCCTGGACAGAGGTTCCGTAGGCATTGCCGCCATCACAAGCAAATTGGAAGACCTTGGAAGAGATATGAAGAAGCTTCAGGAAAATGTGCATGCTATTCGAGTAGGATGTGATACATGTGGAGGAGGGCACTTGACCAGCAATTGCCCTATGAAAAATATAAGCCCCCAAATCGAAAAGGTTATGTATGGAGAAGGAAAACCCTTCAATCAAGGTTATGATCAGAATTCTTTCAAAACAAAAAATTCTTCACTCGAGGAATCAATAAATAAGTATCTGGAAGAAGATAACAAGCGACAGGCCAGCAGGGACGCATTGTTCAAAAAAATTCAAGGAACAAGAGCCACCCTCCTTGCTCGTCATTAGGATCTAGAAGACAACGAAAAGGAATCTAGGATAAAGGGAAATGAAATTAATCAAGACAGTTCATGTGATGATAGTTTCTGTAAAGCCATATTTTCCAGCAACGGAAAACCTCTCTATACCCCTTTCAGGTACGATGAAGAGGAGCTTTTCGGATTCAAAAAACAAGCTATTATAAAATGTGACAACACAAGATTTCTGAAGGAAGAACAACATACGGAAATAGAAGCTGTTATGGAGAATGAAGTAAAGTTAAACGCCAGATGCTCTGCAGTTGTCCTGAATCAAATCCCTCTTAAGGAAAAAGACCCAGGAAGTTTCATTCTCCCTTGCTCTATTAATAATTTACATAATATCAAAGCTTTAGCTGACCTAGGGGATAGTATTAGTATCATGCCATTTTCCATGTGCAAAAGATTAAACCTTGGTCCTATCAAACCCCTTTGCATGACTACTGAAATGGCTGATAGAACGGTGAGCATACCTAGAGGGGTAGTTGAGAATGTGCTCATCAAAATAAATAATTTTACTCTTCCTGTCGACTTTGTTATTTTAGACATGGAAGAAGATCTCGACATTCCATTGATTTTGGGCACACCCCTTCTGGCCACCTCACGTGCAAAGATTAATGTTTTCAAAAAAATTGTTACTTTAAAAATCAACGATAGAAAACTTACCCTGAATATGGTTGACGTTGGAAAATCTCACCCTGTCGAAACTGTTTGTGTTATCAAGAAAGGAAAAAACAAAACTACTCCTACCACTATCACACATAAGCACTATACTACTAATGATCGTAATATGCAGGGAAGGAAAGTCGAAGAATACAACAATGGAAAAATACATCGCAGCAACGCCTCGAAAACTAAGGAAAACGAGTCTGAAGACGTGTGGCACGAAATTCAGAAAGTTGATTACAAGTACTTTCCCAAATTAAAATACCATTGGTGCAAGGCTATCCCTATTGACAACGATAAAGGATATGATCTTTGGGCTTCATGTAATCCTTATGTGGACGTCTGTGACGGTGGTCATGACAAAGAAAGAGTAAAAAACAACAAGTATTTATGGTCCTCAACTAATGACAAAGAAATAACATTCGAAGCTTGGGTGCGAATCATGTATGGGGAAGTTGGGAATGATGATAAAAGAAAAATCTGGACTAATCTTAGCCACGGTGAAACCCCTGATAATGATCATGAAGAAACAAATAATTCAACCACAGATCATGGGCTCATTAATCGAAAGCATTGGTGTGAAATAATAAGAACCATTGATAGGTATTCTTGGGCCTCCTGCAATCCTTACGATGACAACTGTAATGGAGGAAGTAGTGCAGATAGAGTAGGAGTTAACGAATTTCTATGGAATTCGACCACCGACAATAGAAGAACCGAGATACAATGGTCGGATAGGTTAAGATTTAACGATTGGATCAAAATCAAATATGGAAAAGTGGATACTTCCACTAAAAATAAAATTTGGAAGGACTGCATGAACGAAAATAATCCGGATGAAGAGACTCCTCAAGATACGGGTAACTCAACAAATGATGACAAAGAGGACACAAGAGAAGATTGCAAGTATAGGCATATTGATAATTCAGTTAAGACCAATTCCAATGATTATGACATAAAAGGAATCATGGATAACCAGGAGCCACGATGTAAAGCAAAGATAACTGACCTAGAAGATGAAGAGTATGAGTAAAGGAGGTGCAAGCTTCTTGGCATTCAATATAAAAAACCGCCACCGATTATTGCCGAAAAATATGAATTCACTAGGTATCATTTGGGGCCGGACGAAAATTTTTGCATAGTTCGGAAGATAGGGACTAAAGAATACCTCCGCACTGCTACCAATGTCGCTTGGGTCAGACATAACTTGATGAAGGACATGGAGGAAGTTGGCCAAGTCCAAAGGCCACCATAAAGCCTCGAAGCTCTGAGTCTAACTTAAAGACTCATAAATTAAAAAAAGTGCTCTTTCGGGAGACAACCCGAATTATCCCTTTCATTTGTTTTATTTTCTTTCTGTTGGGTTTTGTGTTTTTAACCATTTTTACAGGGAAACGAAGAGAAGATTGTTGCTGCAGCATGCTGATCCGACCAATGTTACGGCGTAACTCAGTATCTTGGTTACGCCGTAACCTGCCTTAGTGCAGCAGAACTACTCAGAAGCATGACCAATTATGGCGTAACCCCAGGCAATGGTTACGCCGTAACCACACCCCTGTCAGGTTTTGCTTAATTACGGCGTAACTCCTTATGGGAGTTACGAAGTAACCACCCTCTATAACACTCCTTTCATTTTAAACACAATAACCTTGTATTAGTTTTCAAATGAACTTTGTGGGTATGTTCCCTGTAAGCCCTCACGAGACTACACTCGTCCACTTGGGACACCAAGTGGTTTAAAAGGCTTGTTGCATACGCTAAATGCAACCGTGATTCCTACAAAAGTGAGTTAGATTTCTTTTTCATTTTTCTTTTTATTTTTAGAATTATGCTTGTCGGTAGTGTGATTTCAGGGATTGAAGTTTTCTCGTGGATGCTTATGCGAAGGCACGACTCTTTTTTGTGGGCCTTCTTCCTTTTTAGAGCAAATTTCATGGAAGTTCTCGCTCTAATTCTACTTTTCTCTTCACCTTTATTTAACGCTTAGTACAAAAGGGACTTTGTACAATTCAAGTGGGGGGACGGGAGTAGAATTATCTCTTGAACTTTATTGCCCTCATTTTTCTAGTTTATTTTGACTTTGTACAATTCAAGTGGGGGGACGGGAGTAGAATTATCTCTTAAACTTTATTGCCCTCGTTTTCCTAGTTTATTTTGAAAAATTATGCCAATTTTAAAATTTTGACATGTTTTTCTTAACCTAACTAGATTAGACCTTAGCCGAGCATATTATAACCCTTGATATTATATGGTGAGATTAGCCTTATCCGTTTCCAAATTTTACCCCAAATCCACCAAATTATGAGTGTGCCGGTAGCTTGTAAACTTTAGAACTTGGCTTTTGCATCATTTCGAGACCATAGACGATGTTGAGTTAGCTCGATGTATTTGGACTTTCAGTTTAAGAAGGCAGTATTATAGGATTATCACCCAAATAGCCTATCATTGTGTGTCTATCGATTAGTCACCTCGACTTCTCGACCCCCATGTTAAACCCTTTTGTTGCACTCACCTTTAGTGAAAGATACCCCTAGATACACCCTTGTGAGCCATTCCTTTCATTTTGTTCACCCAACATATTGTTTCGATACACCTTTACACCTTAGCCTACCCTGTAGTCTTTATTTGTAATTGGGAAGTCATCATTTGCCTAAGTTCAAGGTTCAAGTGGAAAGGTTCGGGAATCACGCTCTCGTCGACGACATATCCTTAAAGATCATTGAAGATCCCCCAAATTCTCATATTGTTCATCTCGGGGGATGTTATGTTCAAAAAAAATGATGAAGTGATTCGGAAAAAAAAAATATTATTATAGTTATTGTTTTCATTTGTTTGTAAAGTGCGATGTTATAAGCACTATTATTATGAGCTTAATATAGATTTAGTATCGAGGAGGCCACCTCGTCACATTTGAAGAATGAAGTTGGAAGTGTGCCCATCATGACGTCCTCTAATGGCACATCTACCTGATTATATCATGATCCGGTATCTTGACTTCAAAACTTGAACTTTGGGCAAACGGTAAGTGGTGATGACTTAGTTGTAGATTTAGACTATTTGCTTGATTTTGTTTTACACCAATTTTATCCCATGTCTTATCCTACCCTTAGTCATGAAGCGTGTCTAGGTGATGCAGCGAGCAATCTTTGATGTCTTGGCCATGGATTTGGTCATGTATCATTGATTTTGTCCACTTCGCCGTGACATGTTAGTAATGACAAATCACCCTTAACCTTTGTCGTGTCTACCCATATTGCCTTCGAGAATTGTTTTGTCCTTAACTCTAGTGGTGGAGATTTGTGTAACTACCAAGCTTATGATAGAATACTTGCTATGACTGTGCAATGAGTGATCACTCCGAAATTGACACTTAGAATAGTTGAGAGATTTGAGTGTTTTGTTCCCATTTCGTGAGGTGTTCGGCTTTGTTTTATTCTAGCATAAGGGATTTGTAAACTTATATTTTTCAGGTAATGGGAGATATCTTTTTAGGAATCTATCTAATAAGGTCTACTTGAGGACAAGTAGAGTTCAAGTGGGGGGGATATTTATAACATCAAATAGTTCTGAATATTAAGTGTCAATTTCCCCTGATAATTCTCGTATTTTATATCATTTATATGGATTTATGCTTGTTTTCCTTTATATTTCACTTTCAAGTAAATTACGAGCATTGGAGCTAAAGAGACACGGATTTGGAGATTTATTGAAGATATATCATAGTATGCTCATTTTGAAGCAGTTACGGCGTAACTCCTCTCTCACATTACGCCGTAACTAAAGCGTGGCTCAGAAAACCAACTCAACAGAAGATTACGACGTAACTCTCTCAAAGATTACGGCATAACTAACTAGGTCAAATGAGATTATGTGCCGCTGCAAGCTACGCCGTAACTCTTTCATCAATTACGGCGTAACCAAGATTTATTGAAGATACGGCGTAACTCCTTCCATAGTTACGCCGTAACCAGTAGTTTTAGAGCAAAATACGAAGAATTAGATGTTACAGCGTAACTCTTATAATTAGTTACGCCGTAACCAGATCTGGCCTATAAATACCCCACGATTTCCAGCATTTCAGAGCATCCCATTTCACACACAACACAAAGTGAACGTGAGTAGAAGTCGAGCATCCTTAATTATTTTGTTTGCGTTTACATTGCTTCCGTATAATTATTTCTAAGTGTATGCATGCATAGTTTATTGGTAGCTACCCTTGTTTCGGTAGTTTTGAATGGCGGTAGTGGCTAGTTACTTAGGAGATATGACCAACTGACCCTAAGTAAGTAGACTGAGACGGGAAGGGTAAGATATGACCAACTGACAACCCTTTCTACTTGTGCGATTTGACCAACTGATCACCTACCATTTGGATGAACTTAAAAAGTCGGGGGTGAGCGTTTAAGTTGCTAGCGCCCGGGCACTCACTGTTATGAATCTAGCATGTAGCGGTACTTAATGACTTGTCTTAGGGGACTAAGAACAACTGGACTTATGACGGGGCACCTGATTTCTCCAGTGGGACCCTTTTCTGATAGGTTAGGACGAACTGACCAAATGTTGTCCTAGCGACTTTGACCCCACCTGAAGTAATTGGAAGTAATTAGATGTAAACACTACTACTTAGGATGAGTTACTAGGTTAGCACCCCTCTTCTCTATTGATCACAACCTTCACCTTTATTTGCTTTAGTAGTTAATTATATCATTAAAATCTGTGACACTTAGACTTAATTTAAATCCACACACATAGCTCTTGGGACGACCTCGATTTTACCAAAATACTACACTACACACGACCGGGTACACTGCCCGTTAGTGCATTAGGGTAGACCATAGGTATAACGAGTAATTATAAATATTAAAACCTGGTCAGTAAAACCTGCATCAGTAGTCTCGTGAGGGCCTACAGGGAACATACCCACAAAGTTCATTTAAAAACTAATACAAGGTTATTGTGTTTTTATATAAAGAATTAAAACTGAAGGATAGTTACGTCGTAACTCATTGAAGGAGTTATGCCGTAATTATGGCAAAACCTGGCAATCGCTACTAGAGGGTAGCTACGGCGTAACCATAGCATGGGATAACGCCGTAATTAGTAATGCTCTAGAGATAGTTTCTACTGATGATGTGTTACACCGTAATCATGGGGATGATTTACGCCGTAACTGTTGGACAGTTCTAGTCCCCGTTTAAGTTACTTGTGAATCTTCTCCAATTTCCTGCAAAAGTTGTTAAAAACACAAAACCCAACAAAAATAGAAATAAAAGAAAGAAATAAGGATAATTCGGGTTGTCTCCCGAAAGAGAACTTTTCTTTATTATCGAGTCTTTAAGTTAGACTCAAAGCCATGGGGCTTTACGGTGGCCTTCAAACTTGGCCAAATTCTTCCGTTTCTTGGCGGCAATCATTCATCCGTTCGGAAAAAACTCTTTTTCTGACTGTGTTTCTGACGCTGCATGTATCAAACTTTTGCAAAAGCCATCTGTTGAATGATAGACACGACTCTCTGTAGTCGTTGTCTTCAATTATACAATTATTATTATCAATGGTGGCACTCATGGCTGACCCTTTATCGGCGGTCTTCGTATCTAGAAGATGATATTCATTGTAATCGAGTTTTAGTTGTTTGATCAAATCTTTATTGACGTTCGAGTCCCCAAATCTTACTTTGTACCAATCTTCAAAGGACAGATTCCCAAACTTTATGTCGTGTCTCTCAATCTCGTGAGGGCACGTCCATTCTTCTACCTTCATATCCCCATTACAATACTCGCGAAAAGGGTTACACGTGGGCCATGCTTCCATAAATCCGTCATGTTCCACCATTATAGGGATGCAACAATGTTTGATAAGGTCTGGAGCTTGTTCGATGCCCCCAATTGGATCACTTGTTCCCTGTTCCTATTTACAACTATCAACATCTTGCTTACAATTGTTAGTCCCTAGGTCATAGAATAAAGGTGGGTCAAGTAATGGGACATTGACAACATCAACCTTTTTTGAAAATTCCAATCGAAGATTCAATTGTTCATTCATGTTAAAAGTAATTCGTTCCCCTTCAGTTCCTAAAGAAATTTGTTTTTCAAAAAAATTTATATGAGCGCGACAAGTGGCTAGAAAAGGCCTTCCAACAATTAGGTTGTAATGCTCTCGTTTGCCCATGTCAATAACCACAAAATCAGTAGGAAAAAGGAATTTGTCAATTTTTAGAAGAACATTATCAACAATCCCTCGAGGTACAGTTTTAGAAGAATTCCATTTCAATCATCATTGTTGTTTCTTTTAAATTGGTACAATGAAGTGGAAATAAGATTTACCCCAACCCCCAAATCAGCTAAAGCGGGAATTTTTAAGTTACCGATAGTGCACGGCAACATAAAATTTTCTTGATAGAGTTCCTTTTTAGGAAGTTGACTTGGCAGGTCTTCGTTATCTTCAGATTTTTCATCTTCTCTTAAGTAGTTAATCCCAGAAAGGTCATTGGTGACAGAAGAGGTGAGTTGTTCTTTCTCCGGCTTGTCTTATGCAAATATGGCCTTGCACGCAATAGCTTCATCATTCCTGGTCCCGAGATTTTTAGCCAGCTGCCCAATTTGGGTCTCGAGGTTTTTAATTGCGGCATCCTGATTCCGTAAGTTCATATCAGTGTCTTCTTTCACCTTGACCATCCATTCTAGTAGATTCCTTGATGTATTATGCATCAACTCTTCAAGACTCGGTTTAGGAGGGTTATTGTTGATTCTCGTATAGTACCTGGGGATCTTTCACGGTATTTAGCTTCGTTACCATTATATCCGTTGAACGGCCTACTATTTTCATATTTCACCTCTTCAATCCTCTTGACTTCTTCTTAAATGGGCACTCCTTGATAGGGTGAGTGTTATCGCATTCATTGCAACCAACTTGCATAGAGTGCACATTTTCCTTTAACTTCTTCATGTCTCTACCAAGACTTTCGAGTTTGTTATTTATAGCTGCAAGGCCTTTCGCATTCCCACTTATACTTCTATTGCTTCCTCCGTTGTGCCACTTATGAGAGTGGTCAGCCATCTTTTAAATAGTTTCTAAAGCCCTTGTGGGAGTCATTACAGGTATTGGCCCCTGTGAATCGATCATTTGTCTCGAGTAGATGTTTAGACCTTTGTAGAAGACATTCACCTTCTGTTGGCTATTAAGGTCATGAGTAGGGCACTTGTACTGGAGTTCGTTGTATCTTTCCCAGGCTTGGTACAACGTTTCATTGCCCTCCTACTTGAAATTATGGATTTCTTTGAGTTGCTTTGCTGTCCTAGATGGAGGACAGTACTTTTGAATGAAGTACTTTTTTAGGAGGGGCCAAGTATTAACGGTCCCAGCTGGTAATCTATCGACCCATCTTTTAGCAGCTCCAGTGAGTGAATTAGGGAACCCACGTAACATGACATCATCGTTCGAGACTTTTGGTATTTTAAATAAGCTGACAATGTATTCCACGTTATCCACGTGTTCGTAAGCATCATCGGTAATGCTTCCGGAGAAGGGATTTGCACGAAGCTCCCTCATAAATTGCCAAGTATTCCTCAAGAGTGAGGTCATCAATGTTTATAAATTCCATGGTACCTGAAACTTGAAAAGAAATCGTGAGAAAATAAAAATTCAAAATAAAACAAAAATAAAAGACTTAATAAAAATCCTAATATAACTCCCCGACATCGGCGCCAAAAACTTGATGAAGGTTTTCTGACCAGGTTTTAATATTTATAAAGTCTCGTTTACCTATGGTCCACCTAATGCACTCACAGGCAGTGTACCCGGTCGTGTGTAGTGTAGTAATCGGTAAAGCCGAGGTCATCCCAAGAGCTATGTGAGCGGATTCTAATTAAGTCTAGGTGTCAATGGTTTTAATTATTTTAAGGATTGAAATGATTAATTAACTAGAAAACAAGAAATAAACGCAAATAAAATAGTGGTTGTGATCAATAGGGGTAAAGTGTGCTAACCTAGTTACTCATCCTATCATGTTATGTTCACGCCTTACTACTTCCAATCGTTTCAGGTGGGGCTTTAAGTCACTAGGACAACATTTGGTCAGTTCGTCCTAACCTATCAGCAAAGGCTTCCACCGGAGATCAAGCTACTACCCTTGAAAGTCCAGTTGTTATAGTCCTCTAAGCCAAGTCATTAAGTTCCTCTACATGCAAGATTCGTAACAATGAGTGCCGGGCTCTAGCATCTTAGACACTCATCTCTAACTTCTTAAGTTCATCCAAACGAAAAGTGATCATTTGGTCAGTTCGCACAAGCGAGGAAGGGTCGTCAGTTGGTCAATTCTTACCCTTCCAACTCAATCTACCTACTTAGGGTCAGTTGGTCAATTCTCCTAAGCAACTAGATATGTCACACCCCGCCAGAGGCGGAAACGCGAGGTGCAACATAATCAATATACATCGCAAAGAGATATAATACAATACCATAATTTAAATTTAAAGAAATATTGTAACATTACAACAAGGTTCTAGCCGACCTTGGCAATTGAAACATAAAGTTTGACATTTGAAAGATAACACTTTAATACATAACGACCCAGTTGACTTGTGACGACTCCTTTATTTAAATTCTTCATAAAATATGCTAATCAACGATTACCTGAAATGCATGAGAAAACGGGTCAACTATGAAAATAGTTGGTGAGTACACAGGTTTTAGGTAGGATAAAGTACCATTTAGAAAGTCTGCCTGACAAATTTCCTGTCAACTCACTATATTACAAATCTCGCACATACAAGACTTGTAACATATTAGTTCACATACACTTCCATATTTCAAATCTAGTAATCAATGCACATATGGTCACAATAATGCCTCGTATATAATAAAGTATGAGGCAAAGCCCCTAAAATAAATAATATGCGTTCCGTAGACAGGGGAACGAGAGGTTGGCCGACCTCTAATAGCGCTATCCATACTACCTATTGCTCCGCACAAGGGAGCCGTACGAACGGTACGTATAATTGGAGTGCGAACGGAAAACCAATAGGGGACTAACAATGCGAATGTACGAAAAGTACATCATAACAACTGTTATATACTATCAATTAATAATTGCTCCGAACATGGGAGACTCGGCATTGCTCCGAACATGGGAGACTTTAGGTCAAGGACGTACGGTCCATCAGGTTCAAACAAGTCATAAACTTATGATTAAGTCTAAGGGTTCAAAATATATCAAATAGTTCAAGGAAAACAATTTAAGTTTATAATCATGCATTTCACCCCAAATAAGTAAAACAGTAAAAAGGGGGACTGTGAATACTCACCTAAATAACGCAGTCTGAACAGAGTGAAGTCAAAAGTGTGTGGCACCGACAAGCGACCTAGATTAGTATGGCAAATTTAGTCCATAGTTCTAGTTTAAGACTCGGAAAATTTTAAATAAGTTTAAAAGTCTTTTTATATTGTTGTTGCTTGTGTGGCAATGATTAATGTTTAATATAATTTTTTGTAGATTTTGGCTCTTGGAAGTGCATAAGTACATAATAAGAAAATATCAATGACGAATGAATTTTCGGTTCGATGGCAACCGAAAGACGATGTACGGAAAATAATTACTCATAATATTAGACGTTAACCAATTATAATCAAAATTCATTAAAAGTATATACATTTATATATGATTAATACTAGTTAATGATAAAAGTATATTAAAGTCATACTCTAAGTGGTGGTTTTATTAAAAGAGTTTATAAACCGCCGTTAAAAGTATGTGTATTTATATATGATTGAATATTAGTTAGTATATAAAATTATTAAAGGGGTTTATATTAAAAATACTCTTATAAGTTATAAAGGTAGGATTTTTAGAAAATCGGGCATGACTCGTGTATATGTTTTAAATGTCACAATGATTAATAACCCCGTTGTTATAAAAATAAGTTTCGTTTAGTATTATATGAGATGTAGACTAATGGGTTAAAACTAAGTTTTGATTTTTGTTATAGTTTATAATCCATTCATAATATATGTTTAGTGAATCATGAAATTTATGTCGGGAATAAATAACTCAAGTGAGTCGAGTGAAGTGGAATAAGTCGGGAATGAAGTCGATGAATATGCCGAATGGTATTAGTATGTATGTATTAAATGTACCCGAAAACTTAGTAGGCTTCGACCACAATACAAGCCTAATTCTAATTTATGTTTTAGCCCATTTCATTAAACCAACTTATTAACTCTAAAAGTTACCAACACATATTTATAGATGTACTCTCACCCTTTTTAGTTTACATATTGTATCAGTTTTTGACACAAAAGAGTACACCTCAAATATATTGACTGTTAAATGCAACTTATTGTTTTACGACTTGTGGTCTCATGTGTTGTCTATCTACTTGTGAGGCATATGTGGTTTTCGGTTCAATAGGTTGATTACATATAACATGGATACTTAACTTTGCAACATTTTAACTGTTTGAGTCCTTAAGCACTTCAAAAACAATCTAGATGCTATATATACATCATTTATCTTCGCTTCCCATTGAACCCATGTGACCTCATTGTTTAAACTGAAAATCCAACACAAAATTAACGCTAGTACGAAAAATCAAAATAAAATATAACAAATGACACTTCCAAATCCAAGCCTTAAGGTCCGGTTTTAATTTCTCAGTTAAGCATTTTAAGTTATGGTTTGCCACACCAACAAAACAATAAAAATCAAGAAATAATCATGCCAAGTTTAACTACAAAAAAAATTCTTTTTCTTTTTCTCTTGTGTCACGACAGTAGCAACATCAACAACATGATGACATTAACTTGGCCAAAAAATTTAAATCGTGAATCTCATTTTCAATATGTATGGAAATCAACAACAATAACAAAAAAAATATTGATATGTCTAAATACAAGAAACACAATAAATCAATTAACCAATTAAACACAATATCTATAAATCTTACAATGTTCCCAAAAGTGGGTCGTGGGTATGAACTTCGAATATACGAACTCCAATTAAGCACAATTGAGGATGAATTGAGACAAATTGAGACTTGATTCGTGCTATCTAGACCATGAACAACAAAACCCCCTTGGTAATTTCAAAAAGCCCCTTGATTGACCAAACCCTAATTTTCGGATTTTTGAAAGAATGATGAAGAAACTGTGATAAATTCAATCTATCTATAGATGAATTTAAGGAATGAAGTACTAGCTTTACTCTTGACCTTGGTTGCTATTCTTGGCTAATAACACCTCATTGTTTACCACGCCCAAGCCTCCTTGTGATGTCTAGGATGGTAGAGTACACATTTGGGGATGGTGATATAGATAGAATGGGGATTGACTTTAGAGAGGAGGGGGAAAGCACCCATTGTAGTGATTGCTTTTCTGAAAAGGAGAGTTAGGGGAAGGCGTGGGTAAAGGGTAGGCTGATTAGGTGTATTATTATTATTATTATTATTATTATTATTATTATTATTATTATTATTTTTTTTTAAATCAACACTTTTATTAGAAAATCAACATTTTTATTATTATTATTATTATTATTATTATTATTATTATTATTATTATTATTATTATTATTATTATTATTATTATTACGTGTACCCCTTACTGTATAATTTATTCCGTACAGAATAACGTTTACTTATGTAGAATATTTTTCGGGTATCCGTATTTTATAAATCTTATATTTCTGGAGACGTTTTGACGAGCGAAATGTTATGGTATTATTATTATCTTGAAATTAGAAAACATATTTTGTGCCAATACTATCATGGTGTCAGTACGCGTGTGGTGCCGGGACTTCGGAAAACATGAGATGACTTCTCGTTTTTGAGTCATAATGATCAGAAAATAAATAACTCGCATATTCTGATATAAATAATAGCCGGGAAATTTACGGATTGTCACAAGATACTACCGCCATTCAAAACTACCGAAACTAGGGTAGCTACCAACGAACTATGCACGCATACACTAGAAACAATTATACGGAAGCATGTAAATGTAAACAAAACAATTAAGGAATCATAACTAGGCTAGCACCAAAAGGTGCTTAGCCGATCATATTAAACGAAACCAAAGATTCAATGTTTGACATAATGAAATACATGAATTGAAAGTAAAAGATAAAATAATCATTAATGCTTATCGTTAGGGAGTGATTTCTCCCTTGGACCCCTCTGCCTTTGGACCCCTCTGGACGTTATCTGCTTTTTGGTGTAGAGTGAATGATGTGAAATGCAGAAATAAGGGCTTGTATTTATAGGCACGATCTAGTTACGGCGTAACTTGAGTTGAGAGTTACGCCGTAACCTCCCTAATTTCATAATAATGCTATCGATAAGTTGGTTACGGCGTAACACATGGAATGGGTTACGCCGTATCTTCGGTACAGGTTACATTTGTCTTGATTACGCCGTAATCATTGGAAGGAGTTACGGCGTATCTGATGGCGGCGTGGAATATCCTTTGACCTAATTGGTTACGGCGTAATCCTTAGTTGGGAGTTACGCCGTAATTAGTTGTTGAGTTGGTCTTCTTAGTCACGCGCTAGTTACGGCGTAATGTGAGAGATGGAGTTACGCCGTAGCTTTTTCACAGTGGGCATACTATCATAAATCTCTAATAAAATCTCCAAATCCGCGTCTCATTAGCTCCAATGCTCGTAATTTACCTGAAAGTGAAATATAGAGGAAAACAAGCGTAAATCCGTATAAATGATATAAAATACGAGCATTATCGAAGGAAATTGACACTTAATATTCAGGACTACTTAATGTTATCAGTCTCCTTTAATCACGTATAACCATCAAACTCATACAATCTTAGGGGATAAGATTATAAGAAACATCTCTCAAATGCGACAAGTGGATAACAGTTTTTTTTTGCCAAGGAGGTGACACGTGTCGCTGCCAAAAACTCATATCTTTGTCATGTTAAGCTATTCTTATTAGAATCGACCTTGTGCCAGGTGCAGTATGGCTTTTAAAAAACCGTATATGTATTTTGTCTAAACAAATTGATAAGGATTTAAAACATACATTTTTATAGGGTCATTTAAGCCCTGAATCGTTACATTTTATATCCGTTACTGTTTAAAATCATTCCTTTTCACATTTTAGGTCATTTGGAAGCAAAATGCTGGAATGAATCATATTTGAACGAAAAGTAGCGAAAACATGAAGAAAACGACAAAGTCAAGAAAACAAGGCAAAATCAGAAGCCCGGACGGCTTCCCAACCTCAAGGGCGACTCCGTCGCTCACAACGGTGTCCAAAATTTCTCAAGCGATGGCTCAGGTCATTTTTTGGTCCTAACAAGTGACGGCGTCACGCCTATTTTCACAAGGCTGTCATTCTATCTTTCTACACCAGACGACCAAGGTTTTCCCAAGAGGACGTCCAGTACAACCAAGACGGTGTCATTGTTTTCTTCCCGACGCCGTCCCGTGATGACTTGGTAAAGACGAAACCCTAATGACGTCGATCAGACGGCGTCACCAACAAAAGGCGATGTCGTCGCAGTTGTAAAATCTATATATAGACCTCGAATTTTCTGCATTATGTGTGTATTATTTTGGAGAGTGAACCCTAGTTTGTTTTTGGTCCGACTTGGACAGTACTTTAGGTTCTAAACCCTCTTTTACACTTCAAGATAAGTTTGCGTATCCAATCTATCACCATCTTTAATCTATGTTTGATTGTTTGCTTGTGTTCTTGCTTATCTATCACACGTAACTAAATTAGTTAGTGTGTGCTTAGATCCAATGAAACCTAGTTATTGATTATTGTTAGGTTGTCTCTTGTTCTAATTGGTTGTCACGCTAGATTAAGAAAAATTGGCTTCTTCTTTCATTGTTGCTAGCTTGAACGTCCTAAATAGTATTATAAGCCTTAGAGTGCACTATTAGGATCCCTTGTGTTTATTGCGTGAGTTGTAGCTTAAGGATAATAGGATATTCGAGGGAGATACATCGGTATTTGGCGATCCCAGGTGTTCTAGAGAAGACTTACAATTCATAGAATTGGGGAATTTAGCTGTCACACCCCCAATTTACCTGTTTTGCAGCGGAATGGAATTCCTGGGGGATTGACTGTCATAGCACCACAATCACAGTTATATTGAACGACCTAAAGTGTCGTTTTAAAAACACATCGTTGGATATTTAATAAAAGCATTCAGAGTTACAACATAGGTCCCAAAAGGTTACAAAGTTTGCGGAAACATAAATATAATACAAGTCCAAACGATGTTTTTGAAAGAAAGTGCCATAATGTACAATGATATAAGTCGACGCCGCGACTCAAAAGGTGGTTCCTTAACCATGCCATGATGATAATACCTTAGTTACCTGAAAATACATTGCTAAAACGGGTCAACAATAATGTTGGTGAGAAATCATAGGTTTATGTAAATGTTTTATACGACTACGCAAGTATAGATCAGGCATGACAATCATGTCACGTAAAAATGTTACAATTGCAATAAGCCCATGACACCGAAACTAGACTGTTCATAATGTATGCCCCAACAGAGTGTTTGCCAGACAACTCAATAATGTTATTAAATGAAATGCATCCGTATGACTAGTTGGGATTCACCAACCCGGATGGAGGCGTCACCCTCGATAGATCTATCCACTCACCCTCGCTTCAAAGATTAACGGTTCATGTTCAGGTAATGGGGACTTTCAATTGGCAAATGTGGTAACTTAAGCAATGTAAATGAATTTAACATACTTGGTATCGTAATAAAAATGTTGTGCAATGTATTCTCCCCCGTAGGTTTGAAAATAATTAAAAGCGTATACGACGGGGCTATGAAAACTCACTTGGTAAACTGGTGTGATGACAAGAGTGAGTACACTGAGGTATATCGGGATGCTTTAATCGGGACCTATTACGAATGATATGATATGTAATGAGTTGCAATGTAATGTTATGCATGCATTTCGTATGTTATTTATACCATTTATGAGTTTTGAAAATAATACTTATCGTCGAAAAATACTCTTTTGACGTCTTGACCACTTTTAAATCACTTTACAAGTATTTACGTCAAAATGTCATCCTACAAAGGTTTCGTAATGATTTATGGTGAAATTTTCACTTTTCGTCGTAAAACAATGTCGTCGAAAATTTCTTGAAATTGACAAAAATGGCTTCGAAAAACTAGTCGTAAAATGGTGTGCGTCGATCGTTAAGAAACGAACTCGACAGTTTTAGAAAGTTTGTATCAAAATCTAAAAGTTTCAGTTCAGGAGTTTTCGTCATAAAGGTCTCGAACATAAAGATAATAAGGGCTAAAGATGGTGATTTTGTCTAATTGTTGTGTGAAAAGTGAGTTTCGGCCAATTTTAAGCATCCGTAAATAATTTATCAAAACTCCGCTATACAAACGGTCAATCGTTTTGAAAAATATGCTTGGTGATCTTGATTTTATTAGAAGACATTTCGTTCCAAAAAGTTCCACATCATCGTTAAAAACAGCCCTCAATATGGTCATTGTAGTTACCGTAGCACTTATCTCGTAAAATAATATAGTTTTTCAGAAAATAATAGTTACGGCAATTCTATGAAAACGTGTATATCTTTGTCGTTTCAAATCCGTTTTCTACGTATAATACGTCCTTAGCTTCGTATCAAAGTATACTATTATATTTTTGATAAGTCGAAATAATTTGTGAAGCTTAAGGCTCGTTTTTTACTCGAATAAAACAATAATAGGTTGCTGAATTTTCTGAAAAATATATATTTCGTCGTCAAACTTGAAAAATTCATAACTTCTTCGTTATAACTCCGTTTTTATCCGTTCAAGCGGCCACGGATTCGTTTTAAAGTATATTTTCTAAATATCAAGGCCAAAAAGTCGTGCCTACAGTCGGATTTTCCAGAAAATCAAAACAAGGACAGAACACATTTTATACTTATCGAAAATAGTTTTTCTCGTACTAAACCTATTCTAATCCCTTCAAATCAACTCCAAAGCTAATCTAATCCTACCATACACCTTCTTAGGGTGTCATGGGTTCCTAAACATCATCAAGACCAAAGTATACCAAGGGGATAATTATAGGATGACCTTATATATATATATTTCTAAAAATCATGTAAAAATGGTATAAACAACACAAATCATGCATGCTTGCTCCAAAAATGAAGAGATACTTATGAAATGAAAAGGAGATATGAAAAATATAAATGATATGCTTACAAGTTAATATGATGAGGTGCAAGGAACAAGGTTTTAGCCTAAACACTCTAGGTTTTTATTTCAAAACCTTATAAAGAGTGTGTTCTAGATTGTAATACTTGTGCTTGAGAAAAAAAATGATGATCCCTTGAAAACCTCTATGATGGCCGGTTTTATGGAGTGAAGAACAAAGAGAGAAAGTTTTTGCTAATACTTGAATAATTATTTGATGAATGAGATTGAGATGAGGTGAAGACTTTATGTACAGTAAAACCTCTATAAATTAATAGTGTTGGGACCGGGATATTTTATCAATTTAGCGAGATATTATTATATCGATAAATTAATAATTTATTAATTTGAAGAGGTTTTACGTATGACCTTTAAATTTCCAAATATAATATACTAGTTACAATGTATAATAGTTAGAGATGAAAAATAAATTTAAAAAAAAAAAATAAGTTCTGATTAACATTTTATGAATTCACATTAACAAATTAATTGAATTTGTCAAGTTCATTGTAAATAAGTAAAAAGTTAGTTTCGTTGGGACAAGTTCCAATTACGTATGACCTTAATTGAATTATATGAATTTTTACAAGTTCCAATTACTTATGGCCTTTATATATATGGAATTTTTAGTAATTATTAATTTATAGTTTCATTGGGACCAATATATACACACTGGGTTTCAAAAAACTTATTATCTTATTATTTTATCGATTGGTGTCCAAATTTGTACTGGTCCCTAGTTGGGACTGGACAAATTATTAATTTTATCGAGGTTATTAATTTATCGAGTATTAATTTATAGAGGTTTTACTGTATTGTGTAAAAATCAAAACAATCAAGAACCATGCCTCATTTATTATTACCCTCCCCCTTGGTCGGCCAAGGGGGGAGGGATTTGTTAGATATTTATTTTTTTTTTTCTTTTCATATATAATGTATATACTTGTATATAATTTGTATAATTGTTAAGAATGTAGGAAAATGTATAAGTAAAGGTAATTGGTAGTTTTTAGGTAAAAGTAATTGTTAATAGATCAAAGTAGAATGTAATGAGATAATAAAAATTGTAGAAATACATTCCTTGTGAAATTTGAGTGATATAAAAATTTTCGAGTAGTTTTTAAGAAAAACGTCGTAATAATTTAACTTTAACGATTTATATACAAAATAAATTTAGAACACTAGGTAAACTCAAAATATAGTTTTTACAACTAAATGTAAGTATAAAAATATATCGGGATCATTTTTAGAAGTAACGGATTAAATATTTAAAATAATAACTCACGCGATAACATTTATTTAATATAAAATTCACGCGTTAAATGTGAAATGAAATGTCATGAATGAACTATCATGATGCAAATGATGCAAATGAAATGTAGACTAATCTTAGTCCATATGAAATGTTCGTGATGATATGATCATGAATTCGCCGCTAAACCCTTAAGGTTACGCGAATTTGGAACACGTAAACCTAGTTTACGATAAATGTTGAAATTGTAAGGCATGAATTGTTTCGAGAAATGACCTGGAAGTACGGGTTGTCACATTCGCCCATCCAAAAAGGAATTCAGTCCCTGAATTCAATCGTTGATAGGTCTAACGGTGTCGGTAAAAAGATGAGGATACTTGTGGCGCATTTGGTCTTCCCGTTCCCAAGTAAACTCAGGACCTCTTCGAGAATTCCAGCGAACTTTCACGATAGGAATACGACTCTGTTTCAACTGTTTGACCTCGCGGTCCATGATTTCTACAGGTTCCTCCACAAAGTTGAGTTTGTCGTCGAGTTGAACTTCGTCCAATGGAATAATGAGCGATTCGTCCGAAAGACATTTCTTCAGGTTTGAAACATGAAACGTGTTGTGCACATGACCAAGTTCTGACGGAAGATCAAGTCGATAAGCTACCGGACCGACTCTGCTCAAAATCTTGAATGGTCCAATGTACCTCGGGTTTAACTTTCCGCGCTTTCCAAATCGTACCACACCTTTCCAAGGCGATACTTTCAACATAACTTTGTCACCCACTTGAAATTCCAATGCTTTGCGTCTAACATCTGCATAACTTTTCTGTCGGCTCCTTGCAGTTCTGAGTCTATCTCGAATTTGAACTATCTTTTCCGTGGTTTCCCGTACCATTTCTGGACCAGTGAGTTGTGCGTCTCCTACCTCGGCCCAACAAACAGGTGATCGGCACTTTCGACCATAGAGTGCCTCGAATGGTGCCATCTTTATACTGGTGTGATAACTATTGTTGTACGAGAATTCTATCAATGGCAAATGGTTAGCCCAACCATTTCCAAAATCAATTACACATGCCCTCAGCATATCTTCTAACGTTTGAATTGTCCTTTCACTTTGACCGTCGGTTTGTGGGTGATATGCTGTGCTCATCTCTAATCTGGTTCCAAATGAATCTTGCAATGATTTCCAGAAGTTTGAAGTGAATCGACTATCTCTGTCGGAAATGATAGAAATTGGTGCACCGTGCCTCGAGACTATTTCCTTGACATAAAGTCTAGTGAGTTGTTCCATGGAATAAGTCTCTCTAATAGGTATGAAATGGGCTGATTTGGTAAGGCGATCAACAATTACCCAAATAGCGTCGTAACCTCCCGATGTCTTAGGAAGTTTTGTAACAAAGTCCATTGTAATGCGTTCCCATTTCCATTGAGGAATTTCCGGTTGTTGGAGTAATCCTGAAGGCTTCTGGTATTCGACTTTTACCTTAGAGCAGGTAAGGCATTTGCTAACGTACGTGGCAATTTCCGCTTTCATGTTCGGCCACCAATAAAGTTTCTTAAGATCTTGGTACATCTTATCCGATCCTGGGTGAATAGAATACTTTGACTTATGCGACTCATGCATAATCAATTCTCGTATTCCGCCATACAATGGAACCCACATTCTATCCTTGAAACATAATACTCCATCTGCTCTTTTTACAAAACCATTTGCGTTTTCGGGCATACCATAGAGCTTTTCACTTGGTCGGTTTTCCTCCTTAAGTGCCTCGATCTGTGCTTCGTGGATTTTCGATGGTAAAGGTGAATTAATCGTCATTCCTAATGATCGAACTCTTAAAGGTTTAGGCCTCTCTTTCCGACTAAGAGCATCAGCCACAACATTGGCTTTTCCCGGGTGATACTTGATTTCACAATCATAGTCGCTGAGTAACTCCAACCAACGACGTTGCCTCATATTAAGTTCCTTCTGATCAAGTATATATTGCAAACTCTTGTGGTCAGTAAACACTGTGCACTTGGTTCCGTAGAGGTAGTGTCTCCAAATCTTGAGTGCAAAAACTACGGCTCCTAACTCGAGATCATGAGTGGTGTAATTCTTCTCATGAGTCTTAAGTTGTCGAGAAGCATACGCTATCACCTTCTCGTTTTGCATTAAAACAGCCCCAAGTCCTTTATGCGAAGCATCACAATATACAACAAAGTTCTCAATCCCTTCGGGTAGTGCCAAAATTGGCGCACTGCAAAGCTTTTGCTTCAACAACTGAAAAGCAGCTTCTTGTTTCTTTCCCCATTCGTACTTCTTGTTTTTCTGTGTCAACTTGGTCAAAGGTCTAGCTATCTTTGAAAAACCTTCGATGAACCTTCGGTAATACCCGGCTAGTCCTAGAAATTGTCGAATTTCTGTAGGATTCGTTGGAGTAGCCCAATCTTTTACGGCTTCAATCTTTGCGGGATCAACTTGTAGTCCTTGACTATCAATGACATGACCAAGAAATTGCACTTTGTGGTTCCAAAAATCACACTTCGAAAACTTGGCATACAACTTCTCATTCTTGAGTAGTCTTAAAATCGTCCTTAAATGCTCTTCGTGCTCTTCTTTGCTCTTTGAGTAAATCAATATGTCGTCGATGAACACTATTACAAACTTGTCCAAATACGGTTTACATACTCTATTCATGAGATCCATGAATACCGCAGGTGCATTAGTCAGTCCGAATGGCATCACTTGAAACTCGTAATGACCGTAACGTGTTCTAAACGCTGTTTTCGGAATATCCTCCTCCCGAACTCTAAGTTGATGGTAACCCGACCGGAGATCAATCTTGGAGTAGATACTAGAACCTTGCAACTGATCGAATAAATCGTCGATTCTGGGGAGTGGGTAACGATTCTTCACCGTTAACTTGTTCAACTCTCTATAATCTATGCACATTCGGAAGGATCCATATTTCTTCTTCACAAACAAGACCGGTGCTCCCCAAGGCGAGGAACTCGGCCTAATGAATCCTTTGTCTAGAAGCTCTTGCAATTGATTAGACAACTCTTGCATTTCGGATGGTGCTAGACGGTAAGGTGCTCGCGCAATCGATGCAGCTCCGGGAACTAAGTCAATTTGAAATTCTACTTGGCGTGCCGGTGGAAGTCCTGGTAAGTCTTCGGGAAAGACTTCAGAAAATTCTCGGACAATTGGTACATCTTCAAGTCGCTTCTCCTCCGACTTTTTCTCGGTTATATGGGCTAAGAAAGCAAAACAACATTTCTTTATGTACTTCTCCGTTTTGATGCACGATATGATACTAAGTCTAGTTCCACTTCGTTCCCCACGAATAATCAAAGTTTCGCCGTTATAAGGAAGATGAACAACCTTTTCATCACAAATGATCTTTGCGCGATGTTTGGATAACCAATCCATGCCGATGACGACGTCGAAACTACCAAGTTCTACGGGCATGAGGTCTATGTTGAAGGGATGATTCAGAAAATTGAATGTGCAACCGCGGACAATGGTGTTGGTGCTAACTAAGTTACCATTAGCTAATTCGACAATGTATAATATGTCTAAGGTGGTTGGTTTAATGTTGAGCAAAGGTGCAAATGTATTGGACACAAAACTTTTATCGGCACCCGAATCAAATAAAACTGAAGCGTAACGATTATTGAGAAGGAACGTACCCGTAATAACATTCGGGTCCTCCCTATCTTCTCCGCCTCCTATGACGTAAACCCTTCCTTGTGCCGTACCTCCTTGATTCTGATTTCCTTGGTTCCTTCCCTTTTTACATTCAGACTTGTAGTGTCCACGTTCCCCGCAACCAAAACATGTAACTTGTGGCGACTTGCAATCCCTAGTTCGGTGACCAACTTTCTTACAATTTTCACATGGATCAGGACATCGACCCGGGTTGTGATGACTCGAACACCTACCACATTTCGGCAAAACCCCCGAATACCCTTTTCCTTCTTTCGGACCTGCAGCATAAGCCTTTACAACCTCTTGCCTTTTGGGTGGTTGTTGGGTAGCATTTCTACCTCTAGTGTTGTCCCACTTCCGTTTGTTGTTGTTGCTATTATTGTTGTTGTAGTTGGCTCGGTTATTGTTGTAGCTGTAGCGGTTGTTGGGGTTGTTGTTGTTGTTTCGGTTGGTGTTGGTGTACTTACCTCTCTTCACCACTTGTGCCATCAACTTCTGAGTCACTCTAATAGCTTCCTCGATTGTTTGTGGATCAAACGAAGTCACATCTCCTTGAACAACCTCGGGAAGTCCCCCGATGAAAGCCTCTATTAACTTCTCGTTATCCGATACCATAGACGGGCATAACGCGGCCAATTCTTGGAATCTCCGAATGTATGTGTCAATATCGTACCCAATGGTTACTAGTTCATAGAATTCTGTCTCCAACTTTTTGACTTCCGTACGAGGACAAAACTTCTTAGTCACCAAACCCTTGAATTGCTCCCAAGTAAGCTTGAAAGCATTCTCCATTCCAATTGGTTGAGCATATGAATTCCACCACGACAATGCTCCATCGAGTAATGTACTTGTAGCAAACTTGACCTTACTATCATCCGGGCAATTACACAGCAAAAATACGGACTCCAATTTCTCGAACCATCGCACCATGGCTGTGGCTCCTTCAATCCCTCTAAACTTGGTGGGTTCACCACTTTTGAAATCCTTGTACGAACATTTCTTAACTCCGGATCCTCCGGCATTTCCAGTAGCAGCAGCTAGCCTAGCGGCTTCAGCAGCAGTCGCGGCCTCAGCAGCAGCAGCAGCCACTGTTTCCCTTTCAACTCTTAAAGCATCGGCTATGCTATCATTCACCAACTTTTGAATAGCCGCTTGGGTCATTTCAGCTGTAGCTTTCTTCGGTGCCATAACTCTTCAAAATCACAAGATGAAACAATCATGAGAACTCGTAAGTAGAAACAACCATCATACAAATATATCCACAACCACAACATGCATAAAGATAAATGGAATCACAACGGAACAATAACGAAATATCACAAATATAATCACAACACACGTGGATAATATAAATGAAAATTTCGGCCTACATGGACCGATATCATACATAATAAAAACCATTCCTACATAGTAGAGTCAATACTTGATACATTTGTTTGTACAACAATCAAAAGACAACAAGTTCTTTAAACTACGTCACACACCTCGTGACTAGGATAATAATGGTCAAAACTATACATGACAAAAGTCTACATAAGGCACCTCATGGTGCTCCGCCGGCTCGATCCTGAAGATCACGAACCTGAGTAGTCAAGCTAGCCACCAAACTCCTCAACTCTCCAATCTGACCCTGCAAAGCAGCAACACTCTCTCTGTCCTCTAACTGCCTATTCTGTATACTCTGATGTGACAAATCAATAGAAACCCTGCCTAACACTAGGCCCTCGACCTCCTCCGCAATGGTCTCAACCCTATCTACCGACAGTTCCTCCAACTGTCGCGACAACCTATCTATCTGAATCTGCTGACTATCAATACGGGCTCCTAATGCCTCGGTAGAAGGCTGTCGAGCAGCTGCAGCCTTAGAGCTCTCGCCTAACTCGAACCTAACAGGTGGCTCGGGTTCAGTAGATGGTGGTGTAGGGATGTCAAAACGAGCACGCTTTTTGGGCGACAAGTCTGATGTAGGCAAAGGATCCCTAAGAAAATACGATGAGGATGGTGATGATGATGGTGCTAGTAGTGGTGATGGTGGTGGGTGTATCGGATCGTGAGCAGGGCTAACATGTGGAGTGGGTGCGACCTCGCCCTCCTCAAAGGGTTCAGTCTCCGTGTCAGTCATGATAGGTGGAAAGGCTGGAGTAGAGCCAATCGAAGATAAGATCTCAGTGGAGTGCGATGAAACATCATCCATGTTAGGGTTAGCTGGGACATCTTCCGTGTTAGTGTCCGATGATATAGTGATGGGATGTGAATCTGAAGACATCTCTGTGACAACCGATGTGAAATAAAAGTAAATAACTCGAGCAAAGTGTATAAAAATCCGCATGAAAAGTGAATATGCACTATGATGAAATGATGAGATGCTATGATAATGTAGCTATAGTCTAGGGTCAATGATGCAACCTAGTTCTCTATAACTGTAGCTCTGGTACCAATCTGTCACACCCGCAATTTACCTGTTTTGCAGCGGAATGGAATTCCTGGGGGATTGACTGTCATAGCACCACAATCACAGTTATATTGAACGACCTAAAGTGTCGTTTTAAAAACACATCGTTGGATATTTAATAAAAGCATTCAGAGTTACAACATAGGTCCCAAAAGGTTACAAAGTTTGCGGAAACATAAATATAATACAAGTCCAAACGATGTTTTTGAAAGAAAGTGCCATAATGTACAATGATATAAGTCGACGCCGCGACTCAAAAGGTGGTTCCTTAACCATGCCATGATGATAATACCTTAGTTACCTGAAAATACATTGCTAAAACGGGTCAACAATAATGTTGGTGAGAAATCATAGGTTTATGTAAATGTTTTATACGACTACGCAAGTATAGATCAGGCATGACAATCATGTCACGTAAAAATGTTACAATTGCAATAAGCCCATGACACCGAAACTAGACTGTTCATAATGTATGCCCTAACAGAGTGTTTGCCAGACAACTCAATAATGTTATTAAATGAAATGCATCCGTATGACTAGTTGGGATTCACCAACCCGGATGGAGGCGTCACCCTCGATAGATCTATCCACTCACCCTCGCTTCAAAGATTAACGGTTCATGTTCAGGTAATGGGGACTTTCAATTGGCAAATGTGGTAACTTAAGCAATGTAAATGAATTTAACATACTTGGTATCGTAATAAAAATGTTGTGCAATGTATTCTCCCCCGTAGGTTTGAAAATAATTAAAAGCGTATACGACGGGGCTATGAAAACTCACTTGGTAAACTGGTGTGATGACAAGAGTGAGTACACTGAGGTATATCGGGATGCTTTAATCGGGACCTATTACGAATGATATGATATGTAATGAGTTGCAATGTAATGTTATGCATGCATTTCGTATGTTATTTATACCATTTATGAGTTTTGAAAATAATACTTATCGTCGAAAAATACTCTTTTGACGTCTTGACCACTTTTAAATCACTTTACAAGTATTTACGTCAAAATGTCATCCTACAAAGGTTTCGTAATGATTTATGGTGAAATTTTCACTTTTCGTCGTAAAACAATGTCGTTGAAAATTTCTTGAAATTGACAAAAATGGCTTCGAAAAACTAGTCGTAAAATGGTGTGCGTCGATCGTTAGGAAACGAACTCGACAGTTTTAGAAAGTTTGTATCAAAATCTAAAAGTTTCAGTTCGGGAGTTTTCGTCATAAAGGTCTCGAACATAAAGATAATAAGGGCTAAAGATGGTGATTTTGTCTAATTGTTGTGTGAAAAGTGAGTTTCGGCCAATTTTAAGCATCCGTAAATAATTTATCAAAACTCCGCTATACAAACGGTCAATCGTTTTGAAAAATATGCTTGGTGATCTTGATTTTATTAGAAGACATTTCGTTCCAAAAAGTTCCACATCATCGTTAAAAACAGCCCTCAATATGGTCATTGTAGTTACCGTAGCACTTATCTCGTAAAATAATATAGTTTTTCAGAAAATAATAGTTACGGCAATTCTATGAAAACGTGTATATCTTTGTCGTTTCAAATCCGTTTTCTACGCATAATACGTCCTTAGCTTCGTATCAAAGTATACTATTATATTTTTGATAAGTCGAAATAATTTGTGAAGCTTAAGGCTCGTTTTTGACTCGAATAAAACAATAATAGGTTGCTGAATTTTCTGAAAAATATATATTTCGTCGTCAAACTTGAAAAATTCATAACTTCTTCGTTATAACTCCGTTTTTATCCGTTCAAGCGGCCACGGATTCGTTTTAAAGTATATTTTCTAAATATCAAGGCCAAAAAGTCGTGCCTACAGTCGGATTTTCCAGAAAATCAAAACAAGGACAGAACACATTTTATACTTATCGAAAATAGTTTTTCTCGTACTAAACCTATTCTAATCCCTTCAAATCAACTCCAAAGCTAATCTAATCCTACCATACACCTTCTTAGGGTGTCATGGGTTCCTAAACATCATCAAGACCAAAGTATACCAAGGGGATAATTATAGGATGACCTTATATATATATATTTCTAAAAATCATGTAAAAATGGTATAAACAACACAAATCATGCATGCTTGCTCCAAAAATGAAGAGATACTTATGAAATGAAAAGGAGATATGAAAAATATAAATGATATGCTTACAAGTTAATATGATGAGGTGCAAGGAACAAGGTTTTAGCCTAAACACTCTAGGTTTTTATTTCAAAACCTTATAAAGAGTGTGTTCTAGATTGTAATACTTGTGCTTGAGAAAAAAAAATGATGATCCCTTGAAAACCTCTATGATGGCCGGTTTTATGGAGTGAAGAACAAAGAGAGAAAGTTTTTGCTAATACTTGAATAATTATTTGATGAATGAGATTGAGATGAGGTGAAGACTTTATGTATTGTGTAAAAATCAAAACAATCAAGAACCATGCCTCATTTATTATTACCCTCCCCCTTGGTCGGCCAAGGGGGGAGGGATTTGTTAGATATTTTTTTTTTCTTTTCATATATAATGTATATACTTGTATATAATTTGTATAATTGTTAAGAATGTAGGAAAATGTATAAGTAAAGGTAATTGGTAGTTTTTAGGTAAAAGTAATTGTTAATAGATCAAAGTATAATGTAATGAGATAATAAAAATTGTAAAAATACATTCCTTGTGAAATTTGAGTGATATAAAAATTTTCGAGTAGTTTTTAAGAAAAACGTCGTAATAATTTAACTTTAACGATTTATATACAAAATAAATTTAGAACACTAGGTAAACTCAAAATATAGTTTTTACAACTAAATGTAAGTATAAAAATATATCGGGATCATTTTTAGAAGTAACGGATTAAATATTTAAAATAATAACTCACGCGATAACGTTTATTTAATATAAAATTCACGCGTTAAATGTGAAATGAAATGTCATGAATGAACTATCATGATGCAAATGATGCAAATGAAATGTAGACTAATCTTAGTCCATATGAAATGTTCGTGATGATATGATCATGAATTCGCCGCTAAACCCTTAAGGTTACGCGAATTTGGAACACGTAAACCTAGTTTACGATAAATGTTGAAATTGTAAGGCATGAATTGTTTCGAGAAATGACCTGGAAGTACGGGTTGTCACATTAGCACCGCCCTATGACTAAAACATGGAATACAACGCATCAATTAGGCAAGGATGTGACAATTCAACCGACCAATAAAAGATAACTAGGGAGTAAGAAAATCTAAGTAAACACGCTTTTAATTATCATAAAAACACTATCCTACAATCCATAGCTTTTACTTTTATCATTTAGTTTAATTAGTGTTAATCAGTTTGTTAAGTAGTTTAATTGGTAAAATACCAAAACCCTACTCCTTCAATCCCGAGATTTTACTTGCTTTCTAAAAAAAATGTAAAAAGTCTAAAAAGAATCACCCTCACTTTTACTCACTTTTACTTTTTCTTCATACATCTCGACTAGCATCTCTATTCCTCTAAAGAACGATCAACCCCCTGGGCTTACCCATACTACATTGCAATGATTAGGTACACTGCCTAGTGAATTGTAAAACTTACTTTTTGAAAAAGAAGTCTTTCGAACCACGCATCACAAATTATAGTACCAAACTTATTTTCACTCATATTCCTGTCATGATTAATCGATATTATTTTGTTTATTAAATTATGGGTAAGTGATTGATGAGCTTCGATGTAAAGCATGAACAAGAAAGAAAGTTTGTAACTATTTGGAAAAGACAAAGAATAGATTGATTTGTAATAAACTTCTAGTAAACAATCAATATCTGGGGATGTAGCTCAAATGGTAGAGCGCTCGCTTTGCATGCGAGAGGTACAGGGTTCGATCCCCTGCATCTCCATTAATTTCTTATCTTTTAAATTTTTGTTAATCCATTTGTGTCGTTAATAGTTAACGTATTTTGCGAACAATGACTCATTTAAAAGGTTTCATTTAAGTCAAAATAATGTCCTTAAAACTAAAAAGATATCATTGCCTACTAACAAGGTACCCGTGTAATGCGGCGACGGGTACCCTGTTACTGAATTTTCTAATAATGTGATGTTATGCGGCCATACTTTTTTTAACAATTAATTTAGAAATAATAATAACGGAGATCTTGTTTAGTTTCCTTTTCATTTTCGAGTCTAGATAGATCTTTGTTATTCTGTGAGTTGGGGAGTGACCAGTGGGTAGCCTAAAAAAAAAAAAAATCTTACAAAGTTAAAAATGTTTTTTCAATAATGTAACTTTTTTTTTTTTTTTTTTTTAGTCGAGTGAGTTATCGGTCGAGGGAATGAACCCTTCGCCAATTTTGGAGCTGACCGACCCAGTTCGACCCTCATGTTGCAATGGCGGCGACTCGGTCGGCGCAATGGCGACCGAATCGGTCGACCGACCACTGCGGGCAGCCTAATGGCTTTATTTTTAAATGTTTGGCGTAGTAGCTTGATTAGATTGTACATTGTGGTTAAATGGTTGTATATTTTGATGAAGGGGTAAATTAAATAGTGTATTAATTGTATATGTTGAATAGTGTTTTTTTAGTTTTATTTGTGCTTCAAATAGTTGTAATTTATGTTTTTTACTTGTATTTGCTAAAAAGTTCTATATTAGGAAATCTTAAAAAATTAATAGGAGGGAAGGTGCAAGATGCATTATAAGTAGTATAGATATAAGAGACCAATTTTGATTACACCATTGTAAAAGTCCAAAATTCCAAAGTTGTACATAATTTAAGGTGTGTTTGGGGTTGTGATTTCTACCAGGTTATTTGCTTATTGTGTTATAAAAACGCTAATAATCAGTTTTTGAGTGTTTAAAAAACAAAAGCTGAAAAGTGATTTATTGCGTTTTCCAAGTCTTGGAATGTGGTTTGGTATAAGCAGCTATGGACTTACTTTTGCACACCGCAATTTTCCATCGCTTGGCGATTTTATGGAATTACCCTCAATTTTACCTTTCTGTTCTCTTGTTGTTGCACTGGTGTGTTTCATTGTTTTATATGGGGACTAGTGAGGCAGAGAAAAAGAAACATGTAAAATTTTATGGATAGTTGTGATATGGAGTGTGTAATTGAAGCAGAGAATGTTGAAACCCTAAATTTGTATAATTAAAGATTCAATATTGGCCTAATTTTTGTATCGTTTGGTTGCAAGGCCAAATACACACATAAAAAACTTCTGAAGCTTTTTAGTTGTTGATACTTAGAGCATTGATAATTTTTATACATATATATTACTCTGTATTTGTTATAATACATTAAAGTTATTTGTTGAACCTAAACAATTTAAAAAGAATGTCCTTTATAGTCATATTTCATATTTTGAACCATTAAATATTCTGATTTGTCAAACACTAAAAAAAACTGATCATTTAATTTTTGTGATATCAAACAACAAAATCAAATCCAAACACTATATTTTCATAATCACGTTATGTAACAATTGATTATTTATTTTCAAAATGTATAATACATTTTTAGGAAAATGACTGAGATGGCTAAAAGCTGAACTAAACTTGTGCCTAAATTAGCATAACAATGATTTATTGGTTTTTAAAAAAGTAGGTCTCTCTGTTGTCACCAACAATATGTTGGCACGTAAGATTAGGCATACCAGCAGGCATGTCAATCAATGCTTATATTGTTAATAAGCAATGCCAAACACCCCTTTAGGCGCAAAAAAGGGAATTTTTTTTAGCCTATGTCCCAGTCCCTTGGCATCAATAACCAAAGAGCTCCTTATTGTAGAAAGTATGATTCAATGACAACGCCATTATTTAAATCGAGTGGGAAAATAGCCACAAGCACAAGCAAAAGGTACTAAGTTTTTACACGTCAACTTCGGACACAACCGTTCTTGCAAAGGAAAACCTGTAACGCAGAAGGTATAGGACCTGAAGAAGAATGCTTCTGCTAGTATAGCACTTGAGGGAGAGTGTATCTGTTACAAAGTGAATATCCCGATATCTATGCGAAAAACATGTTATTTGAGCTTACGAGACTATCTTATTTGGCTTATATTTCACAGACCCATTTCTTTTACTTAATTCCAGGAAATATGCTTATAAAATATAAATCACGTCAAATTAGCACATAAATACTCGCATCTCTGAATTAGATAAAGCTTCTGCAGTTACATAGATATAGCATAATGAGTTAATGACGCCCAACAATACTTCCTTTCGCTATCATAACAAAAACGGTCAAAATTTTATAAAAACACAAGAGTGCTAAACAATACGACCTTTAATTTGAGCCATCACAAGCTACCGTCATCAATCTTTCCGTTCTATGTAAGAAAATTGTATGGAGATTGCATTACATTTCCCTAATAACTAGCAAAATAACATTGGCTGAGACCAAAGTACAAGAGAAAGTTAGCACTCTTTAATCAAGCCTCCATCATCTCTTCATTTGAACACAGATACTGGTCTACATGCTTTTTGAAACCAGCATTTATCTTTCTTCTGCATAGAAACAAACATGTATGCCGGGTGAGAAATAATAAGAGCTGCATATACAAAATGAATAAAATTAAAAAATTACGCCAATTTTAAAACCAAAACATGGGCCATAATGTATCAACAAGACGATTAATATAAAGTCGAACACTTGTCTTGACACATATATGCGCAGTTAAACGTTGTACATTTTATGAAAATATATCAGTTTCAAACACTTGTCACTATATGCAGTTAAAATGCTGCAATGATTCCATCGAAGCATAGATTTTTAAAGAAAAGTTGATGTTTGACACAACTAATATCATCTAAGTTCCTCTAATAACAGGAGATAACAAATTCGCATGAAGAAAAAAAGAACCAACTTCTTCAGAGAAATGAAACAATTTACTAAATTCTGCATAAATGCATACCTTCATAATCATGGAATACAAATTTCAGAGAATATTCGTAGCTTCGAGTCCGCCCCTCCACTTACCACGCTATCTCCATTCCACCAGTCGGCAGCTAGCACCTATAGATTTTGATGAACACCGCATTATTACTTATCAAATGGACAAAATGCTGAGTTGCTGACAAACAAAGAGCTTGTGTAAAAGTAAAAACAATCAAATACCTTATCCTCGTGTGATTCAATTTTAGCCAATGGCCACTGCAACAAGCAATCAGTGATCAAATGTTACAAGTATGCATATGGTTGGGTTCAAACATAAAACTGAACTTGACTCTATTGCAGTGAAATCAATTTTTCTTACCATAGTGCATTCTTGCACAAAAACATATCAAATATATGACATTAAAAAAAGGTTCACCATGCTACGCAAAAGACATAAGTACAATAGTTTAAAGAGTAAATCTCACTTCAAATCAAAGTTATATAAGAATGAAGCAAATACCGCAGTTCTCAAGTCCCATAACATCAGTTTCCCATCATGAGATGCAGATAGCAAATGAAACCAAGAACTTGTGTGCCACTTGCATGCTGTTATCCAGGATGTGTGTGATTGGAATAAGAAGCTAGGAGCCAGAGTCCCTGTAATATACAACATATGGGTTTGAGTTTGTGCGTAACTTGTGGGCTGCTAGTCAACACTTTTGAGTCAAAGTGTACCTGGTTTACGAGGATCCCAAACCCTAAGGATGGGATCAGAGCCACCACCTGCAATGAGAGCAGAACTTTCACCTCCAACATCGATGCAATTAATAGCTTTCCCACAATACTGTAAATGTGATAAGAATATTAAAAGAGAGACCGTTGTATAGGTGAACTCAAACATAATATAGTGATTATTCAATTTAGCGTACCATGTTTAATGTATCTTTTCCTGTCTCCACGTCCCATCTTCTAATGGAGTGATCCCATGATGCAGAATAAATAGTTCCGTGTTCGGGCCAAACAACTGAAGATACAGATTGTGTATGACCCACAAATGTAGATACAGCCTCACCCTGAAAGCATGAAAAGTTTTAGACGAGACAATGAGGTTTTTAACCAACATAACATGTTACTATATAGTCAAATTCATCATTGACACCGTCACCAACAGAAAAGCTAAGCTGCTGAACATAGAGACCTGAACCTCAGATTATTGGTCACCCAGTAAAAGTATTTACTAGTATTAGTAGTTAGTTCAATAGTAGTATTAATAAACCATATGTGGAATTGAAGAACCTTCCCCAAAAAGCCGAACACTTACAAGAAGAATGTATATGCGTTCCTAAGTGATAAATATTCTCCCTTTTTGATAAAACCCACTTGTAACTGTCAAACACTAACAGATACTTTTTTGCTTTTTCACATCATAATTTCCTTTGGGCTATATACTTAGGATTATATTTTTTCCAGCGTGTTTTTTTCATCCCTGTGACTACATGAAATGAGTCTTGACAGTGTAAACGACATCCTTCTACCCACACTCGGCTAAACTAAGTTCCATATGAAACTATGTATCCAATAAGAGCAATACCTAAAATCATGATACTTTCTTTCGATTACTTTATTTTTTACAATTAGCAAAGATTCTTGACGAAGAAACTGCACATGGTTCATGGTTCATAGTAAAAAACTATTGTTGACCATGGTCTCTTTTTCTGGACAAACTGGCTAAAGTTCCCAACAATGGTCATCTTTTCAACAATGTAAAATGTATCCATACTGTTAGGATCAGGAGAGAATAATCAGGAATAATCAGTAGCAAAACAAATGGAGATCAGACAAAAGTTTCTTGTATTACAAATCAAAGGATACAAGATGAGTAGTGTGTGTCCAAAATAGATGATTACAAATGGGGGGATAAGCCCTTATTTATACTAGGGCTTATTGGATTCTAGAAGATTCTAATACAAATATCTTAGATTTTCCTATAAGCTAATATCTAGCTTATTCTAGATTATTCCACCAAAGTATCTAGTTTATTTCTAGATTCTTCCAAAATACCCTTTAGACCAAAATACTAAACTACCCTTAGGAGGTGAAGTCACAATATCTAACAATCTCCACCTTGAGTTCAACTCCTAAGTAACACCATATCTAATTCCAAGTTCCAAAGGCTAGAGATATTAGCTAATTTCAAATCAAACGATCGATTCCCAAAAGCTATCCGAAACAAAATCGATCCAAAACAAATGCCGATGACTTCAAAACGAACAATCAAATGTTAGCCGACAAATCCAAAACGGCCAACCGAACAAACAAATCGGCTCAAACGATCTTCACTAGTGACAATCAAACTCGGGCAATAAACTTCAAAAGCCCGACAAACGAAGATCCAAAATTTCCAAGCTGACAAATTCCAAACGATCGAACAAATTCAAACGACCTGATCATAACCAAGTCTTCAAACACCAAATCGATCTTCAAATGCAATTACCAAATTCAAATTCTAATGACCCACTTATTGGTAAGTATTATGGTCCAACTTCAAACTTATTATCCGTATCAAACAAATTCAAGTTAATAAATAACTTGACGAACGGCCTCTGATAATTCAAACGCCCCAAATATGATACGGATAATAATACCAACGACCCACTTATCCAATAAGAATTACAGTCTAAATTCAAATACCAAATACCCAAATAACCTAATCATGGGCTAGTCTTCAAACAAACGATCTCATCAAAAAAATCCAAATAGTGACCAATCACAAAAACTATCCATTCATTCAAATCATCAAATTGCTCCACCATAACTGATTATTCCAAAACTCAAAACAAAAAATCAACGAGCAAACCCGAAATCCAAAATTCAGCCGCCAACTACCAAATGAAATCAAAGAACTAACAAATATTGGCACAATTCCAAAATCCCATTTTCTGATTCAAAGCCCTCTTAGCCAAAGCCCCAAATTCTAACCCAATAACTAGTGGATCCACAAAGATGAGATTTTTAAAATACATCCCTACAGAAATTGATCCAACACAAGTTCTAACTATCCCTAATCCCAATCAACAAACACCTTCAACATATCAAACTAGCAGAAGCAACAAAAGATTGAAACAAACCTGATGTTTTCAAAACTGACCGACAACAACCACCAAACACCAAACAAATTCAAACTTGGTGTCTTCAACTAATCGAATCAGCAGCCACCAAACACAAACGAAAAACAATCAAATGGTTTCAAGAAATTAATTCTTGAAATCAACCAAAAAGCTGATGTCGATCAGAAACCCAAAAGAATTGTAGCTTGCTTCAAATTGATCGAACCCGCTCTGATACCAATTTGTTAGGATCAGGTAGGGATATTCATGGGGCAAAAGACCAGACCATAGCAGCAGAAGGCAAAGATCAGAACATGGGAGCAAAATAAGCAAAGTTTTTTGTATTTACAAATCAAAGGATACAAGATGAGTAGTGTGTGTCCAAAATAGATGATTACAAATGGGGGGATAAGCCCTTATTTATACTAGGGCTTATTGGATTCTAGAAGATTCTAATACAAATATCTTAGATTTTCCTATAAGCTAATATCTAGCTTATTCTAGATTATTCCACCAAAGTATCTAGTTTATTTCTAGATTCTTCCAAAATACCCTTTAGACCAAAATACTAAACTACCCTTATGAGGTGAAGTCACAATATCTAACACATACGAACACTTGTAATTCGACAATTGAAAATGTAACCATTGTGTGAACATTGGCCCGCAAGAAAGAGAAGAACCCAATGACACCATAAAAAACAAGTAGACATGAATTTTTGGAGAACCCGTATTGTGTGCCCCACGCCAACAATGATGCGCAGTCCAATCACTAAAAAGAGCCCATGGTCAATAAATCGTTTTGATTAAGAATAATGGTTGATATGTTGCACACTCGTCTCCCCCATCAAGAACCTGTATTCTTTGTTACAAATTTCAAGAATCACAGTTACCAAAGAAGGTGAGGTTTCGATGAGTATAGAACTAATCAAAACTTGTGTTGAAAGAGTGAAGACAGACAACCACTAAAGTAAAAGATTTCACTGGATCAACCAACTATAATCGTGTCATATAGCAACAAGGATGAAAATAAAACTTGTGACAATGCACTTTTGATAAAATAATGTTAAGCAGAGTATTGTAATATGTTTTAAAAAGGGTACAATAACTCCTAAACAGGATTTCCCCACTTGGTGTAAATTTTGTTATAAACTCCTAAATTTTTTTCTAAATGCACCCGGTATCTTTTTAATTCATCTATATATATATTTTTAATATCAAGTTACAATTTGTTTGTTTCACCTGGTCACTTTTAAGTCCCGGGTCCGCCCCTGCTTTTAAATGCACAAGGTAGACTCAGATGATTAGACTCGCGGGGCAAGCCTCTTGACAATGAGGCACATCATATAGAAATAATTTAAAGTATGGATATATACAGCTCAATAGCATTATAGCTTAAAGTACAAATTTTAGTAAAACACGAGAGTCCAGACTTAAAATTTCAGCATTATTATGATATTACAAACAAAGAAATGCTAGAGCAACTACAACAGTTGTATTTGAAATTATCCAGCTATTCTATTTGCTTACTTTCAGAAGTTATCTTGCTAACATTTATCTTCTTACAACAACAATACCCAATCCCGTTTGAGCGAGGAGGTGAAGTGTAGACAGAACATACCCCCTACTCTAAGGTAAACCCGAGAGTAGGGAGACTGCTTCCTAACATTTATCTTCTTAATAGTAATTAATATACTTTGTCAGTTTGTCTTCTAGTCATATTTAGTCCATTAGAGATAGAATAAAAATAACTTGCAATTTTCTTTATAAACCAATCAAATTTACTTCAATATATATGTGTTTTTGATGTTTATCCCTTTTATTCCTCCATGAACCAGAAAACAACACAAGATTTTTATACTTTTTTTGCTGTGTTTCTGTAGATAAAAACGTCCAAGGTCCTACTCCGTCATCAATTATGGCATTAACTCCTAATCTTTATCGCCAAGTGTATATTCAAAGGAGATCATTTGCACACTGCGTTTTTTGATTCAAGCACAACTAAAACAATGTTTTCTTACTATCTTACCCTCATATCCAATCAACTTTCTTTTCAACTATCATAAAGCAAGCGCAAAATAGTCAAACCAAATTTTAGTGGTGACTGAATCAAGTGTAAAAATCACTCCCATACTTAAAGGCCCAGAGTTAGTCAGCAAAAAGTTGATCAACAAAACGCTATGTAGATTCAAAATCCAGGCAACACTAAGACCTCCATGACCTAGTAATCAAGGCGTTGGGACTAGATGTACTCATGAATGTGCATCGACTAATCAATAAAGCCCAAATGTATGATCCTAGTGCATCTCTGATCCTAGATACACCTTTTACAACTATGCTTTTTACAATGGTAAAAGCTACATACAAAGGTATGTCATGGGACTCACAGCCGACTAGTAATTGACAGATAAAAAATACCTCGGATTGAGATTCTTCTTCCTCACTTCCCTTTTTCCTTTTCTTCAATGACACCACATCTCCTTCATTAGACTCTGTCTGCCACAAGTTGATTCTACAATCCCAAGAACCAGAACACACCTATAGATTGGGGAAAAAAAGCTTTTAAGAAATTACAATCCAACAAAGATGTGTATTTAAGAAAAGAGTATAAAGACAAAGAAAGTGTACCATATCTCCAGTAGACTGTGATGCAAGACTTTGCACGGAAGCGGTATGCCCACGAAGAGTTCTATAAGCCCTTATCTTTTGGTTCTCGTCTTGGGACTCTGCATCAACCTACAAGATGAAAGTCTTATCTTAGAGCCGTTAATTCAGCATAGGTGTATTTTAAAACTGAAAAGCCACGAAAACTTACCTTCCAAAGTTTTACAGTCCGATCTTTTGAACCAGTGGCGACAACCAAATTGTCATCCTCTGCATATTAATCAAACTATAATTAGAATACGAATAGTATAACTGATAAAGATGGTGAACTTATAGCTCGTAAGCATGTAGGAAATTGTAGATAAAAGAAAGCTTTTAATAGTTTCTAGCCATTCAATTCAGCTGGGTATTTAATGATATTTTATTTACTGTGTCTACTAGAACGACAAAAATATGTTTGCATTCTTCAGTACATGATACTGAAAATGATATATTTTGCAAACAAAGGTTGAAAAGAACCAGCTACATACCTATTGTTTTCACGACACCAACTGATGTTACTGCATCACTGTGTCCCTCCAAAATATGTGTGCAAACCCCAGCAGCTTTCCATACCCTAAAATATATATTGAAAAGAAACATACACTTTCGCTACATTATTATCTCATAGGAGAAGAGTAAAGGGCATATAATCTTTCAGAACATAAATGGCGTTACCTTCCTAACCCATCATAGCAACCCGTCAAAATGAACCTGCCGAACGAAGCACATGAGATTTCAGTGAAAATAATTTAACCACTGTCAAAGGTCGACACACCTAAGTACAACATTATAAAGCCTTTTCATCTTAGACCCTAACTTTTCTGCATATCTTGTACTGATCAACTGTGGTTCAGAAGTTGACATAATAAGATGAAACATTTCAACTCTCTATAAATACGAAGTTCAAATTTTGCAGAATATTGAGGTTTCAAGAGTTTATGCCAAAATGGTTCTGCTTCATGCCTACCACAGCACATACAAGACAGACACTTCTAAAAACTTCATTGAATCATAACCTTAAAGTGAAAAACAAAAGGTGGGTATAAAAAACAGGGATACAGGGATGATAATTTAATTGCTACAAGTAGACAGGCTTACCGACTTGAACCATCAACTGCACTGACCCAATCATCATGTAATGAAGGATCTTCTTCCTTGCGTGGAGCTACAGCTCTTATGTATTCAATTTCTACAGTTTTCTCCTGTTGTTGGACGCAAGATGCAGTCAGGTATCAACCAGAAAAAAACCAGATGATATATGTAAACGATCAGCGACATCCCTTAAATATTTATCTTCATTTTATCATTAAATCACTCTCCCGTTACAACTTCGAATTTTAAGACAAATGAAAGATTGATGTTTAATCATATATACCGATTGGCGATTGCTATTGATAACACAAGTAAACTATCTAAGCATGCTGAAAAAAAAAAGTATACCGCTGAAATGCCCTTAGCAAGAAGAAATTCTTCAAGTGACATTCTGACCAGCTCATTCTGGATAAGAAAATCAAATGGTTCATGTTTCCAATCATCGCTTCCTATAATAACAACAAAACAAATACAGTTAGATGACATACAAATCCGCATTAATCTGATTACCTACAAGGCCACTACTTTAGAAACAATACTAGATAATTTGATGGGGTGGTTGGAATTTCTCAGACTTTTTTTATTGTCTGCTTATTTCATACTACGTATCAGGTTAGCAATTTGGAGTGTTTGGATAATTGAAACTGCTTTTGCTTATCTGCTTTTAAAGCAGATCCATTTCGAAGTACTTACCTGAAAAAAAAAATAAGCGTTTTCTTTTTACCCTCATATCTAATCTAAACCCGCCAAGTAAAGTAGACTATGATGACACTCTCCAGTCTCCAACCAATTTAATCACTTTTTGGGGTCTAATTGTATTTTTTTACTGCATAATTAAATCCAACACTGGTTGTTTCGTTTAGCTTAATTAGCAATAAGTTCATTTTAACAGTTCATCAGCTTGTCACAAGCTTATTAAAGTCCGCAATCTCACTTGATAAGCTTTTCCAACAGTGAATAAATCCATAAGCTCAAAAAATAAGCTAAACCAATGAGTTTCACAATGTCTAAAAACCAATCAGCCGTAAAACACTAAAAATCTCATTACCAAAAAAAACATATTAAAAAAAAAAAAGAAAAAAAAAAAGGAACCTGACTCAAGAAGATTATTGACAATAGCAGACAAGCCACTCCTAGTTAAAGTAGAAGGCAAAGCAATAGATGTCTCCGGTACTTTTAACGGCGCTTTTAATTTCGTCACAAATTTTACTTGCACTCTTCTTGATACATCTTCGTCAATATCCATCTTAACCAACACACGCACACAGTTTAAACCTTAAAAATGTGAAGAACAAAAAAATCGGCTAGGGTTTAACTGTGGTCTACAACAAAGAACATATTTTAAGGGTTTTAGTCATTTTGTCACTAGGTCTTTGTTTTTTGGTTTTTTTACATTTTTGGGGTTAATGTTTGAAGAAACTACATTATATCCCCTCTTTCATATAATGTGAACTTTTAGACTTTGTTTTGTTTCATAACATAAGCCAGAAAGCACTTAATCATAGCTCATAGATGTGAATTAAGAAAGTCGGGGTGGCAATTCGGGTCAAGTTCAGGTTGGTGAGTTCACGTTGGCGGGTTAGAAAACCTCAACTCGAACCTGTGCTATTTAAATCATCAGGTCAGCTATGTCAACTATAACCTGTTTACACATAACCCGAACCTGACCCATTTAATCTGTATATATACTGTGTTGGCGGTTTAAATAAATTACATGGGTTGAATAGTAAAACGGGTTTCGGGTTGACCCATTTAACCTGTTTTTATACAAAAGTTGACACATTACACTAGTTAAGTAGGTTAAACGGGTACCAACCCGTATATAAAAATATAAATAATTTTTAATATAAGAAAAACATCTTAAACGGGTTGGCGGGTCGACCCACTTAATTTATTCTTAACCCGAACCTGACATGTTTAATCAACGGGCTAGATGGGTCGACCCGAAATCTATTTAGACTTGACCCGAACCTGTTAATTTTCGTGTCGTTTCAGGTCGGGTTTCGTGTCATGTCAGAAATTGCCACCCCTAACATAAGACTATCCATATTATCATAATTAAATTATATAAGCCCACAAGTCTCAAAATAAACTGAAAAATTTGAGGCTTATGAAATATAAGCTGAAAATAAAATAAGCTCATAAGTCACATATAAACTTAAACAAACACTGAGCATCCACATTATCACATCTACTAAGGGTACGTGCGACTAACTCGACTCAAAAATACTATTTTTGTCGAGCTTTTGTGAGAGAAGCTTAAACTCATTCAAGGGAAGATTTGAATTCAGATTGAACTCGGCTGAAAAAGCTCTCCCCGCTAAAACTATTATAAAAGATACAACGTAGTAATATGGTGATAAATTAATTATTTTTATTTGTATTAACTAGTTTACATATAATTACTTACAAAATTTACACTTATCGATACACATTATACTTGATGTATATACATATTAACCCCTAAAATATACACATACATAATAAATATACTAGAATGGTACTCGTGAAATTGGTGGCGGTGAATAGTTTTAGATTTGAGTATGTGTGGTTTTTGTGGTCTGAGTATTCGTGTGTGTGTTTTATGTGTGTGCGTTTTTTGTGTGGGAAAAAAAAGATGATATTAGGTGAAAAAGTTATGACCTTGTAAATGCACGAAAACTTTAATTATTGAAACTTAAAAGTATTGGCCCATGAATAACATGTATTATTATTTGACGGGTATAAATTTATATAAACATCCACATTTAGTAAATATGCACTTACATAACAAGGCTTGAGTATAACAAAGATGACAAAAAATCAAAGATCAAATGGACCTATACTAGTCAGGAATGAGTTGAGATCAATATAGATCCATATTTATCATAGATCAAATGAACCAATATTAGCCATTTATTTTTCATCAAAATTAATAAAAAACTATTTTCCACTTTTTTTTAAAACAAACATATCTAGCAAACGGTAAATCTTTAAGCTACGAAAAATACACCATCGCGACGAGAATTAAATTATCTTTATTCACTTCTATACACTTTTGACGAACTTTTTTTTTTCAAATTTCCGACAAGAAAAATCACATGTGATAAAGATAATTTAATTCTCGTCGCGATCGTATGATTTTTTTTCGCGTAACGATTAATGGTTTGCGAGATATTTAATTTAAAAAAAAAGTGAAAGTTTTTTTTTTTTTTTTTTTTTTTTTTTTTTTTTTTTTTAATAAAAAATAAATAAACATGATTGGTTTTTTGGATTTATGGCAAATTTGGTATCTATATTGATATTTTCTCTACTTGTCATTCAGTTTTAATCAAAATTAAAATACCCACTTTCTACCTTTTATTAAAATCATAATATTTTGCAAACGATAGATCATTAAGCAACAAAAAATACATCATCGCGACGAGATTTTTTTTTTATCTTTTAATAGATGGGCATTTCAATATAAAATTTTCATAAAAAATATTCGCTTTTTTAATGATATTTAATATTACACGGTACATGTTGGTAGCCTTGGATGCACTTTTTCAGAGACAATGACACAGGAGGGAGGCGACAAGGATGCTGAGAATTTCCCAGGCGAGGTATGCAAGGATTGCAGGGTCTTCCCAAGCGAGGCATGCTCATTTTAGCACAGGTTGGTAACCTTGGATGCACTTTTTGAAAGACAACAACACAAAAGGGAGGCGACAAGGATGCCGAGGATTTTGTGGAAGAACCTGATCGAAGATGTTGTTGAGTCTTTCAGAGCAAGAGTCTTAGAGGGACTTTCTGCTCGGGTCGAGGACTTGACTGTTACTGACGTGGATCAGATGTGGAACTAACTTTCTTGCATCACTAAAGACGCAACAAAGGATTCCTTATGTGTGGTTAGTGGGTCGGCGAGAACCCAATCGACTCGCAGGGAATCTTGGTGGTTTAGTGAGGAGGTGCAAACTAAAGTCGCGATGAAACAAGCTAGGTTTAGAGAGTTTCTTTTTTGTCGTGAGGGCCATCAAGTGGATAGGAAAACTACATAAGAGAGGTATAAAGTTGACAAAAGAGAAGCGAAAAAAGCAGTTGCCCTGACGAAGGACAAAGCGTATGAAGAATTATATAAGAAATTGGACTCCAAATAAGGGGAAAACGATATCTACAAGATTGCTAAAGCCCGAGAGAGAAGAAGGAGTGATATAGGAAACATAAAATATATCAAAGATGAAGGAGGGTAAAGCATTGTGAACGAAGAAGGTATCATGAAAAGATGGGGAGAGTATTTTTCCTCCTTTTTCAACGTTAGGATTCTCGAAGGAAGCAGGTGATGTCACAATAATCACAAGTCTAACACAACACTAGAGAGACAAAGTGGGTGTGATCACTTATATCCTAGAGATATAAACGAGAGAGAATATGAGGAAAGTCTTGCAAGACATTAGATAGACACACACATCATAACCCATGAGGTAAGGGGCATTTATACCCTTACAACCATATGTTGAGAGACCTCTCAACCTATTAGCTTCCCCTCACAACTATAAAAGTGTTATAAGGGTAGTTGGTCTAACAAAATCATAAACGTTTATACAACTTATCCTCTCTATTACTGTAAAACCCTAAAAATCGTAAACGTGTTAAATGACTACTTTGCCCTCAGCTTAGTAATTGAAGAATTCGTAAAATAGATCGAGCTCATTAAATACATTTCTAGCATAACTTATAAATGATTATCAACCTAAAATATACGAGATCCATAAAATAAACTTGCACTTATATTGGTTAAGTACATGGGCCGAAATATTTTTACATACAATTCAAGCAAATGAAATTTGAACCCAAGCCCATCATGTAGTAAATATGAAAGGCGAAAATTTGTTTTGATCCTCATTATACTCGACCAAATCATTCCCCTCATATCCCGTTTTTCTCTCATCCATCTAACCTACATTATTTCATTCGAAAACAATCATGAAACCCTAACTACACAAAGTGGCGGCATCCCTTTCTTTTCCCTCTTCCATTCGATCTTCAAACAAACAAGGAGGCTGTGATGAAGCGGTTGCTGTGATCGTGGTTTCTGGTTCAAAAGGGTGGCTGGTCGTGGGTTCTAGCCTGAAGGTGGGGGTTGTCTTGGTTTGCTCTTGGTCAGGGTGATGTCGTGGGTTCTCCATTTTTCTGTCGTGGGTTTATTGGTCAAAGTTGCTGCTGGTCGTGGCCTCCTAGGGCATTAAAATGGTCTTGTATTACTTGTTTTGATCTTGTTATCTTCTCCTTGTCTCACGCTACTAAGGTACCCTCGTAATCACCTTCTTGTGTCATTTGATTTATGAATTCTGGTCGTGTATATGGCCCTCATGCGCATGACTATATGCAAGATTAAAACCTTAGCACATGAAATAATAAAATGACTACATAAAATCATAGTATTGGAACTCTACTTATGTCGAATAATTATGCATTAAGACCTTGGCTTTGAATCTAATTTTGAGCCTCATATCATACATGTTTCTTTCGTTATTATCAAGCCTAAATGAAGTAAAACATAGTGTATATAATTGGTATTAATTGGGTCGAATTTCATGAGATCTAGGGCTCGTTTTGATACTTGAAAGAGGCGCATAAAATTCTAATTTTAGGGAGGGAGGTCTCGACATTAAAGAGAAACCACACAAGGGTCATGTAAAACTTGTACAAATCGAGTCCTAATGGTCAGCAACGTAAATAGAAATCGAAATCTTGAACTAGGGCTCATATGTATATGCCTTATAAAGGGTGGTTTTGAAATTAATGAAACTTGCAGGTTTGATATGTTAACATGATAACTAAAAGGGTTAAAAGAGTAAAATGGGTAAACTTGTTATATTTGCACTTAAGACCCCATACTTTGTAATAATTACACTTTAAACTCTAAACTTGTAAAACTTGGCATAAATGATCTTTACACTATAATAATACTCATTTTTCATCATTAAACCTAATATGACATTAAATGCATCATAAATGGCTAAACTTACTAAATATGGAAACCTGTTATTTATGGAAACTTACTAAATATAGAAATCTGTTAATTATGGAAATCTGCCTAAAATAGAAAGTTACCTAAAATAGAAAGTTACCTAAAATGGAAAGTTACTAAAAGTGGAAACCTGCTAAAAAGGGAAAGCCATCTAAAATGGGTAATCTGATCTTAATAAGCGTTATCTTATTCATAGGTTCTGGACGACGGGATTGATTCATCGTGTGACCTTACTTTCCTATTTTGCTTGCTTCGAAATGAGATACAAATATTCTATCCCTTTTCAGTAGGGGTTTCTCATGACTTTCTGGTCCTTCGACGTTGTTTCGCTTATGATATTTCATTGCTATGATACCATTGCTATTGACCCTTTGATATTGAACCATTGCTATTGACCCCTCTGTTATTAAACCTCTGTTACTGAACCTTTGATATTGGACTTTGACATTGAAATGTTGCTATGCACTTCTGAATTGGGAACTATTGATATTGAACCTTTGATTATGAAGACTTATATATTGCTACACTTTGGACCTTTTGTATTGACCTGTCAGATTGATACCCGAGCCATTAACTAGGCATGGGGGTTCCATGTCCGTGTCATTGATGCACCAATGGCATGACTCCAGTGTGGATGAGTGATGTTCCACACCGTCCCCATATTGTATTGATTATGCGCTCTTCAGATATATTGTATGGCCACTATTGTTCTGCAGGGGGCGTATGGATGCATCCTAGATTTGTATTGTATTGTATTGATATTGATATATTGTATTGGTGATGTGGTGCGTGTGTGCAATACACCCCCTCACAGTCTGGGAGCTAGCTACTCCATTGGTTAATTAGGTCTCCCCTACTATTGGACTGGTATTCCGAGGTCACCCCTCCGTATACAATGGCTACTATTGGATATTGGGCTACTAATGCCACTATTGATTGTATTGTATTGTATTGTTGGCTCGGGATAGATTTCTGACAACCCTTACACTTTTGATATACCTATATTGTACCTTATGTATTCCCCAACGCACCATATTCTGTATTAATTGTCCGTTACTCAGTACCCTTATGTGACTTACTCTACTATCATGATATATATTCCATTGCATTGATATGTCATACTCTTATTCCGTTACTTCAGACTACCATTCCATTCACGTACCGGGTTATTATATGATTATTGAATTTGGTTATGCTATTACATGTTTTATGTGACTACCGTTTACCCTGCTACGATATGATTAACATGTGATTATATGATTCACCTGTTGTCATCTGACTATATGTTATCTTACTGTTATGTGACCCTTTGATATTTCTGGTGACCTTACTAGTGTGTAATCGATTGTTTTATATGTTTATCATGTATTACTCTCGTTCAGTAAATCTCGTGGACTATGATCATCCGTTAGTAACCTCATCTGCTAATTGTTGACTTGCCATGTTTATATTTCTGTTTAAGCTACGGTTTGATCAGGTAAATGGTTCAACTTATATTGTCTGGCTTGTAAACTTGTTTAGTTGCCATGCTAGGACCTTGTTTAAATAATTCATTCAGTTATGAGGTGGTTCTGTATTCCTATCTGATACATGTGGCTAGCAGGTTTTGACTGCTGTTAGTACTTCCGCTGATTATGGTACTTGTTATAATATTAGCTGTGGGTTACTTGACTTGTGTTGATTGCTATGCTCACTTTCTAATTAGTTGCTTCCGCTAGCTTTTAGATTTCCGTTTGGCTCATATGTATCTGATTTCCTGATTAATTGTATGCCTGGTTATTTTGATGTGCTTATGTATATATCATCGATGTGTTATTTGTTTTGTTCTCCTTTGTGATCTGTTCCTTCTGGATATCTGTTACTATTGTATTCTGCAGGTTCCTCATTGACTCATTGTTTCTTTTCCATTGCGACCTTGTTATTGTTTCCTTTGTTTCATTTCATATTTCTGATTTTGTTTAGCTTTTGTTTTGTTATATTTGTTCAGTGGGCTTTTTAAGCTCAGTTGCATTTCTTTTCCTGCGGCAGGTTTTATGTTGGAAGATGGGCTTTGATGGGCTGAGAGTTGGATTGTCTGAATGGACCAACCCTAGTTACCTTATTATTTTGGACTTATTTTGATGGGCTATTATTTGAGATTTCATTTTATTTTAGACATTTTGGATTTTGTATTTTCTTTGTAAGTCATATGTATATATGACTTGGTAATTTATTTTTATAAGGCTTCCGCTTGTAAAATTTTATTTGTATGTTCTGATACGACACCAGAATGTGACACTTCTACCCTTGCCGAGTTGGGGTGTTACAATTATGGTATCAGAGCAAAGGTTTCATCTTGTTGACCTTAGGATTGACGTGTGAGGACTTGGGTAGACATTAGTCTTTCGTCTGTTCTGATCTCTTTCGATTCCTTTTGATTGTCGTTCAGATTTGACTTCGATATTCTTTTGTCTTCACTGATTTGGCCTTCTTCTCCTCACATCGAATTTTGTTTATTTTGTCTTCGCGCATCCGTTTGTCGATCGTTTAGATGGAGATTACTCGTGGAGTCGAAGATGATGGTGCCGACCCTGCACTGCTGCAACAATTTTTGAACTGGAGAGGTTCGTGAAATAGAAGCCGCACCCGATCTTGAGGCTGCTGGAGACATGAGGATGCTGCTGGAGGGAGCTGGACGGATCAACCAGAGGCGCAAAGATGGAGACAAGATTCATCTGATGGACACTTGGAAGACGTAGGAGCAGAAGAACTATGATCGGCATACTTTAGACGTGCATAGAAGCTACTACCAAGATTCGGGCGTATTGTGGTCAACAGTTCAACCATTGAGATGCTGAGAAGATTCATCTGTTTCATATGATTGTGCGCGACTTGTGCTACTCTGATTTGTTTGTCACGCGTTTTGAGGCGGTTTGATATTTGTTATGCGATTTTTGATCAGTATTACTTTCCTTTGATTTGTCAGAACTCGGTTTGAATCGTGAAGTTTTATCGTTTAGCATTTTGGTATTATCTCAGCTTTATATTTGGATCGTCAGTAATGAGTCATGAGGAACCGTTTCGAGCATGTTGGTGACCTTCTCTCTTGGGTGGTATGGTAAGTTTGTTTGATGTATTATATGTTGTATGTATGTGGATCTGGTCTGCTTTGGTATGTTGCTTGCTACCTGTATGTTAGCTGTTTTGTGGTGATATTGGTTATGTGGATTGTCATGACCCGAGACAGAATATGATGACAATAAGGACTTATTATGTGATGCAAGTATTACGACGCCTGATCAACGTGATAATACCGAGATCATATAATCTGAACTTATTGGAATCATACGGCGTCTTAGGAAATGCCTGGGGTTGATACGTGAATGGACTAGGGCTTATATCCGTTATGTGTCACACCTCATATTCGTTTGGAATTCTGTACCTCTTTGCGAAATTCTCACCGATATTTGTTACGTATAAGTTTTGGTACGATTGGGAACTGAAATTGTTTGATCTGTGCGAAACTATGGATTGCCACGTCTGCCTTGAACTTATACGGCTCTGTGTACCTTTGCGACTTCAATTTTCGAGGACGAAAATTTTCTTTTAGAGGGGAAGCGTTGTAAAACCCTAAAAATCGTATATGTGTTAAATGACTACTTTGCCCTCAACTTAGTAATTGAAGAATTCGTAAAATAGATCGAGTGTTAGGATTTAGTAAATCCAGTTATTAAAGAGTCGGTCACCTCAAGTATATGTCATCATTAGAAAGCTCGTAGTCGTAGATTATGATAAGTTAAGTAGTATTTAGTTTAAGTAACACCGTGGAGGACGGACGGGTCTTTACCCAATATATGCCTGATCCACAGCCCGATAGGTGGCGATTTATGTAAAGACTATAAATACTCTCTACCTTCCAAGGTAGAGAGTTGGAGCTCATAATAAGACTTTTCTTTCTCTCACTAAAGTTCCCTAAACCTCTAACTTTCTCTCTCTAGAACTCTTTGTACGCCTACTTTGTGTTTGGTTTGATGTGTATGTGAAATCCAATATGTTACAAATGGTATCAGAGCCAGGTTATGTAGATATGCACCAGTCATGATTTCTTCAAATTAAGTGTGGATACTGTGAGCATGCGGCTTTGGATTGACTCCTCAATTCTGATCAGCTGCAACCGTCCAAATGTACATGCAAACAACAGTTAGCAATAAAATACACGAAAGTGTCTTTGATCACTTTCGTTGAATTGAGGTACACGGCCCACGGTTCCCCGTTGATCAGTACAAGTACTGCCTGTGATCAGGTAGAGTTCCGAAGAACCTCCTTGACAGGGTTTCGCAGCTGTTCTAGCTGTTCTCAAACCGGAACGTCTCAAAGAAGACAACACGGAGTGAGTGAACCAGCAAATTGAGATTCATTGATTGATGAAAAATGATTTGACAAACAATCGCGTATTGCTTGAAGAAAGAGTTTTGCAATACGACGAAGGTTTTATGAGAAAGATCAATTTTCAATCAAAATACTTTTTGTATTAGAGAATGAGTACACATTCGATGTGCTAGCGAAAAGAAGAGATTCACACATCGAACGGTTTTTCTAAAAGTATTTTTCAATCAGAGATACTTTTTGAATTTGAAATGAATACACATTCGACGTGCTAGAGAAAAGAAGGTTTGCACATCGAACGGTTTTTCCAAAAGTATTCGTCAATTCTATTCCTGGACCAAGGTTGATTCAAGATTGAATCTCCCCATCGTTTCTATCCAGTTGTCACAAGCTTGATCTTACGAGAAGATCTCACATGTCACCCACCAAGAGCTTGTTTGATGTTGGCTCTAGAAGGATTTCCATCTTCATCGTGAATATTTTTACATATCACTCGGATGTTCTGGCAATACCACAAGGATAATGCGTAGGACTCTTAATATATATTTACTTTCCACATTGTGTGAAACAACAAGTCTTCATTAATTTTGTGTCCTAATGAGATATTGTGGATGATCTCTTGGCTCTAGACTCAATCGTGCACATTTGGTTCCTATGCCGGAGACTAGTTAGAGGTTTAAACCCTAAACTGAGTCGCCAGCATACTTCGTGAGTAAATTCATCGGGACAGTTAGATTCGGGAACGACCATTTTGGAGCTATTATGGGTTATGGAGATTATGTGGTTGGTGAAAGTGTAATTTCCAGGGTATATTATGTGGAAGGTCTTGGTCATAACTTGTTCTCTGTTGGTCAATTCTGTGATTTCGATCTAGAAGTAGCCTTTAGAAAACATACTTGTTTCATTAGAGAACTTGATGGTGTAGAATTGTTAAGAGGTACCCGAGGATCAAACCTATACACCATCTCTATCGATGACATGATGAAGTCCTCTCCAATCTGCTTGCTGTCAAAGGCTTCTAAAACAAAGTCTTGGTTATGGCATCGTTGACTCAATCACTTGAACTTTGGTACCATAAACAACCTTTCCAGAAAGGATCTAGTCAGAGGCTTACCCATATTAAAATATGAAAAAGATCATCTTTGCTCAGCTTGTCAATTGAGAAAAAGCACGAAATATGCCCACAAACCAAAACCCACAAACTCTGTAATGGAAGTTCTTCATACCCTTCATATGGATCTGTGCGGTCCAATGAGAGTGCAAACTATTAATGGGAAGAGATATGTGTTAGTAGTGGTTGATGACTACTCCCGATTCACTTGGGTTAAGTTTTTGAGGACAAAGGACGAAACTCCAGATGTCATCATTAAACTCATTAAACAACTTCAGATCAGACTCAACAAAACAGTTCAAATCGTCCGAACTGACAATGGAACTAAGTTTGTTAATAAAGTACTCAATGAATTTTATGAAAATGTTGGAATCAGTCCTCAAAGAAGTGTTCCTCGAACTCCTCAACAGAACGGTGTAGTTGAAAGACGAAATCGAACTCTTATAGAAGCTGCAAGGACAATGCTGATCTACTCAAAGGTTCCAATGTTTCTATGGGCCGAAGCTATTGCCACTGCTTGTTACACTCAAAATAGATCTCTAATTCACACATCTCATGGAAAGACTCCATACGAACTTGTCCACAATCGAAGACCTGATCTATCATACCTTCGTGTGTTCGGTGCTTTATGTTATCCAACTAATGATGGTCAAGATTTAGGAAAACTGAGAGCCAAAGCAGACATTGGAGTATTTGTAGGCTATGCACCAAACAGAAAAGGTTACCGAATCTACAATAAGAGAACCCGAGATATCATGGAAATAATTCACGTTACGTTTGATGAGCTGACCGGCCAAATGGCTCCTGGACAATCCAGTTCAGGACCCGCACTTCAAAACAGTCCCATTGGTTCATCCCTTGTACCAAATTCTTCTCCAGCAACTCCATATGTACCTCCATCTGAAGATGATTTAAAGAAATTATTTGATCCTATGTTTGATGAACTCTATGAGCCAAGTGCTATTGAACTGTCAATTCCCACAACAGAGGCTGCTCATATCCCTGAGAATGAAGTCAATCCTACAGTCTCAATATCATTAAGTCAAGAAGCGCCTGCTGCTGATCACTCAGTCTCATCAACAAATCATCAATCTTCGAATGTACGTCATGGAACTGTTTCTGGCATCAATGATGAAGTTAATCCCTTTGCTACTCCTGAGGATGCTCCATTTGAAAACATATTTGCTCCTGAATCATCATCAGAACCATCTTCATCAGGAGACATCGACTCTGCTACTTTAGTTCCACAACAACAACCACATGAACACCTCAGAAAATGGACTCACAATCATCCATTAGACAACATCATTGGAAATCCCTCTCGTCCTGTATCAACACGGAAACAACTTGCAACCGATGCCTTATGGTGCTTCTTCAACTCCGTACTCTCTAAGATCGAACCAAAAGATGTTAAAACTGCCATGAATGAAGACAGCTGGTTCAATGCCATGCAAGAAGAAATTCATGAGTTTGATTGACTTGATGTATGGGAATTAGTACCTGCTCCAGATTGTGCTATGATCATTGCTCTAAAATGGATCTTCAAAGTGAAACTTGATGAGCATGGTGATGTCCTAAAGAACAAGGCTCGATTAGTTGCTAAAGGATACCGTCAAGAGGAGGGTATTGACTTTGAAGAATCATTTGCTCCTATTGCTCGTATCGAGGCAATCAGAATCTTTTTGGCTAATGCTGCCAGTAAGAACATGGTAGTCTATCAGATGGATGTAAAAACAGCATTTCTGAACGGAGATCTTAAAGAAGTCGTCTACGTCAGCCAACCCGAAGGCTTTGTGAATCCAGAGTATCCTACTAACGTCTATCGTTTGAAGAAGGCTCTGTACGGGTTAAAGCAAGCTCCAAGGGCATGGTATGATACGCTATCAAAGTTTCTTCTATCTACCGGTTTCAGCAAAGGAGCAGTTGATCCTACATTGTTCACCAGAAAGTCAGGCAAACATTTAATTCACGTTCAAATTTATGTTGATGATATCATCTTTGCCTCGACTAACCCCAATGAGTGTGACCGTTTTTCAAATGAAATGAGTTCAAAATTTCAAATGTCGATGATGGGACAAATGCCATTTTTCTTGGGATTACAAATTTCACAAAGTCCCGGAGGCATTTTCATAAATCAATCTAAATATGCAAATGAGATTTTAAAGAAATTTGGATTCGATTCTAGTGACCCTGTTGACACTCCCATGATTGAACGTACAAAACTAGATGAGGACCACTCAGGGATCATGATAGACCAAACGAAATATCGTAGTATGATTGGATCCCTGATGTACCTCACAGCTAGTAGACCAGACATCTTGTTCGCTGTTTGCATGTGTGCTAGATACCAGGCAAAGCCTACTAAAAAGCACCTTGAAGCGGTTAAACGGGTCTTTCGGTATCTCCAAGGAACCATCAATATGGGACTTTGGTACCCGAAGGACACCGGTATGTCACTAACAGCCTATGCAGATGCTGATCATGCAGGATGTCAAGATACTCGTCGAAGTACGTCTGGAGGTGCTCAGTTTTTGGGTGATAAGCTTGTGAGCTGGTCTTCAAAGAAGCAAATGAGTACTTCTATTTCCTCTACAGAGGCGGAATACATAGCCATGTCATCTTGTTGTGCTCAAGTCCTATGGATGAGATCCCAACTATCTGACTATGGCTTTGAATTCAATAAAATCCCTCTCTACTATGATAATAAAAGTGCTATTGCTCTCTCATGCAACAACGTACAACACTCAAGAGCAAAGCACATCGACATTCGACATCATTTCATCAGGGAGCAAGTTGAAAACGGTGTGGTAGAACTTTACTTTGTGAGGACTGAATACCAGTTGGTAGACATCTTCACCAAAGCCCTTCCAAGAGAACGTTTTGAGTTTATCCTTCCACGACTAGGTCTTAAGAGCCTACAACCAGAAACACTCAAACGTCTTCAAGAGGAAGAAGAGGAGTAAAAGGTTTCCTTCATCTATCTCTTGTATATATTTATTTCTAAAAGCAAAATACAAAATTACAAAACCCTCAAAAAGCAAAATAGAAAAATATAAAACTTTCAAAAATCCATAAAAAAATTAGAAAATCTTGAAAAAAAAAAAAAAAAAATTGTTATCTTATCATGTTTTTCCTTGTTCGATATCATCTACGGATTTTGTGTGGTCATTCAAAGAATGACACGGGTCTTTAGATGCTGTTCGAATGTTAAAAAAAAAAAAAAAAAAAAATCAAAAATATTTTTGGGAGAAAGTAAAAAACTGGTTTATTGTCATTTCAGGCAGTAACCCGCTTTTCAAAGACAGAACAGAGCCATACTTTTTTGTGGTTTTCAAATTTCTTGCTCTGATTCTTTAAACTAATCCTTACTATCTAATGAAAACTAGTTGTTTTGAAAAATTAACTCGGACTCTATTTTTGATAATCATCTGGACTTAAAAGTTTGTCAAAATATCTATCTCTCAATTAACAACTTATGTCATTGATTGAGGGGGAGAATGATTTCAATTAAATCAAAAAGTTATTTGTCATACAATTGTTTTCAAAAGATAATCATGCATGTTTATTCAATGGAATTTAAAGTCTTAAAATCCGATCCTTATCAGATAAAACGCTTTCATAATCAAGTCACAATTCCTCTTAAAAGCTTTCAAAATCAATTTAAATCTACAGAGATCACAAATCTCAAATGATTTGATAATTGTGATCGGGGGAGAATTTGTGATTTAAATTGGATTTAATCTGATAATTCGGTAAATGGTTTTATAAGGATGTACAAGCTCTCCTTCCCACATGTGCCAAACGATTTCAAATTTTCCATGCACATGTTGAGGGGGAGCATCTATCTTAAACCACAAAGATCTGAAACGTGATCAATTTATATCAATGTGCAGGTTCCCTCTTGTATGTGCAAAACTATTTCAAACCTCAAGGCACATATTGAGGGGGAGCAAGCTTATGAAAACCTCATCCTTCCCCAAAATGCTTTATCTACTTGATTTGATTAGGGAAGTGATGTTGATATTTTTTAGAAAATGGTATTCAAAGAAGTTAATTCTTTCTCTTGCCTCCGTGTGCAAAACGATTTCAAATACTTGATGCACATGTTGAGGGGGAGCTCTTGTTCTAAAAATATCAAAACAATTCAGATACAAAATGCTTTGATAATATATCACAAGTATCTGGATTGATTTTCAAATGGTTTTCAATTGGTTCCAATGGCAGATGAACAATACCAAATAGACCGACCAACTTTACTTTATGTATGGTGATATAAGGATGATAAGGTTAGGTATTTATTCCTATGATCCGCCAGAACCGGAGGGATCTACCCAGGGACAATCCACTAGATAGTGTAGAAGTCCTTAGGTATATTGAAAAAGGAGAAAAATGAGATATGGGAAGAGTGCGGACTGAGTCTGAGCTAGTACTGGAATAAACCCAACAAGGTTCTAGCTATGAAGTCTCGGTAAGCACTGAAGGGGTTGAAGAATGAAAAAGAATTGAATGAGAAAAGGGTGAAAACAAATAGCCCTCCAATTATTCAACCTTAGGGCAGAAACCGGGTTCAATTCATTTGCTACTGGTGGTTACCAAGGTAACATCGGTATTGAATACAAGACGTCATGGACCCAATGACGCACTGCACTTCAACTTCCCAAACCACTCAAGTTCCTCTTAAAAGGACTTGCTTATTCTCACGGGGAACCGACATTATCTATCGACTTTCTCTTAGAGATTGTTGATATTGAAGAAGGAGACCCTCTCCCTAGTCTCCGATACAGGATCCAAATATGCACAAATTGAGTCTAGAACCACGAGATCATCAATAAATCTCATTAGGACACTTTCAATGAAGACTCTCTGTTTCACACAATGTGGAAAGAGAGATTATATCTTGAGTCCTACGCATTATCCTTATGGTATTGCCAGAACATCCGAGTGATATGCAAACATATTCACAATGAAGTTGGAAAGCCTTCTGGAGCCAACATCAAACAAGCTCCTGGTAGGTGGCATGTGAGATATATTCAATAGATCAACCATGTGACAACTGAACAGAAACAATGGAGAGATTCAATCTTTTGAATCAATCCTGGATCAGGTTATGGATTGACAGATACCTTTGAAAAACCGGTCTTTGTGCTTAAAAACTCTTTTCTTTAGCACTTCAACCGTGTACGAATATTTCAAATCAAAAGGTGTTTATGATTGATAATTGATTTTCATTAAAACCTTCGTTGTATTGCAAAAACAATTTCTATTGTGCGATACACGATTGTTTTTCAAATCTCTTTTCATCAATCAATGAATTTCTATTCGCTGGTTCACTCACTCCGTGTTTTCCTCTTTGAGACGTTCCGGTTTGAGAACAGCTAGAGCAGCTGCGAAACCCTGTCAAGGAAATTCTTCAGAATTATACCTGATCACAGGCAGTACTTGTACTGATCAACGGGGAACCGTGGGCCGTGTACCTCAATTCAACGAAAGTGATCAAAGATACTTTCGTGCGCTTTATTGCTAACTGTTTTATGCAGGTACGCCCTACGTTTGCAGCTGATCAGAATGATGCGGTCAATCCATAGTCGCATGCTCACTCAACACATTCATCTCAAAAGAAATCATGATTAGTACATCAATGACTCTGATATTTTCACTCCATGCTTCTGCTACGCTGCTGCCAATATCATGAATCAACGAAAGCTTCCGCTACTCTGATGAGAATATATCATGATCCAGAATGTGAGCATGTCGGTCCATATGTCACAATATCACATAATACCAACACCACAATGGACGAGTCAGAGATTGATGTTTGCTGATGATCTCAAAAGCTGGCTCAACAATTATTATCACGTGGATCAGCAAAAGATCTCCACTTGGATTAACAGAACATGCAATGATAAGAATCGATGACTACGAGCTTCAGAGCAAAGTACTACATCAAGAATGCAAGAACAATTTTTTAATGTAATATCTGTTTGTATTCAATGTAATTTTAGTATATGTTTGAGGTGACCTCCCTTAGGGGGAGATTGTTAGGATTTAGTAAATCCAGTTATTAAAGAGTTGGTCACCTCAAGTATATGTCATCATTAGAAAGCTCGTAGTCGTAGATTATGATAAGTTAAGTAGTATTTAGTTTAAGTAACACCGTGGAGGATGGAAGGGTCTTTACCCAATGTATGCCTGATCCACAGCCCGATAAGTGGCGATTTATGTAAAGACTATAAATACTCTCTACCTTCCAAGGTAGAGAGTTGGAGCTCATAATAAGACTTTTATTTCTCTCACTAAAGTTCCCTAAACCTCTAACTTTCTCTCTCTAGAACTCTTTGTACGCCTACTTTGTGTTTGGTTTGATGTGTATGTGAAATCCAATATGTTACATCGAGCTCATTAAATACATTTCTAGCATAACTTATAAATGATTATCAACCTAAAATATACGAGATCCATAAAATAAACTTGCACTTATATTGGTTAAGTACATGGGCCGAAATATTTTTACATACAATTCAAGCAAATGAAATTTGAACCCAAGCCCATCATGTTGGTAAATATGGAAGGCGAAAATCTATTTTGATCCTCATTATACTCGACGAAATCATTCCCCTCATATCCCGTTTTTCTCTCATCCATCTAACCTACATTATTTCATTCGAAAACAATCATGAAACCCTAACTACACAAAGTGGCGGCATCCCTTTCTTTTCCCTCTTCCATTCGATCTTCAAACAAACAAGGAGGCTGTGATGAAGCGGTTGCTGTGATCGTGGTTTCTGGTTCAAAATGGTGGCTGGTCGTGGGTTCTAGCTTGAAGGTGGGGGTTGTCTTGGTTTGCTCTTGGTCATGGGTGATGTCGTGGGTTCTCCATTTTTCTGTCGTGGGTTTATTGGTCAAAGTTGCTGCTGGTCGTGGCCTCCTAGGGCATCAAAAGGGTCTTGTATTACTTGTTTTGATCTTGTTATCTTCTCCTTATCTCACGCTACTAAGGTACCCTCGTAATCATCTTCTTGTCTCGTTTGATTTCTGAATTCTGGTCGTGTATATGGCCCTCATGCGCATGACTATATGCAAGATAAAAACCTTAGCACATGAAATAAGAAAATGACTACATAAAATCATAGTATGGGAACTCTATTTATGTTGAATAATTATTCATTAAGACCTTGGCTTTGAATCTAATTTTGAGCCTCATATCATACATTTTTCTTTCGTTATTATCAACCTAAATGAAGTAAAACATCGTGTATATAATTGGTATTAATTGGGTCGAATTTCATGAGATCTAGGGCTCGTTTTGATACTTGAAAGAGGCTCATAAAATTCTGATTTTGGGGAGGGAGGTCTCGACATTAAAGAGAAACCACACAAGGGTCATGTAAAACTTGTACAAATCGAGTCCTAATGGTCAGTAACGTAAATAGAAATCAAAATCTTGAACTAGGGCTCATATGTATACGCCTTATAAAGGGTGGTTTTGAAATTAATGAAACTTGCAGGTTTGATATGTTAACATGACAACTAAAAGGGTTAAAAGAGTAAAATGGGTAAACTTGTTATATTTGCACTTAAGACCCTATACTTTGTAATAATTACACTTTAAACCCTAAACTTGTAAAACTTGGCTAAAATGATCTTTACAGTATAATAATACTCATTTTTCATCATTAAACCTAATATGACATTAAATGCATCATAAATGGCTAAACTTACTAATTATGGAAACCTGCTATTTATGGAAACTTACTAAATATAGAAATCTGTTAATTATGGAAATCTGCCTAAAATAGAAAGTTACCTAAAATAGAAAGTTACCTAAAATGAAAAGTTATAAAAAGTGGAAACCTGCTAAAAAGGGAAAGCCATCTAAAATGGGTAATCTGATCTTAATAAGCGTTATCTAATTCATAGGTTCCGGACGGCGGGATTGATTCATCGTGTGACCTTACTTTCCTATTTTGCTTGCTTCGAAATGAGGTACAAATATTCTATCCCTTTTCAGTAGGGGTTTCTCATGACTTTCTGGTCCTTCGACGTTGTTTCGCTTATGATATTTCATTGCTATGATACCATTGCTATTGACCCTTTGATATTGAACCATTGCTATTGACCCCTCTGTTATTAAACCTCTGTTACTGACCCTTTGATATTGGACTTTGACATTGAACTGTTGCTATGCACTTCTGAATTGGGAACTATTGATATTGAACCTTTGATTATGAAGACTTATATATTGCTACACTTTGGACCTTTTGTATTGACCTGTCAGATTGATACCCGAGCCATTAACTAGGCATGGGGGTTCCATGTCCGTGTCATTGATGCACCAATGGCATGACTCCAGTGTGGATGAGTGATGTTCCACACCGTCCCCATATTGTATTGATTATGTGCGCTTCAAATATATTGTATGGCCACTATTGTTCTGCAGGGGGCGTATGGATGCATCCTAGATTTGTATTGTCTTGTATTGATATTGATATATTGTATTGGTGATGTGGTGCGTATGTGCAATACACCCCCTCACAGTCTGGGAGCTAGCTACTCCATTGGTTACTGAGGTCTCCCCTCCTATTGGTTTGGTATTCCGAGGTCACCCCTCCGAATACAATGGCTACTATTGGATACTGGGCTACTAATGCCACTATTGATTGTATTGTATTGTATTGTATTGTTGGTTCGGGATAGATTTCTGACAACCCTTACACTTTTGATATACCTATATTGTACCTTATGTATTCCACAATGCACCATATTCTGTATTAATTGTCCGTTACTCAGTACCCTTATGTGACTCACTCTACTATCATGATATATATTCCATTGCATTGATCTGTCATACTCTTATTCCGTTACTTCAGACTACCATTCCATTCACGTACCGGGTTATTATATGATTATTGAATTTGGTTATGCTATTACATGTTTTATGTAACTACCGTTTACCCTGCTACGATATGATTATGTTAGGATTTAGTAAATCCAGTTATTAAAGAGTCGGTCACCTCAAGTATATGTAATCGTTAGAAAGCTCGTAGTCGTAGATTATTTAATGTTAGGTAGTATTTAGTTAAGTAACACCGTGGAGGACGGACAGGTCTTTACCCACTGTATGCCTGATCCACAGCCCGTAGGTGGCGATTTGTGTAAGACTATAAATACTCTCTACCTCCCAAGGTAGAGAGTTGGAGCTCATAATAATACTTTCATTTTCTCTCACTAAGTTCCCAAACCTCTAACTCTTTCTCTCTCTAAAACCTCTTGTATACGCCTATTTGATCATTGGTTTAGTGTGTTTGTGAAATCCAATATGTAACAATTGGTATCAAGAGCCATGGTTTGATCATCTCTCTTACATATCCTTGGATTTCTAGTGGTTTTTGATGGTTTTTGAGTTTGAAAAAGTTTAGTAGTTTTTGCATCATTTGGATCATTTCTTGTGTTAAAGTTTGAATTTTGGGTGTACTTTTGTGTTAAGAATCATTGTAAGTGGTTGGGATTTGATTTGGTAAGCTTGAATCACTGTGGTTGAGCTTGTTTTGGATTGAAAAGTGTGTTTTTGAAGTTTTTCTTGTTAGCGACTTGGTTCTCGTAGTATTTTTCGTCATAGCGACTTGCTTCAGTAAAAGTTAGCGAGTTACAGTGTTAGTTGTTAGCGACTTGTCTATTGAGACAAGCCGACAAATAGTACAAGTTAGTGGATTCTCCACTACGGCTAGCGACTTGGTGAGGTTAGCAACTTGCTTCAGAAATTGTTAGCGAGTTGTAGTGTTACTTGTTAGCGACTTGATACTAGCGACTTGGATCTTAGCGAGTTGTTCTTTAGCAACTTAACTGTGTCTAGCGACTTGGTGTTAGTGACTTGGACCTTAGCGAGTTGCTCTTTAGCGACTTGACTGTGTAGCGACTTGGTGCATTAGCGACTTGAGTCCAGCGACTTGGTACTTAGCGACTTGGTGATTAGCGACTTGGTTCAAAAATTCGTAGCGACTTGGTTGATTTTTGTTTGTAATACGGTTTTCTCTTGATTTAGTAAAATCCTGTGAAATAATCTATTTCCCGGTTTAATCATAGAGTTATAAAATCCCGTGTAATCTGTTAACATGTCTACCAACGTACCTACAATCATCTCCACTGTTGCTGAGGATGTTCAAGCAGCTGGTTCAGATACTCGTCCACCTATGCTTGACAGAACTGACTACGACTCTTGGGCTCAACGAATCAGATTGTACTGTCTTGGAAAGGAAAATGGGGTCAACATTCTCAAATCCATTGATGAAGGACCTTATCAGATTGAGACTACAAGAGACTTAATTGATACAGCTGCAGATGGAACAATGATCTATGGATTAGACAGACCAAAGACGTATGATGAGCTCAATGATAAGGAGAAAAAGAGATTCGATGCTGACATCAGGGCTTCTAACATTATACTTCAGGGTCTTCCAAAAGACATCTACAAGCTTATCAATCACAACACTGAAGCCAAGGCAGTTTGGGATAATGTCAAGATTCTTCTCTCAGGTTCTGAATTAACCAAGGAAGACAGAGAATCACAACTGTATGATGAGTTTGAGCATTTCAAGATGAAACCAGATAAGAGTGTCTATGAGTACTACGTGAGATTCCATAAGCTTGTGAATGATATGAGGAACATCAAAATGACCATGCCAAACATTCAGCTGAATTCAAAGTTTGTGAACAACATGAATCCCGAATGGCATAAGTTTGTCACCTCTGTGAAGCTAACCAAAGGTTTGAAGAATACAAACTATGAGCAACTGTATGCCTTTCTTCTTCAAAATGAGAGACATGCTATGTTTGAAAAAAGGATTCTTGAACAGTTCAAAACCAACCAGGGAGAAACAAGTTCGTCAAATGACTCTACAGCTTTTTACACCAATGTTGGAATTACCACCAAAGCTTCTCAAGTCATACCCATGGGTAATGGTAATTACAAGCTCATCCATGATCCATCATATAAGCCTCCGGACCCAAACACATTCATGGAAAACTTCATCAATCAACTGTCTCTCATGGTTAGTCAAAACATGAACTCTCTCCCACACACCAACAATAACCTCAGAACATCATCCAATCCACACAATCAAGCTACTGTCAGAGATGGGAAGGTTATGGTGCAACCAGTTCAAGAAAGACAGTATGAACAGGGAAGAGGGGGAGTTGGTAGAGGATACGTGACAAATCAGAATCGTGGAAGGAATCCAAATCAGGGTCAAGCTAAGCCAATTAAGTGCTACAACTGTGGTGGTGATGGACACATAGCAAGGAACTGCACTTCTCCAAAACGCCCTCAAAATGCAGAGTACTTCAAAGACAAGATGTTACTTGTGCAAGCTCAGGATAATGGAGCTGTGTTGGATGAAGAGGAGCTATTGTTTCTTGCTGAGGGCAATGCCAAGACATATGATGCAGATGTGGATGAGCAACCAATTCAGGAGATAGGTCAAAATCATCAGAATGCCTTTCAAGTCGCCGACTGTGATGCATACGACTCTGACGTTGATGATGAACCTACTGCACAGACAATTTTCATGGCTAGCATTTCTCCAATGGTCTCTCCAAAGGTCCCCTCACCACAACAAGCTGGTCCATCCAAAGAATCAATCATCTCAGAGGTATTAAAACTATACGATGATGTTGATGAGCAAAAGATACATGACAAAGTACAATCAACTGAAACTTTTGAGTCAAATATTGAAAATATGGGTAATATCAATATTGTCCCATATGATCAATATGTGAAACAAAGTGAAAGTGAGACTGTACCAAGTGATGCATCTTCTGCAATCAATGATGACTATATTTTTGATGAATACACTGCATGTGCCCATGATGAGTCTGTTATTTCTGAACTGAATGCCTATAAAGAACAAGTTGCTATTTATGAACAGCGTGCTAAGTTTGAGTTAACCACCCGTGAGCAGGAAATGGATGACCAAATGCGTACAATTATTAGAAAAAGTAATTTTAGAGAAAAAGTATTAAAACAAGAGTTAAACTCCTTACATGAAAAGCTTTCTACAAATGCTAAGCAAAAACAAGAACTTCAATAAAATGTTAAAATGCTTAAGCAAGAATTCAGTGCTAAGGAATCAAAAATTTTGAATGATTTTTCTAATCTAAAAACCTTGAAAAACAAGCTTGAAAATAAGTTGTACGTACAAGGGAATACAATTTAGACTGCTCACATGATCACTAAGCATAGAGTTCTCAGCGATAAGCATAGTACCCCCATTATAAAGGAATCCAACCCTGAGTATGATAAGATAGCAAAAGCTGCTCAAAATGTAATCTATGATGGCAATGAGATTCTTAAACATAGACAGAAACCTAGTTGCATTGAGTGCACTGAGGAAGATAGAAAACTAGATGATGCATCTAGGGAGAAAATGAATAAGAAGCTTAACGATCCTGCATGTAAAGAGAATAACATAACGATCAAACCCCATGATTACACTAAGAAAAATTGGATATCCTTGAACATGTTTAAGCCTCAAACTCAATTAACCCCAGAACAGATCTTTTGGAAGAAAGATATGGATAAGCTAAAAGTTAATGTACTTGTTGAAACAAACACTCCCCTTAGGAAAATGCCTGCAGCTACTGTGTATCCTCCAAATACCCCAATGCATCTAGTTCCTAGATCTATTGCCACTAATAGCAAGACCTTAATCAGCCTGTATGTTGTTTATCAGCTGTTTGTTGATTTTGAGAAAACATGTAAGAAGAGAATCACACCTACAGGGATAACTGAGGGGGAAAGGGGTTTTGAGCAAACTAAAGAATGTTATTTAACTGAGGTCATGCCTTTCTTCAAATAATTAAAAGGTCAATTTGAGAGTCTTCAAAAAGGGATAAATTCAAATATTAAAGAAATAGAAAAGGAATTTGATGCAATGATAGTTGAAGTCAATGATTATGAACAGGAACTCAAATATAATGAAGTTGAAAGGAAGAACTTGCACATCTTAAATGAGAATTTGATTTCAAGTTGTGTTGCTCAAGATGTGTTTTATACTGTTACTAAGCACTCTATTACTGCTTCTCGATTTCATGAATTATCTATTGCATTGAAAGTTTTCCATGATCGTGTCATTGAGCTTGAAAACAAAAACTCAGAACTAAGTGAGAAAATTGATCAGGATGATCACGATAATTTGGTAAAACATCTTTCTAAACTAGAAGTTGAACATCACTCGTGTTATCAACACTTTGTGTCCAAGTAATAAGGATTCTACTCCTCCTTACATAAATTGTCAGTGTCATATAAACGTCAGACTCCTACTGAAACTACGTTGTAAGAGTAATTTCTGTTCACCGTCAAAGGGAAAAAGGACTGAGGAGTCTAAGAGTTAAAGAAAAACATTTCTTCAATAAAAAAGCAACAAAAACAGTGCTCACTGAAAGTAACTTAGTATATTGAGAAATTTAACAGCAAATTGAAAAAGTAAAAGAAAATCTTTTGAGAGCAAAAGAAAAACATTTCGTAATTGATTCAAAACTTCTACTTTTCAAACTCTTATGACTCTTAGATTTCCTCCTCCGTAAACCCTCGGTCAGTGTAACAAGAAAAGTGGGAAATTAACTCTCTAAACCCGAAAGTTGAAAGACTAGCACAATGTTACTCGAACTTAGACAAGCAGTGCAAATAAATAGACTTTTTGACGTAGTTTGAGGCCTTGTAGACTCCTACAGAACTATAAACTCCAAAACTGTAAAAGAAATTCTACAACTATAAAATCAACATTTAGTTTTACAAGTTGAAGATCAAATCTTTCTACAAAATGGTTTAATAGCACTAGTAGGACTAGTTAAAAGAGTGAATCAAGACTCAAAAACAAAAGTTCGAGTTACTGTGCTAGTACCTTTTGAAAGTTACGTTATCTATTAAGTACTTTAGCTCTTCGTCATTATCTCACGAATCATTGTCATATTTTGTGTAGAACTCGTTGTGTTGAACTTTAGTTTAAGAGTAAATTCTACACGTTCAAGAAGGAAAGTTGAAGTAATATAAACTCAAGGACAAGTATTAGTAACTGAAGTTGATAGTAACGTAGTTTAAGGAAAAGATAAAGAAATTATAAACTTAAATAGGGAAAAACTTCTGAGAGTTTAACTGGAAAATTAATAAACTTCTTTCCGTACTGGAGTC